>JAHWFO010002801.1:30726-52579 GCA_023313115.1 Rhysida immarginata
ACCTTTCACTTTACCCACTCGATAAAGGGGGCAGGGCATGAGATTTTTTTTCACCGGGTTTTTTGCTAAACCCACATTTTACATGATGCTCTACAACTTTCTAAATAACACATGGGGTCTGGCCCTACCCCTACAAAATTAAAATTTTCAAAATTTACCCCTTCACCTCCAGGGACGCGAAATATTTTTATTCTGAATTAGGGGACATTAAAACCAAATAATCAATATTAATTTCCCCCCAATCTGTTCCCCTTGAGTCGTTATTTGGACCTAAAGACGGGATACCAATTATGAAACACCCTGTGTAGACGGTGTTTCAAAATTACACCATCAAAATTGGCAAACGTTAGAGGGGGTCAATGTGAATATGTTTTGTTAATAACGTTTTATTCTAAAATGACTGTGTAGTCAGCTACAGTACAAAGATTCCACTGTTTCATCCAGCTTATTCGGAGTCCCATTAGCAAAAAGACAGTATTGCTTAATGTTTTGAATAACATTAATTTACCCACCACAGAATAATGGTTCATTCCTTTAAATCCATACAGTAGTATGCAATTAGACACATGGTTAGTACAGAAAGCAATTGTAAAGTTTAGTTGTCAATTGGAACCATTGCAAGCACAGCATGCAGACGTACTCAAATGAAGAATTGGCTGACATGCATTTCGTGTATGGAGCAGTAAATGGGAATGGAAGAGCTGCAGTTAGGCTATACCAGGAAAGATACCCCACCAGACGTGTGCCTCACTATCAGACATTCGCGAATCTGCATCGGCGACTTCGTGAAACAGGATCTTTCTCCAGGAACATGGGCAACGCAGGACGACCACGTAACAGGAACGTAGCGTTACAGGACGAGATTCTGCAACAATTTGCTGATAACCCAACAACAAGTGTATGTGCAGTAGCGCACAACCTGGGTGTGAACCACACTTATGTTTGGAGAGTTGTGCACGAGAATTTGCTGTATCCATTCCACCGGCAAAAGGTCCAATCACTGAAGACTACCCTCTTCGTGAAGTATTTGCAACGTGGTATTTAGCACAAAATAACATGGACCCTACATTCACATCACGTGTATTATTCACAGATGGAGCCATGTTTACACGAGAGGGAATGTTTAATTCACACAATGCACACCTGTGGGCTCATAAGAATCCACACGCACGTTTTCTCCGTGCATATCAACAGCTCTACAGTATTAGCGTTTGGTGGGCATACGTACAGCATGTTTCTTTAGCATGTGTTACCAGAACTCTTGGAAGACATACCACTGAGAGTTCGCCGAGACATGAGTTCGGCACCACCCCGAATTTGAAAAATCAAAATTTTTTTCGAATTTGACCCCGAGCAACGAAAAAACCTTTCAATTTAAATAGAAAATACTCATGTTCAAAATTCAAAAAGATTTCTTTAAAAAATTTTCCAATGGATGGCGTCTCCAAATACGGTCCTTTAGCAAAATATAAAACAAGAATTCTTTCTAAAAAATTCTAATCCTTTCTTCATGTGTTCTTTTTCTGGATATTAACTCACAGAACTTGCAACATTTCATCAAAAAAGAGCCCGAGCAACGCCGGGTAAAACAGCTAGTTTATTTATAATTTTTTTCTTTTCGGAGTGGTAAAGGGATATTTTCAATGTTCTATTAAGAATGATATATTACTTAGCCATTCATTCTCTTCAATCAATACATCCTCTTTCCTTTCTCTACTGTCATAGTAAAAATCACGTAACAAGCAGCAAGCAGGAGCGTAATATCATGAGCGATTCTGCGCACAGGAGCGCTTTAGTAAACAGAAAAATAACGAATGAAGAGGCAAGCGCCCGGGAATTTTGAAGGAGGAAGTTGTTTGAATGGCTCTTGGATACAAAGAGGAATGCGAGAAAGCTTCTAATATCTGGCTGATGTTAATGTGAGAGATAAAAGAGAATGAGAATGTGGAAAAGCTGTATATGATCCTCGCGAGAGCAACGGGCCTCAAAGTGACTCCCGCCAAGGCAGCGTTCAGACAGAGTGTTACAGCAAAGCAAACCTTGCTGTAACAAAATACGAATATTTCGGCAACAGAGGGCGCAGGGAGGAAAGGAAGACAGACGGGAGGCGGGCGGTTCGACTTACACTAGGGGGGTGAAACTCGTAGCTTTTTGTGAGTTTTAAGAAGAGGGGCGAACGAGTTGGCTTGTTCAAGTAGTGTTTCGACAGGTTTAACGTGTAGGAGAAGAGCGACAGGAGGAAAACGAGTAGCGTCGGAGAATGGCAAACGGGAGAGAGAAACAGAAAAATCCCGGCCAAGCGTCAAGAGCTAAGCTGAGATTCCCCTGAACGGAGGACAAGTTATTCCGCCGCAGCACCGCTAAATTTCCTTACACGGTTGGAAATGAACTATTGGATGCAGGTATTCATTTACGAGGATGCTTCACGAATTATTTTTGATACAAAGACACGTTGGACGGGTGCGTTCCCACGAGGCCTATTCACCTACACAAGAGATAGCATCAGTTATCTTCGTGTGCGCAATTGAATTCCCCGACGAGAATTGTGAGTACTGGCTTAATTCATGTGTAAATTTAGAAAGCTACACGAGTTGTAGTAATGTTATCGAATTAATATCGTACGTAGTGATATTTAATGTGCGAGTGTCACGAGAAGCAGGTTATGTTAGGCCTTGCTCAGTAAATGAGAGTATTATATTTCAAGTGTGAATTTATTTATGTTCGATGGAAGCGTGTAGTGCTAACGTTTTGTTGTCAGAGTTAATTTATCTGTGGCCATTCTAAATCTTCAGTTATTTGTGCAAATTGTGTTTTGATAAACATACGGCGCTTTTAAAGCAGAAGTTTCAGCTGGCTTGCTTAGTGTTATCGAAAGGTAGGCTTAGCATATGAAGCCATGGTGTGTTTTGCATGATTAAGAAAATACCCAGAGTTTGCAATCGCATCCAAGGGTTATAGTATTGTAATTCTATATTTGAATCTTCTATGTAATAAATCAATGTTTATTATTATTATATGCTGAAAAGCATATATTGGTTTCGCTCTGTTTGTGTGTCTGTCTGTCTGTCTGTCCGTCCGTCTGTATGTCCGACGATTACTCGAGAACGCTTTAACTTTTTCAAATTCTGCTTTCGCTCTTCGATAGAGACACTTCCTGAGCTCACCTGATTAGTTTGTGATTGAAATCGTTCTAACAGTCACGTGACTATTGAGACCCAAACCTCCCCCATTAAATTTTTTTATTGCAAATGTAAGGCATGTAATATGTCATTCGAACGGGAATGACGAGAACAAGACGAATATAACATTCTTTTCGATTTTCGAAATGCTACGTCCGAGAAAATGACCCCCAAAAAGTACTTCAACAAGAATATAACTCGTAAAACGATTTTCAAATATGCTGAAAAGAAGAATATAAAAATTTGTTGTTTAATATTACTGTAATATTTTTATATACAGCAATGGCGAAAACTGCATGTAAATTTACGTATTCGATTGCAGCGCTCACACGAATCTTTCCAAACGCGCGCGAAATGAGAATGAAATCCTCGCACGTCTAAATGTTTTAAACTACTGGGTCTATGTTCTTTCCACTGCTAGATCAAAGTTATCATAAACGTCAAGAGAGAAAAACCATTGTTTCAAAGCATTGCCGGGTAAAATCTTTTAAGCATTCCAAGGAGCTTTAGCTCTGACGCAGATGTAATTTTAATATCTCACTTTTACTTCCACTTGGTTTAAATAAACAGTGGAAATACCTTTGATTCTATATGCATTCACGTCATTTTAAAATATAGGCCTAACTTCAATTAGCCATTTTAACAATAAGCCTAATATTAATTAGCCATTTTTAACAATAGGCCTAATATTAATTAGCCATTTTTAACAATAGGCCTAACATTAATTAGCTAATTTTCACAATAGGCCTAACATTATTTAGTCATTTTAACTGTAGGCCTAACATAAATTAGCCATTTTTAACAATAGGCCTAAAATTAATTAGCCATTTTTAACAATAGGCCTAAGATTAATTAGCCATTTTGAACTATAGGCCTAACATTATTTAGTCATTTTAACTCTAGGCCTAACATAAATTAGCCATTTTTTACAGTAGGCCTAACTTTAATTAGCCATTTTTAACTATAAGCCTAACATTAATCAGCCATTTTTAACAACAGGCCTAACATTATTTAGTCATTTTAACTGTAGGCCTAACATAAATTAGCCATTTTTAACAATAGGCCTAACATTATTTAGTCATTTTAACTCTAGGCCTAACATAAATTAGCCATTTTTTACAATAGGCCTAACATTATTTAGTCATTTTAACTATAGGCCTAACGTTATTTAGCCATTTTTAACCATCGCCCTAACATTAATTAACACATTTAACAATAGGCCTAACAGCACTGAATTTTAAAATGAAATGAGCACGTGCATCAAGAAAGCTTCATAACGGGCACGTGCTCCAGGCTGCCATCAACAATGCTTAAATGATAAACAAAAAGTAACACTGTATTCACTTATGACTCGTCGGTAGGATTCGATTGATATATTACATGCCCTAAGTTCATATTCTTAACATTAGTGCACGTGCTTGAAGGGGTCCACGAGAGCTCATCAAAAGTTGATATATCGCTGTTAAGTTCTTCCATTTTCACGTTTTCGTGCAAACGATGGCTGGCCAGGCACATAAAGGTACTGATCATGCTTGTATTCTTATATATAGCTTTAGCTAAAGCTCGTAATAAGGGGTCATTGAAGTACTTTTTGGGGGTCATTTTCTCGGACGTAGCATTTCGAAAATCGAAAAGAATGTCATATTCGTCTTGTGCTCGTCATTCCCGTTCGAATGACATATTACATGCCTTATATTGCCAATAAAAAAATTTAATGGTGGGGTTTGGGTCTCAATAGTCACGTGACTGTTAGACCGATTTCGACGACAAACTAATCAGGTGAGCTCAGGAAGGGTCTCTATCGAACAGCGAAAAAAGAACTTGAAAAAGTTAAAGCATTCTCGAGAAATCGTCGGACATACAGACGGACGGAAGGACGGACAGACAGACACACACAAACAGAGCGAAACCAATATATGCTTTTCAGCATATAATAAGTGAAAGTATAGATAAAATGTTAATATTGCTTAGTGTGTGTTATACTTAGTTTGCAATTGAAGCCTTTTAGAAGTTTAACTAAGTTGTGATTTATTTTAGCTTTTGAAGAGACTTTATTACTCGGACATTCGGACTTTATTTAATGCTAAGGCATATGTCAGTCTATAGTTTATGACTATAAACGTTGTGTGGAAAATTATTTGGAATGTTTTCAATGAATTAAGTGCTATATTTGAATCCTTTTAAGCTTGTGAATATTCTAAGGACATTTCAATTTCAATTGTGGACTTTCATTTGAGCAATTTTGACTGATTTGATAAAGTGAACTTAGATAATAAGAAAGTGTGATTATCTAATTCAATTATAAGCTATTTCTGATTTATTGAGTGTCTTACTGATAGGCGATTAGTAGTACTATATTTATTTTTGTGTCAATATTATTTATTGATTTAGGTTAATAGTTTTTCTAGGCTTAGATATCATTAATAATAATCATCCAATGATTTAGTGGTTGAAAAGTAATTGTGATTTACAGTTTTGGTCTACTATTGAATACTATTTCTATTATAATAAGACTTTATGGTTATAGCAATGCTATTTGAGTTCATGTGTAGATGTGGCTAGCATTAAGTTCAATCTAGCAATATTGGATGAGTTTTGTATTCATTGACAGATTTCATAAATATTTATTAATATTGTCTATTCAAATAAAATATTTCTTGGTTCCTGACTAAAATTGTGGCTTGTGTCATTGGTATTAGAATTTTACCCAGTTTTACTGCATTTTTCCACTGCGCATTCAATTGGTACGTGACACAGAGTAATTCCCATTAATATAAATGACTTTTTAGTTTTTCATAGCGCCATTTCTGAAGTGACAAAGAGAGAGAGAGAGAGAGAGAGAGAGAGAGAGAGGGTCATGTTGAACGCCGTAACGAAGCCAAATAGAGAAGGCAGTTGTTTGTCAAGGAAGGTTAACGTGCTGGACAACGTAATCAATAAAGGAGATTATTTTGCAGCGACGCATCTTCAAGGTGAAGGAAGCGAGGTGATTATTGCGAATCAAAGTCGTCGACCAACGCAGGGAACATGGCTAAACGAATTTGTCAAATCACAGCCCATTCTATACGTCCACGTCGAGGATCTACACTATATGTTCAAAAATATCCGGACACCCCTCACAGATCATCGATTGGCCCAATTTCACATGATAATGACTTGCACATCATTTAAATAGCTTCCCACACCTTCAGACACAACTTTGCTTGGACATTGGCAAGAATGGGTCGTTCGGCAGAGCTCAGTGAGTTCCAACGTGGAACCATCGTTGGATGTCACCTATGCGGCAAGTCCGTGCGTGACATTTCCAGCCTTCTTCAGATACCCAAGTCAACAGTAGGCGATGTCATTATGAAATGGAAGACCCGGGGATCAACAGCAGTTCAACAACGAACCGGTAGATCCAAGAAACTAACGGACAGAGACCGTCGAGTGCTTCGTCGTGTCACCCGCAGCAACCGGAAGTCCTCGGCGGAAAAAATTGCCACAGAGTTTCGAAACGCCTCTGCAAATGATGCCAGTACCATGACAATTCGTCGGGAACTGCACAAGGAAGGGATTCCATGGCCGTGCTGCTGCCCACAAGCCCCACATCAGCAGGGTCAACGCCAAGCGACGTCTGGAGTGGTGCAAAGCCCATAGAAACTGGACAATGGACCAATGGAAACGTGTAATGTGGACAGACGAATCTCGCTACACACTCTGGCAATCCGATGGACGAGTTTGGGTTTGGCGCATACCTGGAGAACGGTTCTTACCTGAGTGCACAGAGCCCACAATCAAGTTCGGAGGAGGAGGAGTCATGGTGTGGGGCTCATTTTCATGGTACGGACTGGGCCAGCTCGTTCCTGTGCAAGGAATCATGAACTCCGACCGTTATCTGAATGTTTTGGACAACTGTGCACTTCCAACGTTGTGGCAATTTTTCGGAAACGGGCCATTTCTCTACCAACACGACAATGCTCCGTGCCACAAAGCGAGGCGTGTACAGCAGTGGTTTGCGGACTCAGGGGTCGAAGAAATGGGTTGGCCGGCACAAAGTCCCGACCTCAATCCTATAGAGAGTCTGTGGGATGAATTGGAAAGACGCTTGCGGGCCAGATCACATCGGCCAACTTCTGTACCTGAACTGATTCTCGCTCTTCGGGAGGAATGGAGGAACATTCCGGAAAGTACCTACCAACATTTGGTGGAAAGTCTTCCCCGAAGGGTGGAAGCTGTGATTCGGGCAAAGGGATGTGCAACGTGTAATGTTTGTATCATTGTTCTATTGTTCTCCCCACAATGCCTCTGTGAGATTTCCCATGATGCTTTGAGCACTTCACTCTCGATTTCTGAAATGTAAGCTCCTCATGTATATTCCTCCTTTATCTTACAATAAAGTATAGTTATGAAAACCAGCCATTACGAACTCACTACAAAAACACAACAGCTGGCGACGAGAATATGGATATGGCTGTGTTTTAAACACTAATTTAAAAGATAGCGTTCATCGGATACTCAAATTTTCACAATGACAGCCCGAGTGTTAGCGCACGTGCCCCCCGACGAGGAGAGCGATGGCGACTGGCCTACTTATGTTGCGTACGTAGAACAAATCTTCTTAGTGAATGAAATTCCTGCGGAACAGAAGTTATCAGCTCTACTGGCTACAATGGGACTCAAAACGTATCGTCTTTTGACGGATTTGTTAGCTCCGACGGATCCGAAAACTAAAAAGTATGACGAGATCGTTACGACCTTGAAAAATCATTTCAACCCGAAGCCAACGATCGTTACAGAAAGGTATCGTTTCCATTCACGTAAACAAGAAGAAAATGAATCTATTTCCTCTTTTGTGGCAGAATTACGTAAACTTTCCCGTGGCTGTAATTTCGGTGCGAACCTAAACGATGCACTACGAGACCAGATGATAGTTGGATTAAAGAGTGAAGCCATTCTGAAGAGATTGCTTGCAGAACAAGACATTACATACGATAAGGCCTATGAACTAGCCACAACTATGGAATCCGCTACGAAAGATGCTGCAGAACTGTTGCAGAAACCACTTCAAAAGTTGATCGTCACAGAAACGTCAACAAATTCAACGTCAAGGACAAGATTTAAAAAGTGTTATCGATGCGGAAAGAAACACAAGGCGTCTCAGTGTCCAGCGATTGACTGTGTTTGTCATCATTGCGGTAAGAAAGGACATTTAAGCCCCATGTGCAAGTCAAGAAATAAGACAAAAACATCACAGGAATCAACTGCTCCAAAGGTCTCCAAGACGAAATATCTGGAAGACAGCGGCTCCATCCTTCAACAAACACCTCTATTACAATTGATAAGTGGTAGTTTGGATCCTATTATATTGGAATGCTTTCTAGAAGGTAAACTAGTAAAATTTGAACTCGATTCTGGTGCTGCATTGTCAGTGATGTCACTGTATGACTTTAAACTTTTATTTCCCGAAAAGAGACTGTTAAATACAAATGTTGTAATGGAAACCTTTACTAGAGAAAAAGTATATCCTAAAGGGGTAGTTAAATTAAACGTTAATTTTAAGGGACAAAATAAGTTATTACCATTACATATAATTGATACTAAGGCTCCACCATTGATGGGTAGACAATGGATGTCTGAGTTTGGATTAGATAAATTACTAAAATCCGAATTGACACCATTCCACCATTTACAAGTGAGCAGGGAAGGTCAACAAAAATTAACAAAAATATGTACCGACTTTGCAGATATATTTTCAGATGGAATTGGTCTGATCCCTTCAATAAAAGGAAGTTTACCACTGAAAGAATCGGTGACTCCTAAATTTATGAAAGCACGTCAAATACCGTTGTCTATTCAATCAAAGGTAGCAGCAGAGTTAGATCGTTTAGAATCTGAAAATATTATTGAACCAATACAACATAGTAGTTGGGCAACTCCGATTGTTCCAGTTGTAAAAGATAATAGAGTAAGAATATGTGGTGATTATAAGATTACTGTAAATCAAGCAATTGAATCTAGTACTTATCCTTTACCATTAATTGACCAAATTTTTACAACCTTAGGTGGAAATAAATTTTATACTAAGCTAGATTTAGCTCGTGCCTATTTACATTTAGAAATGGATGACAAGGCACAGGAAGCTTTAACTTTGACAACTCCTAAAGGTTTATACAAGGTTAAAAAATTAATGTTTGGATTATCTTGCGCTCCTGCAATATGGCAGAAGACTATGGATGAAATTCTACAAGGTCTTCAAGGGGTTCAATGTTTTTTGGACGACATTTTAATTGCAGCTGAGTCTGAAACTCAAATGTTTGAGAGACTTCGTTTAGTTTTTGACAGATTACGAAAATATAATCTACGTCTAAACAAACAAAAATGCCAATTTCTTAAACCCTCAGTAAGTTATTGTGGTCATGTTATAGATGCAAAAGGATTGCATAAACAAAATGCTAAAGTAGAAGCAATTTTAGCTGCACCAACTCCTCAGTCAGTAGAACAATTAAGATCATTTTTAGGACTAGTGAATTATTATCATAAATTTATTCCAAATTTGTCAACAATTGCACATCCATTAAACAATTTGCAATGTAAAAATGCAAAATGGTGTTGGACAAAGGAATGTAAAGAAGCTTTTACAAAAATTAAAGAAATTATTGCTTCTGAGTGTGTATTAACAACCTTTGATCCTAAATTACCAATCATTCTAGCATGCGATGCTTCACCATATGGTTTGGGTGCAGTCATTTCTCATCGTTACCCAAATGGAGATGAGCGACCTATTTCATTTGCATCACGCAGCCTGACATCATCAGAGCGTAACTATAGTCAAATAGACAAAGAAGCTTTGGCTATTGTGTGGGCAATAAAAAAATTCTATTTGTACTTGTATGGAAGAAAATTTATCCTCCAAACAGACCATCAACCACTTGTTTCTATTTTTAATCCTAAAAAAGGTTTACCCTTACATTCAGCAATGCGTATGTTGCATTATGCAATGTTTCTCCAAGGATTTCAATATGAAATACAATATAGGAAATCAATAAATCATTCCAACGCTGATGCATTGTCAAGACTACCAATGAAACAAATTCAACTTAACAATAGTTTTGATGAAGCTACTTTATATTATAATGGTGTATTAGAAAATTTACCTATTACTACTGAAGTTCTAGCTGAACAAACTAAAAAGGATTCTGAATTATTTTTGCTTTATGATTCTTTACTAACTGGTATAGTGCGGAAAGAACTCCCACAATATTTAGAAAAAGATTTAAACAAGTTTAGTATAGAACAAGGTTGTGTAGTGCGAGGAAACCGTATGGTTATTCCACGGACATTACAATCACAAATTCTTCATGAATTACATTCAGGTCATTTTGGCATAGTCAAAATGAAAATGCTAGCAAGAGCAATATGCTGGTGGCACAATATTGATATAGACATAGAAAAACTCGCTTCTTCTTGTGCAGCATGTGCCCAGTACAAAAATAATCCCCCAGTTGATCGTTCACATAGATGGGAGACTCCTGTAAGTCCCTGGGAGAGAATACATATAGATCTTGCCGGTCCTTTTGAAAACAGTATGTTTTTAATAGTCATAGATGCTTATTCTAAGTTTCCTGAAGTTTTTAAAATGAAATCAGTGACCAGTAATAAAATTATTGAAAAACTGAGAATACTGTTTGCTCGGTATGGATTACCGCGTGTGTTAGTCTCAGATAATGGTCCACAATTTGTTTCCCATGAAATAAACACGTTTTTAAAAGAAAACGGTGTTGAACATAGAACATCTGCACCGTATCATCCAGCAACAAATGGTTTGGCTGAAAACTTTGTAAAAACATTTAAACATGGATTAAAATCAAGTTCACATAATTTATCACTTGAACAACGTATGTATGCTTTCTTGTTGGCATATCGTCGTACGCCACATGTGACAACGGGAGAGTCCCCTTCCATGTTGTTTTTGAAACGTAACGTTTTAACACGTTTGGATTTGATTAAACCTTTTAAATCAGTTGACACTCCAAAACAGAATTTAGTTAAATCTCAGGAGGTTAGCAGACAATTTAAGCGTGGAGATAAAGTCCTAGCAAGAAATTACATAGGTAAACAAAAATGGATGCCAGGTATTATCATTAAACGTTTAGGTAAACTACACTATCTGATTAAAGTAGGTAACTATCAATGGCGACGTCACATTAATCAAATGTTAAGCACAAATGTTACAGCTGAAACAGAACCTGATAATTCAGCTGAATGGTTAATGCCTAGTGTAAGAGAAATAAATTCTCCAGTGGTGGACTCAAGTACACGTGTTTCTACACGCATACGACGCACACCACCATACTTACAAGACTATGTAACTAATTAGTTTTAAGTATTAAGAATATAAAATATTGTCTGGAACTTCGATGTTCTTATCCTTTTAAAGGGGAGGAAACTGTAATGTTTGTATCATTGTTCTATTGTTCTCCCCACAATGCCTCTGTGAGATTTCCCATGATGCTTTGAGCACTTCACTCTCGATTTCTGAAATGTAAGCTCCTCATGTATATTCCTCCTTTATCTTACAATAAAGTATAGTTATGAAAACCAGCCATTACGAACTCACTACAAAAACACAACACAACGCCCTATTGATTTCCATGAAATCGTGGCTAGAGCGCAAACGTGCATGTGTCCGGATATTTGTGATCATATAGTGTATATGCCCGGGAAATTAAGCAAGTGAGTCTTCATTCCAGTTGATTGCCAGTGGGACTCATTTGGTGTCAAGGTTTGCCATCGTATTCTGTACAAGGGTTACTTCGCGAGGATTTGGTGGACCAATCGGCAGATTATACACATTGTGAGTTTATCCTGCCATGGGGCATACAAGGGCTAATTTTCACTATCCGCACAATGGCAAATGTTCGTTTTGCGTTTTCTGTCACGCATCCAAGTCTGAAATTGAGAGAGGTTATTTAAGGAAAATTTTACGTGCAAAATTAGGATACTTATACTACTCTTGGCCCTGTGGGCCTCATTGCTTACTCGACAATTTTTCGTTACTTGACTGTTTTCCGTTACTCTATGATGTCCCCCTCCGGAGGTTACATACCCCAACCTGTTTGGTCACAGGGGGCAGTTGGTTACCCCTCGGCCAGTTACAGGAGGCTAATGGCCAGTATTTATTTTATTGACAATTCAATTTGCAGAGTCAGTCATTGCGCGATTGTGCGGTTTCTGAAGTTTCATTTTGCCAATGTGCGAATAGTGAAAAATTGCCATATCCTCAATGCTGATAAATTGCGCGTAGTATGTTTTCTGTTTGTGGACTAGTCACGCGTTGGCGCAGTGCGTGGAAAGGGATGGATATGTCGAAAAGTGAATAGTGCATTACATAGAGGACAAATGTAAATATCAGATACAAAAAAATTTTGAAGATCGCTTAACAAATAAAAACGTTACGGACCAGGCAAACATTCTTGAACAACCCTCGTATCTTGTGTGAGCATCTCTTTTACTGAACTGAAAAACAAATTGAAGGCAATAGACTCAAATAAATCTCCTGGCCCGGATAATATTCACCTTTTGTGTTCACTTGTGCTTCGGCTCTTATCCTTACCCCTATTGATCATTTAAAAAAAATCCGTCACTACTGGCACCATTCCTGAGTTTAAGAAAAACAGTTTCATTATTCCCATCTATAAAAGTAATGTTGCTAGCTATCATTCTATTACGATACGTCCACAATCCCAAAACCTGTGAGTCAATTATCCTAGATAAAATACAAGGGCCTTTTAAGCATGTTATTATGCCACAGCAACATGGTTTCTCATTGGCCAAGTCAGTTACCACTAATTTGCTCATCTACGAAAAAATATTTTAGATAACTTTGACAAACACAAACAGGTAGACGCTATGTACACGGATTTCTCAATGAGCCTTTAACAAATTGAATCATACCATTCTATACAGAAAATTTAGACCACATAGCTTAATAGATCCTGTTTTGTTCTGGATTTATAACTATACAATATCCAGATGTCTATTCGTCAAGATTAAGAACACCATTTCTATTCCAATTTATGCAACTAGTGGTGTACAACAGTGCTGCCATCATGGGCCTCTTCTATTTCTGCTTTATGTAAATGACATAGGCAATGTAGTGCTTGATGCACATTTCCTAATGTTTGCAGACGATTTATCTTCTGGATAATCAATGAGGTCTCTGAATGTTCCAATCTGCAAAATTCATTAAAGGCTTTATGCATTTGGTGTCATAAGAACAGAACGACACTTAATCAAAAAACAGAATCGGTTTTATCGATGTTCATTGGCCTGTACAGGCCGGGTATTCTTCTGCAACAGCTGAAGCTTGCCTCTTCACGCTCTTTCAGGCCTTCGCAGACATTACCCACCGGGACAATTCTTTATTAACTCTTCGTCGCCACATAGGCAAGGGGTTGCTACCATCATTTTCAATCCCTCCATTATGATGACGAACTCTGTGTATGACTGCGAGTGCAGGTAATCTCGATGGACATTTCAACATTTGGTGTCAAGTTCTGATTGATCAACGTGTACGCTCCATGTGAGTCAGCAGAGAAACGAACTTTTTTCAGTGACATTGACAGTTTTCTTTGTTCATCTTTACCTTAGTGATTGCTGGGGACTTTAATTGCCATCCAGACGATAACAACATCTTTTCGTCCGGATTGTGTATCAATTATGCCAACAGAATGCATTGTTTGATTTATAGACACGATCTCCACAATGCAACCAGCGTGGGTCCATCTTCCATCGAGGACCCTCTATGTCATCGAAATTGGGGACTTGTTTCTTCTCAACAATGCACTTATTGGCTCTGTGGGTGTAATGGAGGTTATTCCATGTTCGTTTTCTGATCACAGTGCCATCGTGTGGTCATGGAATCCTCCAATTCCAGCTTCATCTGCAGGTATGGCTTCTCAACATAACTGGTTTTTGAATGTTTCTCTGCTCGACAGTGAAGAACACAAGGGCATGTTCGTTCGGTTTGTGGAAAAAACACCTCCACAATTTGTCGCCACGTTAGCTTCGTGGTTAGCATTAAAGACTGACATTAAGCGTTTCTTCCGGAAGATTGGGTTGAATGCCGCCAGATGCCGTCATCACCATCTTCTCATGCTGCAGGTGATCTTGAGACTACTCCGATGTTTCACCCCCAAGGAAGAGTATGCTGCTGAGATTTGTCACGTGAAGAACGAGCTCAATGATCTAATAATCCGCAAGGCTGCCGGCACTGCACTCAGAGCGAAACTCTCTTGGGCTACAGACGTCAGGCATTTGTCCTCGGCAGCATTGCTGAGGAGAAGCAGCGAGCCAATAAAAAACGATGTTATCGTCTGGTGATGGAAGATGAGGAAGTGGATTCTGATTCCGTTTGTCAAGGCGAGGTTCGTTAAAACCCACGTCTTGCCTCTACTAACATATATGTGGCCGCCTCGGGTTCTTTATCTTAACCAGATTTGCCAGCCGGCTGGTAGAGACACCCAATGGTGAAGTCATCGGATGAACATCAAGAAGAACGCTAGAATGAAATAATGATATGACGTCATTACCTAGTGTCCCGAAGCCAACGAAAAAGACAGGCCTCGAAGCGGAAAAGTCACCTGACCATCTGGGTCCGAACAACAATCCAACCTTCATTGTTTCCAACAATCGGAAAAACACTCATTGTTTACATCCAAAATGGAGACAATGAAAAATTGCAAAAGCTGTAACCGGCCGCGTGCAAGTCATTACATACATTAAGAAATCGAGAGGAGATTGATAATTGGTAGAATCGACCGCTTGTGAATCCGCAGTATCATCAAGGTTCACATGAGGGCTTAGTGGCATGGTCTTTGGTTTGATGTCTTGAAGGCCATAATCATGCAGGATTTGCTTGATAATAATGTGCCTGTGACAGATGAATTGAACCGTTCACTTGTGACACACTCATACCTAGCAGATGCTTTACCACTCCTAACTCCACGAGGTCGATTTCTTGTTTCACTTTGTCCATGATGGAGGTTAGGATGGAGACATTTGTTGTTGCTGCCACGATGTCATCCACGTAGACTGTTAAGAGAATGGTGCACCCAGCATTGGTGCAGTAGAAAAAACAATCGTCTGCTCTGGATGGAGTGAATTTTAATCGGGTAAGAAGCTGACACAATTTTACGTACCAGCTTCTTCCACTTTGTTTGAGGCCGTAAAGTGATTTACGCAATTTGCAGACGTGATTAACTGGCGTTGATAATCCCTTGGGTGGCGATAGATATATGGTGTGGTCTATCGGTGCGTGAAGATATGCACATTTGACTTCTTACTGGCGCAGTGACATCCCTGTATTTGCAGCTATGGCGGAGGGATTCCATTCTGATGACAGGTGAGAAAGTTAACTCATACTGGCTCCCGTAGACTTGTGACGAGCCGATAGCCACCAACCTTGCCTTGAATCTGGACACCGAACCATCAGGATTGTATTTGATGCGTTAGATCCATTTACTCTTTAAAAATTGACATTTGGTGGTGGAAGCTCTAAATCCCAGAATGATGAAGCATGAGTGAATTCAATTCGTCTTGCATGGCCTCTTCCCATTGATGATGTTGGGGAAAAGCGAGTGCTTGTTCTTAAGACTGGGGTGTGATTGGCGGAGTGATTGTAGCAAGTCGGAGTCAGTAAAGTCAGGATGACATAAGGCGGTACGCTGTTTTTCTGTCTTCTCTTTTAATCTTTGTGAACGTCATAATACCGGTTGTGGGACTTCAACGGATGGTTGGTTCACTGGTGATTTAGACGAACAAACTGGAGCATCTTCCATCGATGTGGTTTCTGAAGGAGGTGTGACCACTAGCGTGTCCTCAGTATCAGATAGGACCTGCATTCTTGTGTCGTCTAATGTTAAAGTGAGTGAGATTGGCGGTACGCTCTGAATAATATGTGGTTCATCAGGCTGTGGTGCTTCAAAGACTGGGGGTTCCATGTGAATTGGAAATACCAGAGGAACAGATGATGGATCTGATTTTCTTGTGAACTCTGGAAATACGTTAGGAAAGAAACGAACGGTAGGAGCTCGTAAAAACTTGCTCTCATTGAGCGCATAAATAAGGTACCCAGGAGATGAAGCGGAGTATCAAATCAATGACAACATATCAAAAATAAAATTTCAGTTGTGTATTTATTAAATTTTATTGCCTTTTATTATTAATAAATTTAAAACAGAATTATACTCTTAAAAAATAAAAAAACAGTACATCTATAATCAGAGAAAGAGTTAAGAGAGAAACAGTACATAAAAACACCACTTTTGGCGCGAGCGTCAAATTTTGATCGGTGCGACTTGGGTATATAATAGTATACCAGGCAACCGAAAGGAGCTCGATATTTGATGGTCTGTTTCTTTTTGGACCATATCTCTTCAGGGGACTTAGTTTGACCTCGTCTAGGCAAAGAATTCAGATTAAATGCTGCTGTAGTCGCAGCATGGTCCCACAATCGGTGCGGAACTTTTGACGATGCAAGAAGAACTCGAATTCCATCGCATATGGAGCATACGGTTCTCTCAGCAACACCATTTGACTGGGGATTCTCAGGAACGGTGAATTGTTGAGATATGCCTTGCTTCGTACAGAACTCACCTAGCTCCGCATTGGTGAATTCTGTTCCAGTATCGGAACGTATATACGCCAGATTTTGTCCTGTAGAGCGTTGATTTAGTATTAAGTCTATTAACGCTTTTGGCACTTCACTTTTTGTCGGAGTAGCACAAACGAAAGTTTTTCGTGAGAAATCATCGACGGCTATAACAGGAATTTGCTTCCATGGATAGAAGTGGTAGGCATTGGTCCCACTGTATCCACGTGAAGTAGCCGTAAAGGACGTGTTGACCGTTGACCTTGTACAATGTTGTGAGGGGCGTTGCATAATCGTGCCTGAAGGCATGCAACACATGATTGGTCATCAATTAATGGCGGCAAAACTTCAAGACCGCGCATGCTATGGTGTTTCACGGCTGCGGTGAGTTTTTTTGATGACAGACGGCCCAATGCATTGTGAATGTCACTATAAGTGACAGCCACTGAAAGTAATGGGGGGTCCGTTCGGGAAACTGAATGGATATTTGAGACCACGGGAAGGAACGGGAGGTCCTCCACGCCCTCCTGCGCAGCGATGGTCGTGCCCTTGAGTGAAGTAATGGAATAACCAGTTGGGTCGAAAAGAAGACTGTAACTCTGCTTTGATAATTGACTCATGGAGACAAGATTAAGGCGCGCGTTTGGGGCATACAGCGCGTCATGGAGTTTTAAAACTGCTCCTGAATCTAATAACACGCTTGCCGCACCAGTACCGATGGCAGCAATCGTTTTCTTAGGGTCTGCAGTATGTATCCGCTTATGACAGCTTTGAAAAGAATCAAAGAACTGTTTTTCTTTAATTCCGTGAAATGAGCTGCCCGTGTCAACTATCCAATCCTTGTTTGGAACACCACTACACTTAGCTGCAGGTTTCTTGCTTTGTCCTTTTGTACCCGATTTGCGAGGCTTACGCTTAGGACGTGAAGCTGATGGACTAGGCATGCGCTTTGTTGATGCAGGATCCTGCGAACGAGAGGGTATCGCGGTGTGTGAAGTAGCTGGACCTGCAGTAGTGGGATAAATTTTGGACGGACAAACCGTTTTTACGTGTCCTCGGACTCCACAATTATGACATGTTACGTCATTTGTTCGACGGGCATTTGGATGTGGACGCGGGGAAGAAAACAGAGGTGGCACACACGGCTACACCTACTGAGGAATTTAGTGTTGTGTGGTCCTTAAAGACCACATTTAGTTGACTCAGGAAGGTTTCAATTGACATTGATGGGTTTGACTGGACCGCGAGTCTCAATGGAGTATAAGTTGAGGGTAGACCTGCGACCATATGGTCAATGAAAATTTTATCATCCAGAACCAGGGACACGGCTCCAGCCTGAGCACGAATTTGTAGCGCTCTTGCTACATAGGTATTCGGATCATCAGCGTCGTAAGAAACGCAAGGCTGAGAGACGCCGCATTATTTCAGCCTGTGTCACTGAATCCGGCCTTCCATATAGACGCTTAATTGCTTCCCACAATGTTTAGGGATTGACAATATCATCACTCACCATACTCAGGAGGTAATGCCGTACACTTGCCCAATCAAGGCGCATGGATAAGCTGGCTGATGCTTCTGTACGGAGAGAGATCTTTTCTTGGACATATTTGACTAGCCCTTTGGTTTCGAGAAAAGTTAAAACTCGATACGTCCATTGAATATAATTGGCACACGTTGGCCTAGGGAGGGAACGACCCTCTTCAAAATATGATTCCTCTATATTGCATTAAACTAAAAGAAAGAAACCACAAACCTCTGCTACCATATGTTCAGAGGGGGAAGCAAAAATAAATAGAATTTAATGGGTGGTACTTTAAAAGAAAGAACCCTAAAACTTAAAGAGTAAACGTGGCTCGTTTTGAAAGACTTTTATTTTGGTTTAAAAATTGCGATATTTATTTATAAAATGCAAAAATTCTGTACAAAAGAATGTTCTATACAATATGATTTAATTGAGGAATAGGCATTGCGTTCTCAATTAAAAAAAAATATTTCTCGGAATAAAATAAAGAAATACTTAAATGTATGTTAAATACCTCAAAACACTGTAAAGAGAAATATTAATCGCTACATTGAGCGAATTGAGATTAAATATAAAAAAAAATTGAGACAGCCCAATACCTTATAAAGAATAAGGAAAAGAAATTTCAAAATTCCCATTTAATGTCTAAAGAAAGACTGCGAAATCATAATTAATTATTAATGGGGAATAAGAATTGAAATGTACAGCATGGCGTCCCTTATGCGCGTTATTGTTGAAATAGCATTAAAAGAAATTTCATTATTACCTTATGGGTAAACCAACACCACCTAAAGAGAAAGCCTGAGCGCGGAAACGTCATACATTGATACATCATGATACGAAGTTATAATTTAGAGCTTATTATTGGTAGAAATGCGATTAAAGATGATGTAACAATGTATGAAATTTTCGCGCTCAGGCTTTGAGTAGAGGTGGTGTTGGGTAAACCCGCAAAACAATGCTCGGTAAAGAATCATGGCTGCCGCGAGAAAGTGAGAAATTCAATAAGAAACTAAACATTGAACGGCAGGGTAGGAGTAATTTGCTGAGCATTGGAATGAAAATGGCAAATGGAAGTTGAACGTCATGCTGCAGGCTAGTAAGGACGTGGAGGACCAGAAGGAGGGACGACCGCTCAATCCAGAAGCTGGAAGTGGTCTGTCTGAAATAAAAAAACGGTAACCACGGAAAGAACATCAACAAATCTTAATTTAAAACAATTCAAAACTTTCTCTATCATATATCCTCTTTCAGAGAACTTTTTAGACCCCCAAATGGGATTGTGGCCATTAAAATCCCCCAGAATTAGAAAGGGGTTTGGAAGTTCACACAACAGTGATGACAAAGATGTTTCATCCGTATATTGATCCGGAGGTAGATAAAGTGAACATACTGTAAGAAGTGGGAGGTGTTTGAATAAGACTCTAACTGCTACCGCCTGAAGGTTAGATGTTAAATTAATGTAAAATTAATAAGTTTATTAAAAGTAAAAAAAAATAAACTCGTAGATTAGATATGAACCAGATGTGTCAATTTTAGTACTTATCCTTATAAGTAATAAGTAAAATCGAACTACTTATACTTGTATTTGTAAGTATCAAAAAAAATAGTTACTTATACTTTAAGTAACTTTTTATAAAGATACTTTGGACTTATACTTAAGTATTCTTATGCAGTATTTACCACAACACTGCTTAATTATTAGGAGCTTTAGCATAAACATACTTATAAGAATGCACCCTTCGTCTGTACGTTTATCCGGCCGCCCGTCCGCCGTTTGCACGATAACTTGAAAACGGATCAACCTTTTCAAATTCTGTTTTCAGAAATATGACCACTGAAGGCTTAGCTCGGCCGTATCAACTTTTCAGAAGTTTTCGTGAACCCCTTCAAGTCGAATTCACGTGCTAAAACAGTGAGTGTAGAGAATACAAAAATAATGGCATATCATATAACAATCGATTTGTCAAAAAGGAATACATTGTTATATAAAAATAAAATCTTGTAAACATTCCAAGGAGGAGCTTTAGCAGTGAAGCAGATATACATTTATACGATTATTAGAAAGAAATTATCCCCGCCTTCCGAGTAGGATAAGGCAAGTCATCTATCTTTACCCCATTATCTGCACTTTTTACCTCTCCCCAAGTTTTTTTTAATTAATAAATTGATTTTCTTGAACGTAATATGTAAAAAATGTAAAAAACCTCCTATCTTCTTTCCTTTCTTATCATTTCCGAACGTATCACATGCCATATATTGCCCTAGTTCTAAGGACCAAGTGACTGCCACCCCTGCAAATCCGACCCCACTGGAACAACTGGGCCTAAATTTCATAGTAATGTAGATATTGCCTAGAGGAATCTGGATACTGAATTTCACGCCTTTACGTACCTAAATAGCACATAGATATGTTGCCCTTTCTGAATCCCACCCCCCGTAATTCCGACTCCCGTATGCCAATCAAAACCAAACTAAATAGTGCAGATAGTAAGCTACATTCCGAATTTCAACCTTCTACCTCAAAAAATGTAGAAATTATGAAGGGGACGGACTGATATTATAAAACCAATAAATAGCTCCATTCATATTCTACTTACGAGGGTCAGTCAAATGAAAACCGGAAATATTTTTTGACAGCTCCTTTATTACAGACAGAGTTTGTACACTATTTTTCAAGGTAGTCTCCATCTTTTCGATGCATTTCCGCCACCGAATCGGGAAGACATGGATACCTCGGGGAAAAAAAATCTTCATATAATGGAGATCCTGCTTATAGGAATCTGCATATCGAATTTCACTCTTTATATGCATAAATACACCTAGACCTTTTGGTCCCCTCTAATTTTCACCCCCAAAACTCCGACCTTAGTGGGCTAATCAAAACCAAACTAAATAGTGAAGGTGCACATGCCCACAGTAAGCTACATTTCAAATCTCAACCTTCTACCTCAAAAAATGTAGAAATGATGAAGAGTGATTCAAATCGTGTGTAAAATAAACCCAATAAGTAGCTCCATTTTTGCGCTAATTAATAAGCTTACAGATTATGAGCAGTTGAGCAATCGTGCATCGACAAAGCGATTTCACGTGTGCGCGCCGATGTCAATAATGCTTAAAAGATGAACAGAAAGCAATAATATATTCCTTCTTGACAAATCGATTGTTATATGAAATGCCAGTAGCTACATTCAAAAACTTCGTGTTAGTCGTGTTAAGCGTGTCGTATTGCTAAAAATCTCATGTCACTTCCTGCACGAACCGTGTCCCGTATTGCAAAACGCCTAGCACGCAGCACGGGCTTTTTACGTCCGTGTTCGTGTTAGTTCTCTAGCACGACATTGGCGCGCATGCTCATTGTGGCATTCCTCATCTCTCTCATGAACATCTGTAGTCGTGGGAAAACATTGTTAAGGGACATTGTTAGCTCTAAAACAATACAAATCATAAACGTCCAAGTAATCACAAGCTACATTTAAAAACTCCGTGCTAGTTGTGTTAAGCGTGTCGTGTTGCTAA
>JAHWFO010002802.1:0-17064 GCA_023313115.1 Rhysida immarginata
AGGCATTTCTTTTCTCTCAGTTTTTCCAGTCACCAATGACAGGTAGCTTCCTAGTATTTTATGATTTGTTATTTTTTTCTTATTTTTGTATGTAATAATTAAATTTAATCTTTTTAATTACTAAATACTAAATTGAACTGCTAAATACGAACGAAATTATTTTTTTTCTCTAAGTATTCATTTAAAAAATCTTATTTTCTAAAGTTATAAAATTTTATATAACATCATATGAGCATTATATGGAAGAGTGTCCTGAAACTTCACTAAATATCATGTTAAAATATATTAGAATCTATGAAAATACTTAATTGTAATCACCCAATTATACATGAGTGAGTATAATGTGTGAGTATTATACGGTATTTCACTCAAAAAACTTCCAAGACTGCCACTGCAGTAACTTTACCAAACATTAAAATGTGTGATACTCTCTCCTTGTACTTTTTATCAGAATCCTCTCAATTATTTAAAAAAAAAATAGACGTGATCTAGAAATCTTTAATGAGAACTTCCAACTTTTAATGGGTAAAGTCTATAAATAAATAACACTGAAAACAAATATAGCTATGACAAGAATAGCAGGAAACCACTAATCCACATCAAAATTTTATTGGATTAATTCCTTGTATACGCTGACGAAGGCAGCTTGGCTGCCGAAATGCGCATCCGTTCGAATAAAATTTTGATGTGGTTTCTTGCTATTCTTGTCGTTCCGTGTCCACAGTGTCTGGTTCCGTATCTTCCTGAAATATAGCTATAATTTTATATTTTATAATTAAATTCTAAATACTGTAAATCTAAACCAGTTGAGAATACACAGCTTGCAATTCCATGGAAATTTTATTTCAATTTATTATTTTATTATAAGCTATATTTTTAATAAAAAAAATACCTTTTGGAAGCTGTCTTTGACTACCTCCATTAATAAGGATAAATTTCATACAAAGAATTACGCTTTAATATGTAAAAAGCTGAGAATGGGAGGCAGCACAAGTTAATACAAACATCCGCTTTTCTGGTAGTCAAGTAGCCGCTATTTCTACACTTACTTCGAATGCTGAAAGCATTTTCAAAAATAAAACAATACTCTTTATAGGATTAAAATGCATTTTACAGAATTAAAAATGTCGTTTGCTAAATAAAAAATGCATTTTGCGAAATAAAAAAAATAAAGCAGCTTGTAGATTTTTTAAAATCCAATTGTGCAACATTCAGTAAGCTAAAATAATGTTAAAATATGAGAGATTAAAAAGGGGGGAAATGGGGATAAAAAGATAAATAACTACACTGTTCATTTCTCAAGCTGCATTTTTAATTCTGTAAAAATTGTACAAGCTGCATTTTTGGAGAATGAAAGCGTTATTTGCAGTACTTGAAACTGGTAATAATTTGCTATTAGTTTTTCCTAATTTCCGTGCCCTAATTTCCTCATTCAAGTTTTTAAAATTGATTTGTATGTGTGTTCCCATAAATTTTTGATTTTTGAAATCCTGATTCTGGATTTTGAAAGATCATCAAAAAGTAGTATAGGAATGTCTCAAAGATCAAACGAATCGATGTAGACAAAGAAATAGAGGGCCAGTCATTCAGACATTCCTATTCTACTTTTTGGTGCTCTTTAACCCTGCACTGGCACACTTAAATTTGTTACACAAAGAGCATACTGGGGTCTCCTAGACCCCAATCTTTATTTGTAATATAATTGTAACATTTGAATGAAATTTACAATTATATTTATATTATTTACAATTTATTATTATATATATATAATAAACTCGATTTTTAAGAAATTGTGACTGATATTCTTTTTATTTAGAAAAATACAATATATTAAGCAAAACAATCAGTTGGTTCATAAATTTCTGTGTATTATTCATTATGTTTGATTATTAGCAATTTGATAATGCTCTCAGAGGAGAATAATGCTTATAGAATATGAAATCTGAAAAAAAGATCAAAATTAAAAAATACCCTATTGCCTCTTCAGAATAAAATTCACTTTGAAAAGGCACTCTGGGGTCTCATAGACCCCAAACAACCTTCGGACTGCTGCTGCACGAATACTTGAAGAGCAATTATAATGAAAATTTTACAGTAGCACCACAAGAGGGTACTATGAATTTGGATGGCGGGAAATTGTGTTCAATGAAACGTGCAGATTTGACGTCCAATCAAATCTCTGCTGGGGTATCACAGACCCCAGTGTGTCTGTCCAGGGTTAAGAATCCGAAGTCAAAATTTTAAAAATCTAAAATTTTTTGCGACCCATGCACTCAAAGATTTCAATAGCAAACTTTTTTAAGTTACTGAGTAGTTAAAGTATAAAAGCAAATCAAATCCACGGACATGCTATGATACAGTTATTTCAAATGCTATTGTAGATGATGAAACAGGACAGTTTCATAAAAATACAGTTTTTTTTAATAGGTATGTTTCAAACTAAGAATTAAGACTAGTTAAAATAAAATAATTACATCTTTTGAAAGTAAACAATTTAGTAATAGGCAAACGTATATTTTTTATCAGTTACAATAGCATGTCCGTATAAAAAGAAAGATCTAATTATAATATTGTATATATTTATATACCTGGATTAGAAATGAAAAAAAATGACATAGATAAGCTTCTTTGTAAAAACGGACTGAGGTAACGTTTAGAACATATGGCGACGTCACATTGCGACTTTATAAAGGAAATTTAAATGTTCGTTTAAAGAAAATCATTCAATGACTAACAGAGGAAGTGGCGAAATGCAAAGGTTATATCAAACGAATAAAAGCAAATACAGTTCCAGATACTGTTTAAAATGAATCAGCTTACAAAGACACACAAATTTACATTGTACGCTTATGCAGGTTTAAATAAAATTAAGTTTAAAATTTTTAATGCAATATTTGACTATGGCCCGTTAATTAAATCAAATATTTTTTTCTTGCAACGAGAAATTATATTCCTTTCTTTTAAAAATATGATGTTTTGCCAACATACAGAATTAAGATTTAACGAATGACTTCCTCTCGTAATTCAATAACGTTAAAAAATTAACTAACCATTTAAATGTGAACGTTTATCTAATCAGAATATTACTGAAAAAAACTACATAACTGAAACTGAAAATTTCCTTTATATAATCAGTTGTGTTAATCAACTGAAAATAATATGCCCGGCGACGGAGAAGGAAAGACGATAAAAAGATTTATTCTAATGAGCGATTAAGATAAGTGCAAAGAATTGAAACACATGTCGTTAAATATACATGTGAATTTAAAAAATTGATTTTAATAAATCTATTAATTACACAGAAGGAAGGAAGGAAAGAAGGAATGTTTTAGCTATTTCCGGTGATATAGAAAATGTGGTATTGTCATTTTTAAATGAAAAAAAATAAAAATAAATAATATGAGTTTTAAAATGTACTATCAGGAACGAATTTTAAATAAATAAAATAAAATAAATTTGAAAAGGTAAATAAAGGAAAATAAGTTATTGTATTTTTTTTTCTTGCACAGTGCTTCCATTTTATTTCATAAGCGAAGAAAAAATAAAAATTCCACGGTAAACTTCAGGTAGAAAAACCATTCAATTCTTATTCTCAAAATGGGGATTTTTAAATTAATAATCTCATTTTTCAATTTTAATAAAAAAAGTTTATAAAATTCTCACTTAAAAGGAATAAGCAAAATCTGAATGAGAACGTCATGTAAACTTCAAGAATAATAACAATTTGATTATTTTGTCTGATAATTCCTAGAATGAAATTAATTTCCTAATTTCCATGCAAAGATTTTTATTTTGTTTTATAAAAAAAAACAAAAAAAAACCCTGCACCTTGATCCCCCCCCCCCCCCGCCCTCCATGATTCTGCAATTTCAATTTTATCCAGATATCAAATAAATGAAAAAATCTTTACAATAAATTTGAAAGTATTTGACATTAAAAATATTATCTTATTCTATGATTACAGCATGTATCAGACAACCTGTGCAGGCTATTTTCTCGGAAATTCGACGTCCTAGTAACTAAAGACTATGTGAAGAATTTAATGGTGGCTATCCGATTTTCCAGAAATGGCCGGAAATGGGCTCATCCGGGGTCCACCCAAAAACTTTAAATGGTAACATAGGTCTTTGAATAGGTCTTGGAAAAAGAAACAACTTTATAGGAAATGTTTTTTTTTTTTCAATCAGCTTCTTTCAGGAAATAAACAATAAAAACACTTTCAGATTAAATGTTTGGAATTTGCCTTGTTGACGTTTCTTTGAAATATTTTCACGCCACGTCTTTATCATTCGATAGTTTAAGCAACCTCCTAGAGAGAAGGGCTGCACACGGAAACGTCATACATTGTTACATCATCGTAATATATTTACACAGGGTGGTTATAAAATAACGCAGGTGTCCAGAGCCCTCTAGCGAGTAAAGTAATGGACGACGAAGCAAAACCAAATTTGATGAGCGTACATAGTGGACCATGAGATTTCGATTTCTAAAAAAATAAAATTAGTACCAAAAGTCACCACCAATAGAATTTTGGCGCTGCCAAAGTGTAGTAGTGTGAATACTGAATGTCAAACGATACAGCACACATCAATTTTATTAATAACAAACGATTGTAACTTACAAATGAGGTTCAATATGACCACCATCGTGATGTTCCAAAAAATTCATACGAAGCACGATATTTTCCACGGCGCCTCGCAACATATCAGAATTAATTTATCTCACCTGTAAGGTTATTCGATCGTTCAACGTTGCGATATCGGCGATATGTCTTTGATACCCCCTAACACCTTTAAGAAATCCCTACAACCAAAAGTCACAAGGATTGAGATCGGGGGACCTCGGTGGCCATGCCGTAGGAATGCACGAGCTATGACCCTGCTGTCAGAGAAATGTTACCATAACACACTCTGTACCTTACGTTCAACGTGGGGTGGTGCACCAACCTGCATAAATGTGGTCAAATCGAGACATCCTCGTTGCTGCAGTTGTGGAACCACGAAGTTCTGTAACATATCGGCAGAACCGTCAGCAGTAATGGTACAGTTCACTAGTCCACTTGCACGATTTTCCTCGTAAAACTAAGGACCGATGATAAAAGACGCTGTAAAGCCACACTACAATGTGACTATTGGCAAGTGGAGAGGCTCCTGCACACAAGCGTGCGGGTTATTCACAACCCAAATGCGACAATTGTTTGTGTTAATACCACTGTTCAAATGAAAGTGTGCATCGTCACTCCATAAAATCTGCCACGGCCATGCACCATCAATTTGCATGCGTGCTAAGAATCTCAATGAAAAATCCAATCAGGTGGCCGCATCGCAAAGGAGCAATTCTTGAACAGAAGAGATTTTATACGGGTAAAACTTCAGCATCTGATGCAGGATTTTCCGCACCGTCGAGTATGGGATCTGCGTGTGCCGGGATACTGCCCGAGCACTGCTGGTACCCTGCACATTCGTCATCTCCTGTTCGACAACAGTAGTTGCAACTTCTTCAACTTGTTGCTGACTAACCGCTTTGCGTTCCCGGCCTGGTTGCTGTAGTTTCAAATCGTTGAATCATGTTTCGTAAATTAGTTATGCTCATTGGTCCTTTTCGCGCTTCTTTACCCCCCAAAATTCAGGAAGGGCAGCATTGGCATTCTCGTTCCGCTGAAATTACAGCTTGACTAACAGCACAGGCCCGTAAGGTAAGAGCCATTCTCAGAGTAATGAGAATCTTCCAGCCTTTTCTTTTATACTCATGATCGCTACACGGAACGCGTTTATGCAAATTAATGCATTTTATTCGATAAACAGTGCCAAATTTTTATTGGTGGCGACTTTTGGTACAATTTTTATTTTTTTTAGAAATCGAAATCCCATGGTCCACTATGTACGCCCATCAAATTTGGTTATGTTTCGTCCATTACTTTACTCGTTAGAGGGCTCTGGGTACCTCACGTTATTTTATAACCACCCTGTACATACGCACATGTTTCTTCTTCTGTGAGGGTGGATCTGATATTACTTTTTAAGATAAGGCGCATACACTGAGGTAGCAAAACTCATGGGATATTTACTTAATATCTGGTCGGGCCACCTCTGGCCCTGTGGAGTGCAGCAATACGGCGTGGTAGTGAGTCTGCAAGTCCCTGGTACACTTCTAGAGGCAGTTGACACCAGATAGTCTGCAGAGCCGAAGATAGTTGCTGCCCGTTCGTGGGTGGAGGATCCAGTGCCCGGAGCCTGACTTCAACAGCATCCCAGATATGATCGATGGGATTCATGTCAGGGCTCCGGGCTGGGCCAGCTCAGTCGTTGGACCTCTCCTGCATGCTCCTCGAACCATTCGCGGACGACATTGGAGCGATGTGGTGGAGCATTGTCATCTTGAAAGACTGCTACGTCGTCAGGGTGTTGAAATGTCAAAAACGGGTGCAGATGGTCTCCGATGAGTTGACGATACCGTGGACCATTCAACGTTTGGTCCAGAATAACCAGAGGGCCCATTCCAAACCAGGAAAATGCACCCCAGACCATCACTGACGCCCCACCACCCTGCACCACCAGCTGTTGGCATGCGGGATCCATCGTTTCGTGAGGTCTGCGCCACACACGGTGCCTCCCATCAGCATGGTACATTTGATATCGTGACTCATCTGACCATATGACGTTACGCCACTGCTGCAGAGTCCAGCCAAGATGGTTGGTGGCAAATGTACGCCGGAGTGTCCGATGACGTTGGGTAAGCATTGGCACCCGTGTAGGGCGACGGTTTTCCAAACCCGAGGGCATGCAGATTCCGACGGATTGTCCACCGAGAGACGTTTCTAGTGCGGCCAGTATTGAACTGGTCTGTGATTTGTTGCACTGTTGCGCTCCTGTCTCTCTGAATCATTCGTCCCAGGTGTCGCCGGTCACTATCATTCAGGGCAGCTGGACGCCCGGTATGGTGCCTGTTGTGGACTGTGATGCCTTCATCCAGCCATTCCCGATACACCCTGGAGACAGTTCAGCGGGAAAAGCCAAATTCCTGCACCACTGCCGAAATGGAACTTCCCATGCGTCGGGCATCTACTATCATACCCCGTTCAAAAGACGTCAACTCGCGACGACGTGCCATTTCTAATTAATCACTTATACAAGCTCTTCCCACAACGTCTAATGGTCCATTCCCAGAATCCGTTACCCCTGTGAATTCGTGAGCCATGCCCATCAATCAATGTGCTTGTTATCCCATGAGTTTTGCTAACTCAGTGTATTATATATGCATTATAGTGGGCACGTACAATACCACAGAGGAACAACTGACGGAAGAGTTAGTGGTGTTGGATTCCTTATTCATAAGAAATGGAAGAATCAAATCATTGAGCTTAATAGTGCCTCCGACAGAATTGCAAGATTGGTCATCCAATTGTCGAGAAGAAACAAGATACAGATCATACAGGCCTATGCACCAACCACAAGCTACTCTGATGAGTAAGTCGATGACTTTTATGAGGAAGTTAGCAAGATGAACCAAGCAGGAAACTATTATCTGAAAGTCGTTATGGGAGACTTTAACGCCCGTGTCGGAGAAAAAAAGAAAGGAGAAAATTTTCTTGGTAGTCATGATTATGGCACAAGAAACGAAAGAGGAACTGGTGGAATTTGCAGAGTACGAACAACTGTACGTCATGAATTCCTTTTTCAAGAAGAAACCTCAGCGTAAATGAACTTGGAAAAGCCCAAATGGAGCAACTAGTGAAATAGATTACATTCTGGCAAATAGGAAGCACTTGATCCAAGACTGCACTGTTCTCAATAACTTCAACACAGGAAGCGACCACAGACTGGTAAGATGCAAGCTTGTTCTAAACACGAGAACAAAAAGACGAAAACTTTTCAGGAAGACAAAGAAGATCATCAACATTGCACGCCTACAAGAACGCAGAAAGGAATTCCAGCTAGAACTGCGAAATCACTTTGAAATCTTACAAAGCGGCATCCAGGAAGATGACATCACAGATATTAACAGGACACTAACTAAACACATAAAAGAAGCAGCGAAAGTAGTAACTGGAGAACAAGTTTCCAAACCACAGACGAAACTCACAGAAGAAACGAGGAAATTAATGAAGAAACGAAGAGAAATGAAGACAAAAAGAGAAGATACAAGATCAGTAATAGAATATGCGGAGCTTTGCAAGACAGTACGGAAACACATCACAGAAGATGTTCGGAAGTTCAACTGCAATCTTGTCAAAAAGGCCGTTGAAGATAACAAGAGTTTGAAAATTGCGAAGAGAAAGCTCTGCATTGAAAGAAGAGGAATATTTGCACTCAAGAGAGCAAATGGCACAATCACGAAGAATAGAAGTGAAATCATCGAAATTGTGGAGGACTTCTACAATAAACTTTACAAATGTGAAGATGATAATGACGTAAGAAGAGCAGACCAACTGAAAGGAAAAGATGAGGTATCACCGGTTATGGAAGGCAAAGTTGACAAGGCTATTAAACCCATGAAGAAATGAAAGTCCCCCGGAGAAGATGGAATTACAATTGACCTGATTAAGGAAGCAGGAGAAGAATTCAACAAGTTACTGGCAAGTTTTTTCACAAAATGCCTTGAGATGTCAGACGTACCAGATGATTGGAATAATGAAATGGTTTTATTTTTCAAAACAGGAGAAAATATCCAGAACTATCGCCCTATCAGCCTTTCGTCAGTTGTTTAGAAGACCTTCAGTAAAGTCCTGACAAACAGACTTGATTCAACACTAGACTCGGCACAACCAAGAGAACAAGCGGGCTTTCGAAGCGGATATAGCACGATCGACCACATTCAAATTATTAGAGAACTTATCGAACGCCACAATGAATATGAAGTACCACTTTGCTTTGCCTTCATCGACTTTGAGAAAGCTTTCGACTCGGTGTTCACACATGCTGTAGTGAAAGCTCTGGAAAGAACGGGAATAGCCGGAAGCTATATTCTCCAGAAGATATTTAGTAAAGCGACTGCTACCATTCGTTTGGATAGAGGAAAAGCAAGGATCAACCTTGGAAAAGGAGTAAGACAAGGAGACACCATCTCACCAAAACTCTTCACAGTAGTTTTAGAGGAAGTTTTCAAGGAACTGAACTGGTCAAAAAAGGACTTAAAATAAACGGTGAATTCCTTAACCACCTTCGTTTTGCCGATGACATCGTTCTCACCAGTAGTAGTCTTACTGAATTGGAGGAAATGTTACAAGAACTAGCAGAGGCTTGCCTGTGTGTAGGACTGAAACTAAACACACAGAAGACAAACGTTATGTTCAATGCATTTGCTCCAAAGCAGAAGGTCATGGCAGGCATCATTGTGATTGAAGAAGTACAGAGCTACATTTACCTGGGACAAGAAATCACCATGGATGGCAACATTCTGAATGAAGTTAACAGACGAATTAGAACAGCATGGAGTGCTTTTGGCAAGAAAAACATTATCTTGAAGAGCGACATGCCACTTAGTTTTACCAGCACTCACCTATGGAGCGGAAACATGGACTTTATCAAGGAGGACAACAAAAAGACTACAGACAACACAGAGAAGCATGGAAAGATGTATGCTGGGAATTACAAGAAGAGATCGAAAATGCAACAGCTGGATAAGAAGCCAAACGAAGGTGATTGACGTCATCGAACGGATCAAACATTCTAAATGGCAATGGGCTGGTCACATCGCTAGAAGACAAGACATGAGATGGACCACGGTCATTCTGGACTGGTACCCTCGAGACTTTAAACGTCCAAGAGGACGACCCCATGCAAGGTGGCTCGACGAAATAAGGAAGGTGGCTGGCGTTAAATGGAAATCCAAAGCTTCAAACAGAGAAGAATGGAAGCGTTTAGAGAAGACCTTCATCCAGCAGTGGATTGCAAATGGTTGACGGGGAAGATGATGATGATGATGATGATGATATATGCATTGGGGCTAATACTGCACAAGGACCCCAAGAACAAGGTGCAGGGTTTTTTAAAACCAATAACGAGTGCTGTAAGATGAGAGCAGAGCCGGGACCGACGGCTTTACATCCCTTCCGGATCACGGGGGTTCAAGATGGAATTCTATTGGTGGTCACCTATCCAGTAGCTAGCCGCGCCATTTCCGATCAGTGAGGCAACCAGCATACAACCACCCTTACATCACAATAAAAAGTCATAATTTAGGACTTATTATTGGTAGAACACCACTATTGTAGTTGCTGGCGATTTGGGTCACTGAAGCCCTTCGTTCACAGTGAACAATGCGTACTAGTGTTCACTCCCCTCTGGAATCAACACACCGTGGAAGGCAAACGGCAAGACGGCGACTCTTCATTTCGCCATTCGTACACCACTTTTGATAAGTACTCACAATGGCTGCACATGAAGAGCCCACAAAACGCACCATTTCCGAGATTGACATTCCAAGGCGCCTGGCCATCACGATTTGTCCTTTGTCGAAGTCTGGTAAATCTGCTGCTTTTCCAATGATGCAGCCAAGCACTACGTTCAGAAACTCAGTTCACAAACAGTTTATTTATGGCGGTGTGAGCCGCGTTTGCGCCGTACATTTGTCTCAGGGCGAACTCAAAGTTGGAGGCTCATCAGTGTATACCATAGGGTTAATGTTCCCAACGAATTTTAGGAATTCCTGAATATGTACGTTCGGATTTTTTGATCGAAATCCATCATATAGCCTTCTTTGAGCCCACATAAGTTAAACTGCCTTTTCAGAAATATTTTTCTAAAAGGAATTCCCAACATATTTAGTTTCCCAGCAAGATTTGTTAATTCAACGCTAAAATTTAGCATGCAGTTTGTAACTAATTTTTATTGTTTACAATAACCAATACAGAGAAAACCTAACTTGTGAACTGAGTTTGCAACAATAGTTTAGAGATGAATTAATTAAGTTAAATAGCTGATGGGATAGGGCTGCTAGGGATAGATAAATACAAATAAATAAAACTCACCTCTTAATTCAAAAACGACTCCCAACACCATTTCATCGCCTAAATCCTATAACCGTGTATTAGGAGAAATCCAGTAAATGTAAGTAAAAGCTAAAATCCAGTTTTTTATTGAGCTTATAGCCCTTTGTAAACTAAGTATGAAATTGCAATTGGTCAGAAATTATAAGCAATTTCTAAAAAACCTTTAATTGAAGGATATTTTTTAATGTGTGCTTTGAGAGTTGCAGTATAATACTCTCAAACGACCCCGGAATTCTTTCATTTGACCATCTCTGTGCGGATGACATACTTATCATTATGTATAAAATCGGATTTTATTCACCAAACATAAAAGGTTAAGGTTAAAACCGAAAGGAAAAATCCCGCAACCCACTGTACAATAGATTCGAACCAAGGATCACGAGTATCTATCTGGGATATTGTAGACACAAGTGCAGCAAGGCTGTCTCCAAGTGTCCTACAGACTACTAAATAGTCAAAGTAGAAGCCATTGCTAGGTATGCATCCAGCATATCGGAACTCCTCATTTTCTAAATCATCAGAAAACTGATTATGGTCTGTGGTTCGAATCCAGGTGACGGAATTTTTTCTTTCGTTTTTCATCTTAACATGTTTATTGGGATTATTTGATGATGAATTCTGGCCAGTCGAAAACGTTCAATGAGTTATATTAATGTTCCTTTCAGAATCTGCTGCATTTTGGAATTATTAGTTGAAGAAGTTGAATGCCAAAACCTTTGTATAAAGCTTAGTTGGTTATCCTTGTTTTGGCTGTTTTGGGAGTTTTAATGACGAGTTCCACGGCGATAACGGTTTTTGAGCTACTGAGATCCATTTTGTGCTACAATTTATCTCTTTGATGTCCACTGGAACGTTGGGGCCGTGAATGCTCAAACAACGATTAACCTTCTCATTGAGAGAAGGTTCGCAGTTATGATTCTTCCGGACCTCTCTAGCTACAAGGACTAGTGGAATATATCTTTTAAAATCAAGTTATAAGTACATTTAGGCGAACTCTGGGAGGATCTGTTTTTGGTATATAGCTTTATGTATTTTTTTATTATTTTATAAGGAATTTTTGATTTATGATTTTTAATTTTGTGTGTTGGAGTTGAAATTAAAATTAAATACCAAAAATGAATAGTAAAAATGTTTTCTCCAACTGTATTAAACCTTATGTTGGAACATTGTCTCCACTGCTAGGAGACTTCATAAAATTCCAGGACTCATATCCTAGAAATATAAATATCGGGAAAACGTGTTTAATAACACCACGCATTCTCGACGAGTTAACAAGTATATTTTTATCCCGGTATAGCACTGCGTTTTGCCACTAGAGGACATAAGTAAAATGGCCGCGAGTGTTGACAAAATTAAATTACGTACCATAGTTAGATTCTTATTTTTAAAAGGGAAAAACGCCAAAGAAATCAACTCTGAGCTGGTAGCCGTGTATGGCGTAAGTGCCCCATCACGGTATGAACCGTGATCCGAACGAAGATCACTGAGTGAGGAACCGACCATCGCAGCTCAAATTGAGGATCTTGTACTCGGAGATCGTCGAATCACCGTCAATGTCATTCTCACGTGCGCACTGTAATACGTAAATGGAGATTTTAAAGAGTTTATGATAACTAAAATTAGTCACGCTTATGTTTGTGAGGAGAGGGGGAACAAACAGCCTACAAAATTAAATGTCATCAAAACTTTAATAAAGTAATTTCGGCTGACTAAAATTATACTTGTGACAAACAAATAAAAGTAAAACAGGCAGAAACTTATGCCAATCCATAAAGTTTTAGTCCGGGGAATTAACTATACCACTTCGACGGTATTGCGGCCTTGCGTAACCTGTGGTACAATTTGTATGACGGGCTCGGGGTATTCTTTCATATCGTAAGGCAGTATCGTTGTGAGAGCAATGGGCGCTGCTGTTGTAAGTAGAGAAAGACAAACAGAAGGCAGCGTTATTTTTGAGGGGCAAAAGACAAGGATACTTAAAGTCTACTTATGAATAGATTCGTCAACGATAAGTATCCTCTTACAAGTAAAAGGTTTCCTGGATAGCCAGGAACGAAGTGGCCGCGTATCACGTGACAACGTAAGCCCCCCGTTACCTGCTATATTTTCCGTGATTATCCTCTCGTCCGTCCGTCCCTCATTCCGTGACTATCACTGCTATGGCGGCGATACGTGACTCCGTTGTTCTGTAGAAAATGCGGCTTCCATACCGTCGTCTTCCTCGCGGCGAGCTGATGCGGCTGGCGAACGACGGGCCTTCCTCTCGTCCCTCGTTTAGCCGTTGCCGTCGTCTTGGCCTGGCGTGTGGCGGACTCTTTTTTGAGGAGGTCACCTGGCCTCCGATTCCCAACGTCTCCGACGTTGCAGCGGGCTGGTTACAATTCGGCTCCTTCGTTTCGGGCTTCCCCTCGTTACTACGTCGGCCCTTGTTAAAGCAACGTGGAACCTCTTCCGTTCCTCCTTCGTGGCGGCGGGCGACCGTCCTTGTTAACGTAACCCGACGGTTTCTTCGTCTCGCTCCTCGTTGGCTTCAGTTGCCTCGTCGCCTTTCTACTTTTTCCTTTGGGAAAACCAGCTTCACTTTCCTTCGTCCTCCCACCATCACGGCCATACTTTTTTTCCCTTTTTTTCTCGTCTATCTCTCGTGAAAAGACGTATCTCCCGCGTCGCTCGCTCCTCCTCCTCACTGGCTCATTCTCAATTCTTTCCGCCAATCGTCGCTCGCTGGTTCCACATCTCGCAGCGGGGGTGGGCGGATGATGATCAATGTTATCATCAGTATCCACCGCCCCTAAATTCGCTGACATATTCCCCCACTGCGAACGATGATTGTATTCATCGCTTTTTTTTCTTTTATGATTTGCGGTCGCGACGCTGTTCATCTCTGTTGTGTCAGCCTCTCGAGCTTGTTGATCTGTTTGTGATCATTGTTTCCTAAAGAACTGAGCAATGAGCGCTGGACATCTGTGCAAATTAGCTTCTGGCTCCCAGGTTGCTTTTTCGTAACCCTTCCATTTAACCAGGAATTTTCTGTGTGGTTTCTTGCCTTTTACGTCCAGTAGACTCTGCACTCTGTAAACGTCATCGAACTGCGGGTGTTTTATGGGTCCTGGGGCCTTTTGTCTTTTTCTCTTTTTTCGTTCATAATACTTGCTTAAAAATGATACATGGAACGTACTATGTTGACTTTCCATTTGGACGGAATTTTCACTTGCACCGTGACTCCTCTTATTATTTTCTTTATAATAAATGATCCTACATATCTGGGGAACAATTTTCTGCCCACTCTTCCTTTTTGCTTCAAAATACGATTTTCGATCATGACTTTCTCTCCCACTTTTAACTTCCATTTTGTGTGTCTTCGATCGAAGAACCTCTTATATTTTCTATTTGCTCTACTAATACTTTGTCTTGCCTGCTTTAGAAGTTCTTTCAGCCGCTCCTTGAAGCCTCTTAATGTAGCATCCCCTTCATTACTCTTGTCTACATTCACTAGTTTCGGGATGTTGATTTCTCGGCCCAAATCCATCATGAAAGGTGAGCATTGCAACGCCTCCGAAACAGTCGAGTTTATAGCTGTCTCAATGGCTGCCAGCGACTCGTCCCAATTATCTTTTTCTTCATTTAGATAATTCCGTACCATTTGTATCGCCGACTGGTTAGTCTTTTCGAACTGACCGTCGGTTTGTGGGTGGTAAGGACTTGATTGTCTGTTGTCGATCTTTAGCATTTTACAGATATTTTGCCATATAGCTGCCGTAAATCTAACATCTTTATCCGACACTATGATGGAGGGGAACCCATGTAGCTTAAATACTTGTTCGAACAGTAGCTTCGCTGTTTCTTCTGCCGTAATACTAGTTGTACATGGGAACAACCTATCCTCTTAGTTAACTTATCTGTCACTGTCCGGATTGCGTCATATCCTTGCTTCGTGACTGGAAGTGGCGAGACGAAGTCCAACGTTATAATCTCCCACCTACCATAGGGGATCGGCAATGGTTTTAACTCCCCAAACTGTAAGCTTCTTAGATTTTTGTTAATTTGACATAGATGACACGATTTTACGTAGTTCTTTATATGCTTAATCATCTTGGGCCAAAAATACGCTTGCCTTACTCTGAAGATCGTTTTGTTGATTCCTAAGTGACCACTCGTGGGAATGTCGTGATTTTCCTTAAGTATTTTATCGATGATTCTTTCCGAGTTAGGGAGCACTAGTTGCTTTCTTTTTTTCCCACTTTGAATACAACGTCGCCTTCAATAACAAATCCCTTGGGACAGTTAACTAACAGATTTTATAAACGGATCTTGGAGGCTAGCCTCTTTCAGTTCGCTATCCCATCTTCGGTTCACATTTAGCTGAAGCTCTGCGGTGGCCAATATTTCCTCCTGCCTTATATTGGATTCCGGTTCTTGGGTTGTAGTACTTTCTATGTCCATATTTATTAACGGCATCATTTCTTGCTTTTGCATCACCTCTGCCAGAGAATTATTTTCTGTACCATTCTTTAACTCAGTTTCTACTTCGGGTGCAAACATTTTTATATAGAGGTTTTTCTTTTTCTGCTCCTCCCAATTTGTAACCTTGTCAAATAGCATTTGAATATTATAGTTAAACACCTCTATCGTTTTCCCGTTTTGCACTGAAAATTTTATTTCTTTCAATCATTTCCTCAGTTGCTTTTGCTCTTTTCCGTCCTTCATTTTATTTTCTGAAGCAGCTAAGATTTCAATTGGCTGAGTCGAAATTGTCCACTATTTTTTTTTAGCTTAGAGTTTACTTTAAATAGCCGCCCCGCTCTCGTACTACGAAGTAACTGTCTTTAATTAGCCGTCCCTCTCTCGTTTTTCGAAGCACTAATGTCTTTAACACGCCTATAACTGTCACTTTTTATTATTGCAGTCGAGCCCAAAAAGAAAACAAAATGTTTACACAATAAAGTTCTTGCAGACACGTGACTGTTCCCTTATAAAAAAAATTTTTTTTTGATTGCTGATTTGTCGATGTCCCCGCCTCTCTCAGATGCGCAGTGGAATACGTAGTTGGAGATTTTAAGGAGTTTGTGATAACTAAAATTAGTCACGCTTATGTTTGTGAGGAGAGGGGGAACAAACAGCCTACAAAATTAAATGTCATCAAAACTTTAATAAAGTAACTTCGGCTGACTAAAATTATACTTGTGACAAACAAATAAAAGTGAAACAGGCAGAAACTTATGCCAATCCATAAAGTTTTAGTCCGGGGAATTAACTATACCACTTCGACGGTATTGCGTCCTTGCGTAACCTGTGGTACAATTTGTATGACGGGCTCGGGGTATTCTTTCATATCGTAAGGCAGTATCGGGGTACAATTCTTTTTCCTTTGGGAAAACCAGCTTCACTTTCCTCCGTCCTCCCACCATCACGGCCATACTTTTTTTCCCTTTTTTTCTCGTCTATCTCTCGTGAAAAGACGTATCTCCCGCGTCGCTCGCTCCTCCTCCTCATTGGCTCATTCTCAGTTCTTTCCGCCAATCGTCGCTCGCTGGTTCCACATCTCGCAGCGGGGGTGGGCGGATGATGATCTATGTTATCATCAGTATCCATCGCCCCTAAATTCGCTGACAGTCATCATATACAAAGTCCACGTTTGTTCAGGGTCCGTATCCAACATCCTTCACGACCCAACCAGCAAAAGCAACGAAACCACAAATCCACAGAACATAATTTTTAATGCCTCAGATGTACATTTCAGTGTCTATGATCCCTTCATCAGTGAGTGGCATCTAGACCCTCACGTAGAAATGTACATCTGAGGCATTAGAAAATATGTATTGTGGATTTGTGGTTTCATTGTTTTTCCTGGTTGATACTTGTGTCCACAATTTTTTGGCTCATTTTCACGTGTATCATTCACAACGTTTTTCACATGATAAAGGTCATAGTACGTATGTTGGATTCCCAGATTGCTAACCCCAGTGCAAAGAGAGGTGCGACAGCAATCATCGACCGAGATGTTACAGCTTTTGCATGTAGAGCCAAAGAACTTTTTTGACAGACTGGTCACGCAAGAAGAATGCTGGATGTAT
>JAHWFO010002807.1:0-18775 GCA_023313115.1 Rhysida immarginata
GTGTTGAAACCATTGTTGATACCTATTGTTGCACAAACTTTTATTTGCATTGTTGGTCATGAGATATATATTGTTGGTCCGTGCAGAGTGTTTGTGAATTGCGTGTTGATACCATTGTTGCAAAAACTTTGTCTTGCATTGTTGGTCATGCGATATTTCTCATTAATATGCCCTTTCTATAACCATAAATATCGATTTTTTATCAATAATTATTATTTTTTCGAAATGTGAAGTAGACAGTGACCTTCCTCATGCTTTGAAGGTCATGTATGCGAAATTTCATCAAGATCGGAATAAAACTGTAGATTTGTATAAAAAACATACAAACAAACAAACAGACCCACAAACATCCTTCTTTATATATATAGATAGAAGACTAGAAGAGGTACCCGGCGTTGCCCGGGATAATTACACTTGCACAATCTTTTCCTTTCATTGTTTGTTCATGCAGAGCGTTTGTGAATTGCGTGTTGATACCATTGTTGATACCTATTGTTGTACAAACTTTGCCTTGCATTGTTGGTCATGAGATATTTCTCATTAAAACGCCTTGCCATAACCATGAATATCGATTTTTTATCGATATTTATTATTTTTCCGAAATCTGAGTTAGACAGTGACCTTCCTCATGCTTTGAAGGTCATGTATGCGAAATTTTATCAAGATCGGAATAAAACTGTAGATTTGTATAAAAAACAGACCCACAGACAGACCCACAAACATCCTTCTTTATATATATAGATAGAAGAAGAAGATTGTTCCATATTAACTGAATGGATAAATAGTAGAATTTTTTGGCCTAGTGAGATAATTTTCTAATGTTCTGTATTATTTTATACGAACATAACACCATGGTGAAAATACAAGAGCGTAGTAAGGAACTTCGTGATAAAGTGATTGCCAGTTACAAGTAAGGTTGGGGGTATAAACTAATTGCAAAAATTTTGACTGTGCAAAATATCGTTAAAAAAGTTCAAGACAACGGAAACAACTTTAACTTTACCACGTACCGGTCGGCCTTCCAAGCTATCAGAGAGTTTAAAGCGCACTGTCTTAAACAACAACAACATGTCATCATCTGCACTTCGTGCACTGTTTGCAGAAGATGGAAGATTCGATGTGTCATCGAAAAACTATACGTCGTCACTTGGGCTACGTTGATGTGTGGCAAAGAAAAAGCCATATCTAAAAGAAGTCATGTGTTGACTTTGCAAAAACCATGTTGGAGAAACCACAGCAGTTTTTTGACAAGATTATTTGGTCAGATGAAGTGAAAGTAAATCTATTCAACAATGAAGCTGTTAAGATAATTGTGTAGTGCCTACTGTCAAGCATGGAAGAGGAAGTATCGTGGGGGTGCATGAGCTCGCGTGGACCTAGCAGAGATGTACCAACGAATTCTAAAAGACCATATGATTCCATCCACTCGTGATCTACTCGGTAGACGATTTGTTTTTTAGCATGACAATGACCCAAAACATACAGCTTGTTCGACAAAGGCATTTTTGTTGAAAGAAAAAGTAAATATGCTCTATCCATGGCCAAGCCAATCACCAGATCTGAATCCAATTGAGAGATGTTGGTTTGAATTGAAAAATCAAGTGGAGGCTCGTCTAATTTGGCTGAACTTAAGATGTGCGCGTAGAAGAATGGGGAAAACCGGATGTGAACTTGTATTATGGCTTTAATACGCTTTGACATAGTTTGAACCAAATCTCTGCAATAATCAGAACTAATTTCACCCCAGCTGTTACGAATTGCAGCTTTAGGTTCTTCCTTGTTTGTAGGTTTTTTTTTCATTTACCAATTTTTTCTGTATCCACCACACATTTTCTATTGGTGACAAATCTGGACTTTGTGCTGGCCATGGAAGTCTTTTAATGTCCTTGTTTTGTAGGTAAGTATTGATTATTGCAGTGCGGTGACAAGACGCATTATCGTCTTGAAAAATGATCTTCCACATACGGAATTAGGAAATTATCTAACGCTTCTTCAAAAACTTCTTCATTCACTTTGCTAGTTTTCCCTAGTCCTTTCGATGACATACATTCCCAAACATGAAATACGATAGAAATTTTTGGGAATACGATAGAAACTTCTTAATTCACCTTACTCCGGTCTTCTTCAGTCCATGTCTTGTGCTGTTTCGCTCACTGTAAGCGTACTTGTCTGTATTGTTTTGTAAGTTGGGGCTTAATTTTCGCTTTGCAGAACTTGTATCCCATTTCGTTGAATCGATTTCTGGCTGTTCTGTCACTCACACCCATGTTATACTTTTTCCATTGCTTTTTCAGTTCCTTGGATGTATATCTTCTGTTTTTCTTCATGCAAATTTCCCTGAGTGACCTGACCGATCCTGGTGCTTGCTTGTACACAGTTTTCGACCTCTTCCAGTGCGATTTAATACTGTACCAGTCTCTCGAAACTTCTTCCACACGTAGTTAACAGTTGATACAGTATATTTTCCTTCTTTTAACAAGCGGATTATTTGGTTTTTGGTGAGATTGCACAGTTGTTTTCCACGAGCCCTCTCTTGATGCAGCGGATTGTGGGAAATCGGCGAAATTATTTATAACTAATGTCACAAGATTAATATGCAAAATTTAGCAGTAGAGTAAACCAAAAGAAAAATTTCAAACAAAATGTGTTTCGCAGAATTGTCAAGTGTTCGAATATTTTTTTTCAACGACAATTTTGTGAACAACGACAATAAACTCATAATTTCACTTGGACAAAATTATAAACTCACCCTTAGAAAACAGAAGTATGGCGATTATTTTTCAAACATTAGTACTTTGTTGGTCCTCCATTGTTTCTTATGACTTCAAACATCCTGTTTGGCGTCTAATCGACAAGTTTATGCAAGTACTCAATGGTGATAGATTCCCATCCTTCCATCATGGCAATGGTGAGCTCTCGACTAGTCTGGAATTGCCGATGATCTTTATAAAGAAGACGTGCTAGTTGTCCCCATACATTCTAAATTGGGCTGAGGGCTGGGAAGCATGACGGCCAACATAAAACATTTATCTGCTGCTCTTGAAATCATTTTTTCATAAGGTTGGAACGATGGCATGGATCATTACCTTGCTGGAAAGACCAAACCATTACTGAGCCACCCCCTATTTGACGACTCAGTTTAAGCTATTCATGTTGTCTGATGTTATGCCAATAATAGTCCCATTCATCGGGACCATCAAGGTTGAATTTCTTTTCATCAGATAACACCACTGTGTACCACTGGTGAGTCCATGCCATTTTTTTTCTACAAAACTCCAATCTTGCATTTTTGTGAGCTTGGTTTAGAGGTGGTTTTCGTAGAAATTTTTAGTAGACAATGATGGGAGTTGTTGTTGCAGAACATGTGCAACAGTCTGCAGAGAGCAGTTAAGTGAAAGTACATCTACAATGTGTCCATCAGAAAGATTGCTTCCAGTTGGCAGTCGTCGACTGAGATTCATCTCGAGAGCTTAAGATTTTTTTCCTTCCTCTTCGTTTCTTCGCTTTCCCATCAACTTCCCAATGTTGTAATACATTTCTGACAGCACACTGGGATCGGTTAAGATGAGCTGCAGTTTTCATTTGGGACATTCCACATCCATGCAATATCAATACTGTCCTAATGTCTGTCTCACTAAGCAATGTTTTACACAGTATAAATCTGCAGCAGACACTTTCTTACAATAAGTGATTGCAAATAAATTATCAGTGATGTTAGGCTAGAATGGAATTCTCTTTTTAATGCGCACTCTTATTGATTTAACTGGTAAGATTTAGTCGCTAATTCTAATAATAATTAACTGCGGCTTTAGAGGCTTAGATTTATATCTTCAATTTTGTTTTCCCTTTAATTATTCAAAATGATATTAAGACGGATCGAGGTTTTATTTTCGCATTTGGAATTCAATTTGAATAGCAGAGCACGCTTTACTCTGCGTACAACTTAAAGTGGTCTGGTTTGTTTAATTTAACAGCACTCAATTGAGCTGCCTGCTGGACAGGGAAATCCGGAATTCTCTCTCTCCATTTAACATTCACTTGACAAACAACTGCATGGGATCAACTGCTTTAGTTCCATTCCACAAGTAGGCGTGATTTTCAGGGATTCCTCCATCACAAGCACAATTGAAAATCTCTTTTTAAAGCTTTTTTTTCTCTCTCTCTCTAGTGTTTTAAACTTCTTTTAGAGTTTTTTGGGGCATGCTGAAATTGTTTTTAGAATATTTCTCTTTATAAAGTGATTCATTTGGTCCAGCGTGCCTCTTGCTTTATGAAATAATCATTACTTCTCCAGTGAGTATCTTTATAACTTCTCCGGTAACTATGTCTTTTCTCCATGTTTTAGTTCATGGAAGTAGTTTGATCCCAGTTACCCTACCTACCTAGTGTAACATAACTTTTTAAAACCGTGTTACAGCGAAAATGTGTAAATTGAGGTAGCGTGTAAAATATAGTACACTTTCACTTTTATTGTTGTAACTTGTTTAACATTCAAGCAAATGAAATGTTGTATAAATAACGGCCGGTTGCAACAATGTCAGTTAAAACGACCCTAACTTTCGGTTAGTTAACGATCGGTTAAGTCCTTTAACCGGGAAATGTTGCATCAAGCCTAGTTAAGTCTCAGTTAGCTAACTGGATGGAATTTGAGTAACGAGGACTGTAATTGGTTCGTTTTGCTCCAATTCAACTTCCGGTCAACATGGCTGATTGTTTTCAATTAGCTGTTTAATAACTACATTATCCAAATAGGGTATCAATTTAGCTGTTTGATAATTAGTTTATCCAAATTGATGTTTGAAAATTAGCTTATCCATCTAGTTATCCAATTAACATATCCATTTAACTTTTCCAATTAGCTCTTTGATAATATTAACTTATCCGTTTAGCTGTTCGATAATTAGCATATCGTAATTGCTATTCAAATCGCTTAGCCATTTGGCTTATCCAAATAGCTAATTCAAATTGCTATTCAAATCGCTTATCCATTTAGCCTATCCAATTAGCTTATCCATTTAACATGTCCAATTAGCTTATCCAAACAGCTGTTGGATAATTAGCTTATCCAAATCGCTTATCCAATTAGCTTATCCAAATAGCTTATCCACTTAGCTTATCCATTTATCTTATCCATTTAGCTCATTCAAATGACTTATCCAAATAGCTATTCAAATGGCTTTCCAATTAACATATCCATATAGCTTATCCATTTAGTTTATTTGTACAATTAGCTTATCCATTTATCTGTTTGATAATTAGTTTATTCAATTAGTTTAAAATCTATTTCTGTTTCGGGATGCCATTTTGCTTCGCTAACCATGGACTTAAACCGTGGTCATCGAGCGTTTAAGTTAAACTGCCACTTAACGTCTGGTTAAGCCCTAAACTCTCTTGATGCAAGGCAAAAAATTTTAAACGGGACTATAACGAAGAGTTAGTTTTAACTGACCTTGTTGTAAAAATTAAATAGCAATTCCTGTTGAAATCATTCAGCAACTTGCTGATCTCTGATAAAAGCGGAGTCACCAAAAAGAATGAAAGCAGCATAGAAAAAGTAAACAAATGAAGACTTAGGATTTCCTAAGGCACAATAGTCGAATATTTTGTTGCATGACCATTTGCAGCGATGACAGCTTGGCATCGGGATGGCATAGAATCAATCAGTTTGGATGTTTTATCTAATGGAATGTTATTCCATTGCTGACGCAGCTGTTTAAACTTTTCTGTTGAATTTCGGGCTTTGTACCTACTGCACCTACGTTCTAATTCTTCCCACATGTGTTCGATGGGGTTTTGGCCTGGCGATTGGCTTGGTCACTCAAGTAATCGCACTTTCTTTGATTTAAACCTTTAAACTTTCATTGTGATTATGGTGGGCGGCGTACATACCTAATGCCATGTGATCCAAATAATAGAAACTTCGATTCATCACTAAAGAGCACCTTACTCCACTCCTTGAATGTCCACTTCAGATGGTTTCTGGCAAATTGAAGTCGAGCCATGCGGTTCTTTTTTGGCTGGGCGTCTTCCGAACAGTTCGGCATCCTTAAGACGTCTTTTAGTCGTTGAAACACTAACATCAACGTTGTGGAAGGTTTTCACTTCGCGGTTGATGTCCACAGCGGTTTTCTTAGGATCAGTCTACAAGAAGTTTATCTTCCCTTGGAGTGGTTGCTTTTGGTCGGCCAGACCCTTGCTTACGGTTTACATCTCCCTGCTTCCGAAAACGCTGTACAATTCTTGCAACAGATGATTTGGGCACATGAAATTGATCCGCAACTGTTTTGTATGATTAACAAAATCAACAATGGTCTTCTTGATTGGGGATGACAGATGGACTCGAGTAGACATTGCAAATTATATGCACAGAAAATACAGAAAACTACTTTTTCGCATTGAATATCCCGCAATGCTTAAATTAGGTTCAAGTGTATACTCTGCGCAGGCCAGGGCAAAGTCCGGATGTTCAACTTTGCCTGTGTTGAACGAGCGGCGTGACACGGGGCATTGTCCTGCTGGAAGAAGCAGTTGATGAGGTGCCAGACAACTCCACCATCGCTCCAGGAATGTGCGTTTCGTGTTGCATGCTGGCACTGGTGATGGGTCCTATGCCTGCTGTACGGAACATGGGGTGAGTGGCCATCTCCAGAGCCACGCACGTCCGGGGTAAATGGCTTCTTCTTTCCGGGTGTCCCATAGAAGTTAATCTTATGGTGGGTACGTTGCATTCTGCGCATTGATGGGCCACTGGCTGTTAGGCGTCCGGGTCCCCTACAAAGGCAGCAGTGATGTCCGTCAGGGTGTCTTTGCGATACCTCGCCACCACCATGACAGGAGTGGTCGCCCGGAACGTTTTGCTGCCGTTGGCTGGTGTCACTCCTCGGCACGCTTCCTGGATTCGTTGAACCAGATCCTCCAGTGAGGCGGGCTGCGTAGCATATACCTTGTCCTTCAGGTATCCCCACAAGAAAAAGTCAAGTGGTGTAAAATCAGGAGAGCGGGGTGGTCCTCCTCGGCCAATCCATTGTTGTCCAAACATCTCACTTAGACGCTCGCGAACGACCAACCCGTAATGTGGAGGAGCTCCATCGTGCTGAAACCACGTGCGCTGATACGAGGCCAATGGCAAATTGTCAATGAAGTCTGTGACTACCACGTTGAGAATTTCAGCCCGGTAGCGTTCTGCAGTCAGTGTTCCATCGTAAAAATACGGTCCAACCACAGTGTCATTGTACAATACTCATTTCCAAAAAAGTTGGGACAGTGCAAAATATCTAGAAAAAACAAAAAGCGATGATGTAACAAAACTTTCTCGCGAATACAAAATAGCAGATACGTTTATGAAATGACATAAATATACTGTGTCCACCAAAACATTTTGTATCGTGGCCGGGACGTTCATTTTGAATGGGGGTGTTGCAACACGTTCCAAAATAGTAGGGACATATGTTGTAGAAAGCGCCGTTAGTAGTGGAACCTTCCGAATTGTTCGAGAATAATCTAGAATGATGACGTACTACATTCCAATAAAATAACAGTTGCCATCCGTCGTTCAGGTAACTTATTCGGAACGATAGGTCGAGGCAAGCCAGTTAGCGAAGATCTTCGTGTTCGAATCATTCGAGAATTCACAAACAACGTTTCTCAGCGTGCAATAGCCAGAAGATTTAACCTGTCATCATCTACAGTACATAATATTATCAAGCGCCACCGAGATAGTGGTGAGATCACAGTTCGGAAAGGCCAAGGTAGAAAACCTATTCTGAATGCTCGAGCTCTTCGGATCCTCCGACGTCACTGCGTCACGCATAGGAATGCTGCGATTACGGACATATCCACGTGGGCCCGCGATTTCTTCGGGAAGCCATTATCGTTGAATACTGTACGCCGGTGCATCCACAAAAGCAAACTTAAGTTCTACTGTGCACAACGGAAGATATACATCAACAAACGACAGCAACGTCGCCGTCTGATATGGGCTCGAGCCCATCGCAATTGGTCCCAAGCACGCTGGAAGAACATATTGTGGTCCGATGAATCAACCTTTACGATTGTTTACGGAAATAATGGACGCCGTACACTCCGGACCAAAGACGAAAAGGATATTCCCGCGTGCTACAGAAACCACCGTCTGTCACGGTCTGGGGCTGTATTAGTGGCCATGGAATGGGAGACTTGCACATCTGCAATGGCACAGTCAATGCTGAAGCGTATATACAGATCCTGGAACAAGCTATGGTGCCATCTAAGAGGCACCTCTTTGGACGACGTCAGTGTATATTTCAACAAGACAACGCCAGGCCGCATAACTTGTGCATGGCTACGTCGGCAGCGCATTCGTATGTTGGATTGGCCCCCTTGCAGCCCGGATCTGTCGCCTATAGAAAACGTTTGGCGTATTATTAAACGAAAACTACGACAGCGACGACCCCGGACAGTTGAACAGCTGAAAACCTATATCCAACAGGAATGGGACAGAATTCCGGTTACGGTGTTAGAAAGATTGGTGTCATCGATGCCCAGAAGATTACAGTGTGTCATCAAGAGGAGAGGTGACGCCACACCGTGGTAAACGCCGTGCTGTCCCAACTTTTTTGGGAGAGTGTTGCATGTGCCAAACAGGAAAACCACCTGTATCTTTGTTTAAGCATATAAGATATGTGATCCCATGCCTAATTTATCGTTTATGTATTGTAATGCGTTGAAATAAACGGCAATACAATAATCCAAACAAATGTGTTGGAGTTCTTCTTATATGTTGCACTGTCCCAACTTTTTTGGAAATGAGTATTGTACAATCCACACCACACATGGATTCTCCAGCTCACTTGATGAGTTGCTTTTCGTCTGCCCAATGATGATGGTTGTGCCTGTTGATAACTCCATCCCTGGTGAACTGGGCTTCATCTGTCCACGACACCTCATGAATGAAGTTTGGATTGTCATCCAGGCAGGTAAGTAACCAGTTGCAGAAGGCGGCCCTAGCAACATAATCCAATGGCAGTAACTCCTGGTGACAATGAATGTGGTATGGGTGAAAATGATGTGCGTGTAGAATGTTGAGAACAGTTCTCTGATGGCACCCAACATCTGCAGCAATTGCTCTGCTGCTTGTGTGGGGATTTGCAGCAACTGCAGCCCGAACTAGTAGTGTTGTTGTATCCTCGTTGGTCGTCCTCGTTCTGCATTAACATTCCCTGTAGCCTCGAATCTTTGAATAATGTGACGCATTGTTTGACGAGATGGATGGCGTTCGTTAGGGTATCTGTCTCGATACAACCTAACTGCAGCATGTAGGTTTCTCCTTGCCTCTCCGAAGCAGAAGATCATGTCGACCATTTCCGGAACAGTGTAGCTTGCCATCCTGGAATTGTTCTGTCTTCTGCGTGCTGAAACATGCCTTTTATTTGCTTTTCCGCATGAAAGTGAATGTGAGTATGGTAATTTATGTTTGTAAGCTACAAACAGTTCACCACGTGATTGTGGGTGATTGGTTGGTCCGATTTGGATGATTTTTGTTTTCGTTTTGTTTGTTTTTTTATGCTGAACAAGTTCGCAATTGGGTTTTTTTCTCTATCCCTTACGGTTTTTGAGATAAATTTTGAATGTGTCCTAATTTGCATATTTGGGATGATGAAAAGTGCACCATGGGATAGGCCACCCACAACTTCCTATTCATTGGATTCATCAAAATTGACATATCTGCTTCGGTTCAAAAAATAAAAGGAGGGGTTCAGACTTTTGTATTCACCCTGTATATATGCTGGTGAGTCGTGTCTTTAATATGCATACTGTCACGGGCATCCTACAGGTGAGACCACGCGAACATCACGAACATAGGGGTGTCCGGATACTTTTGGTCCGAGATCCGAGAACCGGATGTTAGTCAGAAATCCGAGATCCGGAACTTGGATCCGAGATCCGAAAATCGGATCCTAGACAGGAAATTGTGTATATGCAAACTTTTTCTGAAAGCAGTTTATAAAAGCTTTTATTAAGTGATAGCCTAGTCCTCTTAAGTCCTAATTAGTCTTAATACGCATCCAACGAAAGGATCCGAAATCCGGATCCGAGATCCGGATATTTCTAGATCCGAATCCGGATATTATCAGATCCGAATCAGAGATCCAGATCCAACGGACATCACTGCTATATATATCCAGATTCAATAAGTGTTTCTTTAAAATTCATATATATAATTGGACGCAGTTGCAAGAGTAGGGGCAGGTGGGGGGAGGCTTGGGAGGTCACGTGTGTGGTCTGTTTCTAGCAATCGAATGTAATAATGAGAATGGAAAAGCGAATAACTCCCAAATCAGTGCAGATTATAGCCACAAAATTGGGTGACCGAAGGGACTCGAGTTATTAGCCCAAGACGAAAAGCACGGAATTCGACGTCCCGCCGGCGGCTGTCGGTGAGGCCGCTTGCCGCGGGGAGAATGCGCATCTCCGTGGTTGGGTTTCTGCCTATTCGAAAGCCCGTTCAGTGTGAAAAACGTGTCTTAATAGCAATTGTGGACGCTTGTTGTAATCATTATGTGGTTTTTATATTTTATGGGGTTAGTTTTGTTTTAGAAGTGACGGAAAGTTAATTATAAAAAAATGCATGAGTTTGATTAATTTTTTTTTATTTTTTTTTTACCTTTTTTAATTAAAGTTGCCTTAATATTTACCCACCTCTCTAAATGCCCTTCGCAAATGCCGTTCTGATGGGCTAGGGCACTAATATTGGCGAGCCCTGTGCTTATTTGTTTGTTTAGTTTTCATTTGCTTTGCTCTCGTAGTGCTCATAAAGCTAAATGATGACTTTTCATAAGCTTATTATTTTTTTCCCCTTACCAAAATGGAATTAATTTGAGGTTTTATTGGTTCAACTCCGATGGCAATAAAAGGGGCAGATGGCGTTTCGATTTACTCGCCGGAGCCTGTAGTTTGAAGTTGGTCGGTTGCCTAAAGAGGGTGTATACACGTTGATAGAACGATTTTAATAAAAGCCCCTTCTCGGTTTTATGACAGTTCCCGCGAAAAGCCGCAATAGACTATTAATTGGTCGATATTGTTTGAGATTTAACGACCCTTGGGTCCCCACGTGTTTTGCGATTACGTGATCTGAGATTACGGGGATTTTTAGATTCAGATCATAAACTCATCTGCCGGATACGTCCCATTAGTCCTGGGAGAATTGCCCAATTTCATAAAGATCGAATTGATGTATACTTTTTATCGGCGCCCTTATATACCCAACCCATTGGAAGGTTCTAGGAGTAAGGTTCTAGGTTCTACACTGTTCAAAGGCTTAAAACACACAGAATCTTCTGAAAAGCTCTCTTCCTGGGTGGCATGATGTACATGATCGTTTGTGTCTGTGTGCTCTGGTTGGGGTTGTTCACTACTCTTGCGTGGTCTAACTTTGTTTCTTCTGTTGACAAGCTCACCACTTGCAAAGTTGCAGCAATCTGCTGGCCAACCCAATACAGCACCGAGCGAACGGACTGTTTCCTCTATCTTCTTTCCACTCTTCCTCAATAGTATGCTAACTCTCCATTATCTCCAGTCAGTGCTCATTTTTGAAGATTTTCAAGAAAATGTTAAGTCGACAAGAATAGCAAGAAACCATTAATCCACATCAAAATTTTATTCGAACGAATGCGCATATACAAGGAATTGATCTGTACAGAAAATGAGCACTGACTGGAGATAATGGAGAGTTAGCATATGCTGACGAAGGCAGCTTGGCTGCCGAAATGCGCATTCGTTCGAATAAAATTTTGATGTGGATTAGTGGTTTCTTGCTATTCTTGTCGTTCCGTGTCCACAGTGTCTGGCTCCGTTTTTTTCCTGTAAAATGCTAAGTCTTATTTTTCCTTAATACGTGATTCCTCGTGGCACGGACAACGTCAAGTCGGTATCCCAATTCATGCCATGTACGCTGCAGCTTCTCCACAGTTGACATGTTTCAAGGCATTGAGAATGCGAGTCCTCAAGTCCATTAGGTCTCTACTTTGGTTCGTTATACTTGGTCCTTAGGAAACCCCACAGGAGGAAGTCCAGCGGTGGTCAGGTGATCGAGGCGGCCACCGAATCGGCCGTTTGGTAACTTTTCATCCAGAAATTGGCTTATGGATAGTTGGTCGGGATGGCGGTTCCCTGTTGTAGTGTGTCCGAAAGTTACGTTGCACTTGGATATCTCACTTACAAGGGAATCCCTCGAAGATGTATGACTCCGGCCGAGGAGGACGAGGATTTTTTCAGGCGGGAAATCCTGAGATCACGCACTTCCTTCGGAAGGGAAGTTAAGCCGTTCGGCCCCTATGACGCCGTCCTGAAATGACCTTAGCAGTTGAAAAGGACGTTAAGACCAAACAAACCAAACCAAACCATTCTTGATACAACCATGATGGGCCTATTGTTGTACTAGGTAACTACAACAGTTCTTGCCGTTTTTAATTCCGGAAAACAAAATGATGTACACAAAAAGTAGCGTATCGCTAGTCCCCAAAGTAATCCCCATTGGCATCTAGCACCTTCTGCCAACGTGTCTCCAGTTGATCAATCCTCTGGCTGTAAAACTTGCCGGTCTTGGACTCAGAAGTCCGTGAGTGCCTTTTGCAGGGCTGTATCATTGGTTGTCCAGAGAATGGAAAAGGTGATAATCCGTTGGAGCAAGATCTGGTGAGTAAGGTGGATGAAACAAAGTTGTTGCGATTCACCAGTGCTGGCTCCTCCTTCTGCTGCAATGCGTGTTGCACACGTTCCAACTGCTGGGCACATTCGGCGACTCGATGCTGCTGCTTAATAAGAAACAAACAAACAAACACCCACAAACAAAAACTTTAATTGAGGTCTTATGACCTTTGGCAATAAGAATTTGGCCCCCTGACAAAGAACGCTGTCTGATGTTGCTGCTTTAAAGAATTTAGCTGTCACGCGTTTGCTCTTTCACGTGACGGGAATGGAATGTGGTAGTTTTGCGTGAAAAGATGGAGATGTTATTGCACTTTATGGCTTGTTCGCTTTATTATTTTTTTCTAATATGACGCTCATTACAGTTCCTCACGCGATTAGGGAGCATGTTTGGATGAGCGTTTTCTTTTTTATCGGTGCAGAGAACTGGATTTATATTTTCGCATGTATTTGCGTGATGAGGGAGAGTATCGACCGTTCGCTCTCATGGTTTTCGAAAATTGTTTGTGTCACCTTTGAGAAACGTTGTTTCCGTCTCAATTGCGGAGATTTCTCTTTCGCCGTTTATCAATGTTTTGCTTTGGAATTCGTGCCGCGCGTAGTTGGGTTTATTTTTCTGGCTGATTAAAAATTAAGTGAGCAGAACTTAAATGGTGTAGGATTTTGGGCTAATCTAGCTTTTCGGTTCACCTTGAGCAGCTGAGGGGATCGTTAAACTTAGCAAACCAGACTGGTAAACAAATGTAACCAATTAATCATTCACCCTCCGTATAGCAGCAGCAGCACTTTGAGGAATTAAAGCAAAGCAAAGCCCAAGCGAGCGAGGTAGCTGTGGTGCAGGAAAACATACCAGCTTCGATTTAGCGCTTCTTCGGTTTATTATACCCTCAGCTTGAGTATAAACTAAAGTTGAAAAAAAATGCCCCCCAAAAAAGTAAACAAAAATAAGGTCCGACACACAAAATTAGAAACATGACAATATTGTAGTGTTTCGAGTGTTATTTAGTTTTAAAACATGAATAATAACGGAAAAAGATGTGGAATGAAATTATAACGTGTATTTCAACAATAATTGATCACTTTTACAATCTAGAATATGTTTTCTGTCACAAACTACAAACCTAGCGTCAATAAACTTGGTAATTAGGCTAAAAACACAGTGAAAAGTGCATACAGAGGATTGCAGGCTAATGAAAATAGATTTACTCAGTGTACATGGAACAATATCAACATCGATTTAGAATCGATTTAATGGTGCGAAATAATTTATTCAAATTTATGTAAAATTGCGTTGTCAACAGGTTTCAAAGAACTTCCTACACAAGGGGTCACCAGCATATAGAACTTTCCTGAAGGCTGTAGAAACGCCCAGAATGCTTTGCATCAGGCTTTAAAAGCACCGTCCACGCGACAGAGCACAGTAGTCGTGTTGTTTTGAACCATGGGACGTGGTAAGCCAGTAGAAACGTGTATACAGCAGTTCCAGAATAACAAATCCCAGCGAGCTATTGCCCATGAATTATCAGTTGCACTCTCTCTCTACTCTTAATGGGATCATCAAGCGTTTCAGAGAAATCGGGAAAACAGAACCAGGGACTGCACCAGGCAGGCAGCGATTATTGAATGTTAGGGACCTACGAGTATTTCGACGTTACATTGTGAAAAACAGGCATGCTCCCATAAGTGAAATGACTGTTTGGGCTCGAGAATATTTTCATCTACCCATATCCGAAAGCACAGTCCGCCGTTCCATCAGAAGATGCAACTATTACTTATACGCTACAAAGAGGAAGCCATTTATGAGCACTGTAGCTAAGCGTCGCCGGGTAGCATGGGCCAGAACCCATCTAAAGTGGACCCTTGCTCAGTGGAATAGTGTTCTGTGGTCCGACGAGTCCACCTTTGCAGTGATGTATAGCAACAACGGTCGCAAGGTGCTAAGGACCAAGCACGGAAGTAATCATCCCGACTGTTGCCAGAGGAAAGTTCAGAAGCCTGCATCGCTGATGGTGTGGGGCTGCACGAGTGCAGCCGGGACAGGATCGTTTCACTTTTGCGAGGGCACTATTAACTCTGCTGCCTATATAAACATTCTTCAACAGCATCTGCTTCCATCCCGCCAAAAGTTGTTCAATAGATGTCCAAGCATCTTTCAGCAGGACAACGCGAAGCCTCATGCTGCTCGGAACACCAAGGCTTGGCTTCAACAGCAGCGTTTCAGGGTGCTTGACTGGCCTGCCTGCAGCCCAGATCTGTCACCCATTGAAAATGTATGGCGCATTTTAAAGCGAAAAGTCAGACAGCGGAAGCCTCGAACCCTGCAGCAGTTGCGGGCGTGTATTTCCGAAGAGTGGGACAAAATTGCAGTAGAAACAAGGCAGAAGTTAGTGTCCAGCATGCCTCAACGACTTCGGAGCGTCATTCGTCGGAAAGGTGGCGCCACTCAGTGGTAATGTGCAATAAACGGTACGGTGTACGAATGCTATATGACAGTTGTACTAAAGCTCTGTGCACTCATTAAAGTAATTTTCATTTGTTTACAATTAGTTTCGTTGTACTTATCCAAAATTCTGTAGGTGTCCGAAGTTCATTGACGCTAGGGTTGTAGATTTTGGAGGGTTTCTAACGTGTTATCATCCCATGCTTTGAGGATTGCGTCTAGGAATTCACTAGTTGACGTGAACTGATGTCCATTTTTGTACACAGTCTTAGCCATCATTCCCCACAGGTTTTCCAAGGGTTCAGGTCAGGACTGATCGCTGGCCATTCCAGAAGTGGTATATTTTTGTTTCTGAACCATTCTTTGGTGGACTGGGAGACATGCACGGGAGCGTTATCTTGCTGGAATATTGAATTTTGTCCCCCAATTCTTGTATAGGGCATGCTGGCAAGAAAGGTTTATGCCAGTGGGAGGAGATACAACTCGATTCAAGAATTGAAAGAGATAAAAGAACCTTATCTCAAAACTTTAATCTAATCGATGTCTACTCTTTCTTTTTAATTTTCTAGATTTGCAGATGACACCGGAGAACAGCGAGGCTTCCGACATGGAAGCGAGCGACAACGACTTCCTGAGTAAACTGAGCGAGGAAGGGAGCGACTCGGAGGTGGAGATGAGCAAACAGGACGTCGCCTCCCATTCATCGTACATAGGAGACGGCTATCAGGAACCCTACGACGAGGAAGAGGATGAGGACGAGGAGGAGAATGTCAACGCTGCCTACTATCATCATCAGCAAGGTGAGGAGCGATTATGGGTTTTAATCAAAGCATAGCCTCACCTTATATATTAACAACAATAAAACGTCCAACCAGGAATTTAAGTTCAATTTGGTATGAGAATAAATATGTGTCAGCGTGTTGGACAATAAAGGTTTCGACCTCGCGGCCATGGGTCGTATCTTAATTGGCGCCGAAAATTCTCTTTTGTGTTGGGGAATGGCGTCCTCCTGTTGTCGGAGCGGAGTCGCGGCCGCCCGCTGATAACACGTGATAAATGGTGATACTCTTCGTTGCGGACGCGCCAAACGCTGTCGTGTCTGTGGTCCCAGAAATGGCTGCCAGGTACATTTCGAAACCACGTTTCTTGTAGCGCTTGATTGATTTTAAAATGTTTGTTATCGATCAGGAAACGGGTTTTTTTTTTGTTCCCTCCCTTTAGTCGACGATGGCAGCTTAATTGATAATGAGTAGCGCGATTCTTTTACATTGAACGTGGAGAAGTGAGGCTGAGTGGCCAGTTTATTAGGAACCCCCCCCCCCCCTAATACTGTCTTGCGCCACCCCTAACAGCATGAATTCGCCGGGGTATGGATTCAATTAGCCGCTGGAAGCATTGTTCCGTGATGTTTGTCCATGCGGATTGATGCTTATTGGATAGTGGTGGGTCCATGCCTCGAATAGCCCGCTCCAGCTCATCCCAAAGATGTTCGATTGGGTTCAAATCTGGGGACTGTGAGGGCCAGAGGAGTAGGTTGAATTAATTATCGTGCTCTTGGAACCATTGCATGACGATACGATCGTTGTGACACGGAACATTGTCCTGCTGGAAGTATCCTTCCGATGGGAGAAACGCAGTGGTCATGAATAGTGATGTCCGTTGGATCCGGATCTCTGATTCGGATCCTGATATCGGATATCAGATCCGGATTTCGGATCTCGGATATTGGATCCGGATTTCGGATCCTTTCGCTGGATGCGTATTAAGACTAATTAGGACTTGAGAGGACTAGGCTATCACTTAATAAAGCTTTGATGAACTGCTTTCAGAAAAAGTTTGCATATACACAATTTCCTGTCTAGGATCCGATTTTCGGATCTCGGATCCAAGATCCGGATCTCAGATCTCGCATCCAAGATCCGGATCAGAGATCTCGGATCCAAGTTCCGGATCTCGGATTTTTGACCAACATCCGGTTCTCGGATCTCGGACCTAGGTCCGAAAAAAAGATCCGGATATCCGGATCTTGAATTATCCGGATCTTGACATCACTAGTCATGAAGCATAAAAGCACGAATTTTGAAAATAGGTGACAGAAGTCTATCGCTAAAGTTTCTGAAAACTGCCACATAGTGTCAGTAGTGTCCTGCTGGAAGATAGTGTCAGAAATGGTATGATTTGTATGTCAATAACACTTCCTGAAGTGGTGGTTGCTGTGGAATAGCTGAGGTCCGTACCCAGTAGTACCCCAATCCGTTTGGCCAACATGATAATGCTGGTGGACATTGCATGATCTTACCATCCTTCCATACGTAACATAAACGATAACTCGAAAACGGATAGAGGTATCTGAAAAGTGGTTTCATTATCGACTTAGTGAGGAAATTGCACCCCAGATCGAGGGGTCACATGACCCCCTTTCCGTTTGAACATGTTAATTGGTTCTGCTACATTTTTCGAATAAAGGTAGCCCTGAACATTAAGGCGTTGTTCTACACGAATTAGCGGACCAAGGGGATGCCAGGAAAACATTCCCAGACTATTACAGAGCCTCCACCAGCATGAATATGGAAACCAGACAGGAGGGGTCCATCGCTTCGTTCTCTTGTCTCCGTATTCTGCGTCGGCCATCTGCATGGTGCAATAGGAAACGGTATTCATCTGGCCAGCAGATCTCCCAATCCTTTGTTTTCCCCATGGTGACGGTCAAACCACTGTTTTATATTGGTAGCGACTGTCACGTGATTGCTATGCCCAAGTTTGCATAGTCATGGGTGTTCCTAATAAACTGGCCACCTTAAAATTTACGACATAAAACTGCTCCATGATTTTTTTCCTTTTTTTTTTTGTTCGAGTTTCTGCTCGCCCATTTATGCCCCCCCCCCCTAAGTGTCTTTAATTCTTTTTCTCTTGGCAGCAGGGACGATGCAAGACATGGACGACAACAGCATGGTGGTCGACGAGAATTACGACCCGTCGGCCTTCCTTCTCCAGGACAACGTGGGCTTCCAGCAGAGAGGCAACGGGTCTGCTGCTGCCCCCGCCTCCCACCACCACCACCAGCAGCAGCAAGGACAACAACAACAGCAACAACACAATCTACACAGCAACGATGGCGACATCAATAATGATTTGGCCGTATCAGAGTCGGAGGATGAAGGTGGGGGAGTAGGCCCCGCGGCCGCTGACGTGAACGGCGGGGGTCATATGGGTGATGACGATGAGCACGAGGGAATGAACGTTTCCGGTGACGACAGGGATTCTATGTGGATGTGAAAGTTTTAATTTAGAAGAATATAAATCTAAAAAGTGGGAAATAAAAAGTAAACCTCAACTCCTTCTTTATATGTTGTACATAATCGTGATGTAAAGAAAGTAATACTAATAATTCTAATAATAATTCTAATAATAATAATAATATTAATAATAGTAAGCAATGAAGATGATGTCTATAGATGAAAATTTGGTTTTTATTATTTTGTTATAATTTTTTTTAAAATATATTTTATTAAGTTAGATTACGAAGCGAAGATCGGCTGGAGAAATAGGATGCCGCTATTGCAGAAGAAAAGTTTTTTTTTTAAGTATTTTATTTATTTATTCATATTATTATTATTATTATTATTATTATTATTATTATTATTATTATTA
>JAHWFO010002807.1:18785-30508 GCA_023313115.1 Rhysida immarginata
TATTATTATTATTATTATTATTATTATTATTATTATTATTATTATTATTATTAAAATTATCAGTTGATTATTTCCACTCGCTGTCTTTTCTATACGATTTTTACTTTTCTTTGTTATGATTCGACATTCATATATAAATCATCGTATTTAATTAAGCGTAAATAATATATATATAATATAATATAATATAATATAAAAATCGTCGATTTTAAAGGAATGGGAGTTCCTTCCCGTTGTGTAAATGTTCCGATTGCTTGAAATGTATGTGTGTATGTATGTATGTATGTATGTGTGTATGTGTGTGAGTGGGTGTGGGTGTTTAAGAAACCGTTGAATACGGTTTTATAAATATAAATTTAAAAGAAATAATAATAATAATAATAATTAAAAAAAAAGCCATACATGTAAAACTGTTTGAATGTCAATCTATTTTTACTTTCATGTTGAAAATAAAGGAAGTCTTAGAAATAACGAAAAATTTTATTTGTTCTCTTAGGAGTCTACATATTGTTATGTTGTTATTGTTTTTATTATTATTATTATTACTATGAGTTCATTATAATTAGTGATGTCAGAAATCCGAGATCCGGATCTTGGATCCGAGATCCGAAATTCGGATCCTATATCAGGAAGTTGTGTATATGCAAGCTTTTTCTGAAAGCAGTTTATAAATGCTTTTATTAAGTGATAGCCTAGTCCTCTTACAATACTCATTTCCAAACAAGTTGGGACAGTACAACATATAAGAAGAACTCCACCACATTTGTTTGGATTATTGTATTGCCGTTTATTTCAACGCATTACAATACATAAACGATAAATTAGGCATGGGATCACATAGCTTATATGCTTAAAGAAAGATACAGGTGGTTTTCCTGTTTGGCACGTGCGACACACTCGCAAAAAAGTTGGGACAGCACGGCGTTTACCACGGTGTGGCGTCACCTCTCCTCTTGATGACACACTGTAATCTTCTGGGCATCGATGACACCAATCTTTCTAACACCGTAACCGGAATTGTGTCCCATTCCTGTTGGATATAGGTTTTCAGCTGTTCAACTGTCGTAGTTTTCGTTTAATAATACGCCAAACGTTTTCTATAGGCGACAGATCCGGGCTGCAAGGGGGCCAATCCAACATACGAATGCGCTGCCGACGTAGCCATGCAGAAGTTATGCGCGCTGCATGCGGTCTGGCGTTGTCTTGTTGAAATATACACTGACGTCGTCCAAACAGGCGCCTCTTAGATGGCACCATAGCTTGTTCCAGGATCTGTATATACGCTTCAGCAGATGTGCAAGTCTCCCATTCCATGGCCACTAATACAGCCCCAGACCGTGACAGACGGTGGTTTCTGTACCGAACGCCTGTAGCACGCGGGAATATCCTTTTCGTCTTTGGTCCGGAGTGTACGGCGTCCATTATTTCCGTAAACAATCGTAAAAGTTGATTCATCGGACCACAATATGTTCTTCCAGCGTGCTTGGGACCAATTGCGATGGGCTCGAGCCCATATCAGACGGCGACGTTGCTGTCGTTTGTTGATGTATGGCTTCCGTTGTGCACAGTATAACTTAAGTTTGCATTTGTGGATGCACCGGCGTACAGTATTCGACGATAATGGCTTCCCGAAGAAATCGCGGGCCCACGTGGCTATGTCCGTAATCGCAGTGACGCAGTGACGTCGGAAGATCCGAAGAGCTCGAGCATTCAGAATAGGTTTTCTACCTCGGCCTTTCCGAACTGTGATCTCACCACTATCTCGGTAGCGCTTGATAATATTCTGTACTGTAGATGATGACAGGTTAAATCTTCTGGCTATTGCACGCTGAGAAACGTTGTTTGTGAATTCTTGAATGATTCGAACACGAAGATCTTCGCTAACTGGCTTGCCTCGACCCATCGTTCCGAATAAGTTACCTGAACGACGGATGGCAACTGTTATTTATACGGAATGTTGTACGACGTCATCATTCTAGATTATTCCACTACTAAGGGCGCTTTCTACAAGGTATGTCCCTACTATTTTGGAACGTGTTGCAACACCCCCATTCAAAATGAACGTCCCGGCCACGATACAAAATCTTTTGGTGCACACAGTAAATTTATGTCATTTCATAAACGTATCTGCTATTTTGTATTCGCGAGAAAGTTTTGTTACATCATCCCTTTTTGTTTTTTCTAGATATTTTGCACTGTCCCAACTTCTTTGGAAATGAGTATTGTAAGTCCTAATTAGTCTTAATACGCATCCAGCGAAAGTATCCGAAATCCGGATCCGGATCCGGATATTTTCAGATCCGGATCCAACGGACATCACTAATTCTAATAATGCGTGCTACTTCATCAACGTTTGAGGAATTACTGGTGAGTGAGTCGCCTTGTTGTTCTTCATTATTTCCACAAACAAAAAAAAAAGGTGGTTGTTGAAATCCAAGATGGAAACAATGAAAAGCGGGTTGTTGCTCGATCTACTTTGGTCATGTGACTTTAGTGCCCGGCCTGTCTTTCTCGTGGGCTGCGGGCAACACCACCATAGCCTAATGATAAGTCTGTTCACTCCGGGTCGGTTTCATTGTTATAGCTGTTGCCAGATCGACGTCCTACAACAATAATAACGACAGCAGCGCGCCAAGCGTTCAGCTATCTCCTTCTCCTCTTTTCTGGATCTATTCAGGTAATAGGCGCATTCGGCGGCGCTCAGATCGTGCCGGGTGCCGCATAGATCGCATTATAGCCGACCGCAACCTGCGATAGTGATTTTCATTGAAACTAAATACGGAAGTAAAGTTTCTGTCTGCCGATAGGGTGGCGCTACAGGCGCGGTTGGGCAGATTGTACATGCAGCGCCACTTTTCAATAGAGTTCCCGCCCTACCGGGAGCTAGAAACTTTAGCTTCATTTTAACCACAGCCTACTTGATACTAACTGCCTGTCTACTGAGACTAAAAACTGTCAGCCAGTAGTATCGTAAATAAACGTTAGAAGGCGCCACTTTTTCTCCCTATACCTGCATAAAAATTTGAAATTAACACGGATTTCCTTATTTCATTAATAATCCGTATTAAACCTTCAACTTGTATTTTTAATTTTTTATTTCAAATTAAAGCTGAAAAAGTAATATCAATTTATTATTATAAAAATATAAACAGTTTTATGCAAGTATCGTAAATAAACGTCAGAGGGAGCCACGTTTTCTCCCTATTCTCTGGCTGACTTTTTTCAATTGTTTTCTGCCTCAGTGGACAGGCAGTTAGTGATTTTAACAATGGAGCTAACTAAAGTTTTTAGCTCCCAATAGGGCGGGAACTCTATTGAAAAGTGGCGCTGCATGTACAATCGGCCCAAAAACGCCTGCAGCGCCGCCCTATCGAAAAAGACAGAAACTTTACTTTCATTTTCAGTTTGAATGAAAAACCTCTATCGCAGGTCACGGTCGGCCCTGATGCGATCTATGCGGCACCTGGCGCGATCTGTTTTCCTTAGCTTCTCGAAACAATGGAAAATGGCCGAAGCTCGATGACCATGAATATCTATAGACCGTGATAGATATACATGGCCATACTCGCGGATAGAGAGCACTTGAAACCTCCACACACTGCACTTAGTCTTTTCAGGGGGGGGGGGGGGGGTTCTGGGGGGCACAGCCCCCCAGTCTTTAAAAAATAAATTCACTTACCTTGGTCGCATGATCGTTTGCGATTTGACTCACGGTTGCGATAGTGCAGATACCGAAAATTTACCCAATTTTTATTTAAACTCTTTACTGCAAGAGATATTATGAAACAGTAACGGCCGGTTGCAACAACGTCAGTTAAAACGATCCTAACTTTCGGTTAGTTAACGATCGGTTAAGTCCTTTAACCGGGAAATGTTGCACCAAGCCTAGTTTAGTCTCCGTTAGCTAACTGGATGGAATATGAGTTACGAGGACTGTGATTGGTTCGTTTTGCTCCAATTAAACTTCCGGTCAACATGGCTGATTGTTTTCAATGAGCTGTTTCATAATTCCATTATCCAAATAGCGTATCAATTTAGCTGCTTGATAATTAGCTTATCAATTAACATATCCATTTAACTTTTCCAATTAGCTGTTTGATAATATTAACTTATCCGTTTAGCTGTTCGATAATTAGCATATCCAGATTGCTGATTGCTGTTTGAAAACTAGCTTATCTAGCTTATCCCATTAGCTATCCAAACAGCTTATCCAAAGAGCTTATCCAAATAGCTGTTTGATAATTAGTTTATCCAAATAGCTGTTTGATAATTAGTTTATGCAAACAGCTTATCCAAATTGCTATTCAAATCGCTTATCCACTTGGAGCAAATAGCTTATATATCCAAATAGCTTATCCAAATAGTTGTTTGATAATTAGCTTATCCAAATAGCTTATCCATTTAGCATATCCAATTAGCTTATCCAAATAGTTTATCCATTTAGCTTATCCAAATAGCTTATCCATTTAGCATATCCACTTAGCTTATCCAAATCGTTTATACAATTATCTTATCCAAATAGCCTATCCAATTATCTTATCCAAATAGCCTATCCAAACAGCTGGTTGATAATTTTCCAAATGGCATATCCAAACAGCTTGTCCAATTATCTTATCCATTTAGCTTATCCAAACAACTGCTTGATAATTAGTTACCCAAATGGCCTATTCAAAAAGTTTATCCAAATTTATCCAAGTACATTAACTTATCCAAATGGCTTATCCAAATAGCTTATCCAAATAATTTGCACAATTAGCTTATCCATTTACTGTTTGATAATTAGTTTATCCAATTAGTTTAAAATCTATTTCTGTTTGGGAATGCCATTTTGCTTCACTAACCATGGACTTAAACCGTGGTCATCGAGCGTTTAAGTTAAACCGCCACTTAACGTCTGGTTAAGCCCTAATCTCTCTTGATGCAACGCAAAAAATTTTAAACGGGACTTTAACGAAGAGTTAGTTTTAACTGACGTTGTTGCAACCGGCCGTAAGTGAGATTTGAAAAAAAATCCTTTTTCTTCTAAATATTATTATTTATGTTTAATTCTACTATGAAGTGTGTAATGTTTAATCGCACATAAGTTATTATTTTGTTTTTACATCTACAAATATTGTTTGCTCTTGGAATATGAAGATGATGGGGGAGCTGGTGTATGCTGCATTTGTGCGGATTTTTTGCGAAGTGGTGAACTGTGGTACTATTCCTTAAAAATCTCCCAAAGTAAAGCTTATTTGTATGCTGATGAATGTGCGACGTAAATTAAAGAATTCCCAGAACATTTTTTTTTTTTTTTTTTTTTTGGTGGCACTCTTCGTCGACGGAGGGATCATATTTCTTTGGTATTTGCATAATAAACAAGGAAGAAAGCCTGAAGAAGCGAAGCTCCATTACTTCGACGACTCGTGAAATTGAGATCACTTTCCATTTTCCATTTTTTTTTTTTTTTAAGTTTCAATACACCCCAGAAACTCGAGGCCATATTTTTAAGCCTAACGAACAGTCGGTGCTGTTCGTTTCTTAGAAAATAAGGAAATCACGTGCTTTATCGTTTCCATGAGTTATTTCAAGTTTGCAAACGAAGCATTATTTAAGTTCTTTAAATTGATTATATCTAAGTTTTAGATGCTATAAATGTATAAACTTGGTGATATTGAGTCATCTTCAAAGTCGTTTACTGTTTCCTCCGCGTATACACTGGGAAGAGCTTGGATAAGTGATTAATCAGAAATGGCACGTCGTCGCGAGTTGACGTCTTTTGAACGGGGTATGACAGTAGGTGCCCGACGCATGGGATGTTCCATTTCGGCAGTGGTGCAGGAATTTGGCTTTCCCCGCTCAACTGTCAGCAAATCCCAGACCAGTTCAATACTGGCCGCACTAGAAACGTCTCTCGGTGGACAATCTGTCGGAATCTGCATGCCCTCGGGTTTGGCAGCCGTCGCCCTACACGGGTGCCAATGTTTACTCAGCGTCATCGGACACTCCGGCGTGCATTTGCCACCAACCATCTTGGCTGGACTCTGCAACAATGGCGTAACGTCATATGGTCAGATGAGTCACGATATCAACTGTACCACGCTGATAGGAGGCACCGTGTGTGGCGCAGACCTCACGAAACGATGGATCCCGCATGCCAACAGGTGGTGGGGCGTCAGTGATGGTCTGGGGTGCATTTTCCTGGTTTGGAATGGGCCCTCTGGTTATCCTGGACCAAACGTTGAATGGTCCACGGTATCGTCAACTCATCGGAGACCATCTGCACCCGTTTTTGACATTTCAACAACACCCTGACGACGTAGCAGTCTTTCAAGATGACAATGCTCCACCACATCGCTCCAATGTCGTCCGCGAATGGTTCGAGGAGCATGCAGGAGAGGTCCAACGACTCAGCTGGCCAGCCCGGAGCCCTGACATGAATCCCATCGAGCATATCTGGGATGCTGTTGAAGTCAGGCTCCGGGCACTGGATCATCCGCCCACGAACGGGCAGCAACTTTCTTCTGCTCTGCAGACTATCTGGTGTCAACTGCCTCCAGAAGCGTACCAGGGACTTGCAGACTCACTACCACGCCGTATTGCTGCACTCCACAGGGCCAGAGATGGCCCGACCAGATATTAAGTAACTATCCCATGAGTTTTGCTAACTCAGTGTATATTCAGTTTGAGATACTGAATAAGTCGATCAAGATTGGTCACTTTCTAGGAAAATAATAATGATAGGAGGAAGTTAGGAAGTTGTTACATAAACATACAAGCAAGGGGCATTGATTAGTTAGGGAATGAAGTGCCTATCCCGTCTAGTTCTCTAATAATATTAATCAAGCACGCTAGGGGCAACAGAAAGTTCCCAGAATTGTGATATACACTGTCATATCACAGAATTATGACCACCCGCATAGTAATGGTGGAGGATCCAGCTGCCGCACATGGCTCCCACAGATGTTCGATTGGATTGATGTTCGGCGAAATAGCGGGCCAAGGGAGCACTCGAAAGTCATAGAGTGTTCCTCGAACCAGTCCAGAAGGAGACGTGCCTCGTGGAGGGCGCATCGTCCTGCTGGAACACACCATCACATTGGGGGAACGTCGTGAGCATATACGCGTGCACCATGAACAAATTGCCCTCTAGACGAATCAGTGGACCTAACTGCTCCCAACACACGCACATTACCCCCACCAGCCTGTTCTGGGCCACAATAGCCTCCTGTAGTCTCTTTTCAAGGCGTTCACGACGCACTCGTCATCGCCCGTCAATCTTATGGAGCAAAAACCTTGACTCGTCGGAGAAGGCGACCTTAGCCCACTCGTCTGTGGTCCAATGGCGGTGCTCACGTGCAAAGTCTAGGCCCATTGCTGCGATAGCCTGTTACCATTCCTTTTTGGGTGTCCGTTAAATCCGGACGTTTACCCATCTTGAGGCTCGTGCACCTGCCGTTTGATGCACGAGCTTTAAAGCTTTCTCAGCGTTTACCTTCAAAGTAGGATCCCTTTCATAGTCCTCTCAATCGGATAGAGATAGTTTTGTTGTTTATGTATTCCCAATTTGTTTTTCTCATTGTAATAAGAATTTGCTCAGGAATGATGAGAATTTGAGCCCATTTCACTCTTAATGGTTCCTCCTTCGCCGCGACGTTGAAACCTCAGACATTCCTTGTTTTACAACTTAATTTTTCTTCGCTTCCCCAGCCTCCCATTTGTTATCTTCTCCTTTATTTATTCTTCAAACTAGTATCAGTTTTATGAGTTTTTAAAAGTTGAGCGCGCGCTCTCTCTCTCTTTTTAATCCAAAAACCATCTTGTTACAACGTGCGCTCAAGTCGGCGTCGCTGTTGAATTCTCTTCTGACACGTTGCAAACCACACAGTGAATCATTCCATACCCGCCCACCCCTTTCCCCTTTCCTTCCTTCTTATTATGCGAGGAATTTTGTTCTGTGGTGTCTGGACGAGAGGGTTGTGCATTTCCCCCAACCCCCCCACATAATTGCCCGACATTTCTCTTCCAGACACCCGGCCTTGTTGGGTCCGATCTTCGCTGGACTTCGGCCTCTTCACCGCCGCTCAGGAATGTGGTGATTGCACAAGCTGTGAGTAATGGGGGTCCACAAATAAAGTTTTAATCGCTATTAATATTTATTGCTCCTCTTGTTGTCTTTCTGTTTTTCGAATTCGAGGGAGTGATGTATTGGGTCCATTTAGGATTCCTTTGCGCGTTTTCTTTTCTTTTTTTTTTTTAATTTTATTTTATTTTGGAAAACACTTGCCAGGAAGTCGTGAGCAGTGAAGAAAGAAACTGTTCCTTGAAATCGAAAAGAGGTAAAAAAAACATGGAAAGTTACTTTGGAAACAAAAACAAAAAAAATGCTTCGCAATTGGCGATCATGGAGAAATAAAGTGATCTTATGGACTTAGATAGTGCATACATATACCAAAAAGCCATTATGACCATCTAGTAAGATGTAGATATAGAAACTGGAGCTGATACGTACTCCAAACATCAAGAAATGATATTACTTGAAAAAATGAAAAAAATAGTGCTGCGACCTGGATTGGAACCAGGAACCTCGAGTGTCATATGCTCGACGCCTCTACCAATTGGGCTGACGATCTGTCACTAGTTGTCTTTAAAGGTGGAAAGCCCAATGGAAGGCGAGACGCGGCTCACAGATCGAGAATTTCTCCAATCCGACCATCAGAAAGTTTGATGAACGCACATAATAAATAAACCATCAAGTACCGAAAGGTTAAACTAAACCATCCGCGGAACCATATTTTTAAACCGCCCAGTGTTAACATTGTAAGTTTCTAATAGACCATAAAGATACCATTAAACCACGTACCTTTGAACCAATGTCGATTATCACTAATTTTCATTAAATTCATACATGACACATCATTCCAAGTCGTTTGATATATTACATGCCATAGTTTAGCATCGAAAGTTCCAATGAACCATAATGGTTCCTGAAAACCAGATTCCTTGAAACCAATTTCGATTATCATTAATTTTACGTTATATTCAATCATGACACATCATTCCAAGTTGTTTGATATATTACATGCCATAGTTTAGCATCGAAAGTTCCAATGAGCCATAATGGTTCCATTAAACCAGGTTCCTTGGAACCAATTTTGACTATCAATAATTTTACGTTATATTCATTCATGATACATCTTCCCAATTTGTTTGATATATTACATGCCATATCTTATCATTGAAAATTTTTGAGGGTGTCATAAGGGTACCATTAGAGCACGTGCCATGTTTCGATTACAACCATTTTCAAAATGGTTCATTTCTTGAACCATATTTATCAATTGGCGAAAATAGTAATTTATATCCGCTTCTATCTCGTCATTACGATTTGTTTGATATATTACTTAATATGTCCTCCCATTGAAAATTGCTTGGCGGGAAAATTGATGTACCATTTGTGCACGTGCTATTGAACAGATTTAGATAATATTTGTAACTGGTTCGTGCCATGAACCATATTCATTGACTGACGAAAACAGATTTTGAAACTCTTTCATAGTCCCGGAGGAGTTTGAGTTACAGACAGACAGACACGTTTCCCCACACCGATAGCATAAAGCACCTTTCGGTACTTAATAAACCATTAAGGAATGACATAACCAAGTACCGAAAGGTTAAACTAAACCATTCGCGGAACTATATTTTTAAACCTCCCTATGTTAACATTGGAAGTTTCTAATGGACCATTATGATACCATTAAACCCCGTACCTTTGAAATAATTTCAACTATCATTAATTTTACGTTATATTCATTCATGACACATCATTCCAAGTCGTTTGATATATTACATGCAATATTTTAGCATTGAATGTTCCAATGAACCATAATGGTTCCACTAAACCAGGTATCTTGAAACCAATTTCGACTATCGTTAATTTTACGTTACATTCATTCTTGACACATCATTCCAAGTTGTTTGATATATTACATGCTATATTTTAGCATTGAAAGTTCCAATGAACCATAACGGTTCAAAAACCAGGTTCCTTGAAACCAATTTGGACTATCATTAATTTTACGTCATATTCATTCATGACACATCATTCCAAGTCGTTTGATATATTACATGCCATATTTTAGCATTGAAAGTTCCAATGAACCATCATGGTTCCACTAAACCAGGTTCCTTGAAACCAATTTGGATTATCATGAATTTTACGTTATAATCATTCATGGCACCTTATTCCAAATCGTTTGATATATTACATGCCATATTTTGGTATTGAAAGTTCCAATGAACCATAATGGTTCCACTAAACCAGAATGGTTCCACTAAACCAGGTTCCTTGAAACCAATTTGGACTATCATTACTTTTACGTGATATTCATTTATGATACATCATCACAATTTGTTTGATATATTACATGCCATATCTTATCATTGAAAATTTTTGAAGGTGTCATAAAGGTACCATTAATGCACGTGCCAATGTTTCGATTGCAACAATTTTCAAAATGGTTCATTTCCTGCACCATATTTATTGGCCGAAATAGTAATTTATATTCGCTTGTATCTCGTCATTAAGATTTGTTTGACATATTACTTAATATATCTGTCCATTGAAAATTGCTAGGTGGGGTCGTGATGGTGCCATTTGTGGACGTGCTAATGAACCGATTTAGATAAAATTTATGATTTTTTTCATGGCATGTACCATATTCATCGACTGACGAAAATAGTAATGAATAACCGCATCTATCTCGTCATTACGATTTGTTTGATATATTACTCAATATTTCTTCCCATTGAAAATTGATGGGCGGGAAAATAGAGGTACCATTTGTGCACGTGCCAATGAACCGATTTAGATAATATTTGTAACTGGTTCGTGCTATGAACCATATTCATCGACTGACGAAAACAGATTTTGAAACTCTTTCATAGCCCCGGAGGAGTTTGAGTTACAGACAGACAGACGGACAGACAGACACGTTTCCCCACACTGATAGCATAAAGCACCTTTCGGTACTTAATAATAATGAATAAAAACTGCAGCTGATACTCCAAACATCAGGAAATGATGATATTACTTGAAAAAATGAAAAGAAAAATTTTACGACCGGGATTCGAACCAGGAACCTCGAGTGTCATATGCTCGGAGGGTTGATCACGTGAATTCTTTTTCAATGTTCAATAATTTCTCTGCATACACCAGAGCCTTCAAGTGACCCCCAAAGTTAAGAATTCGTTGCGGTCAAGCCCGGAATCTAGGAGGCCACTCAGAGATGAGCCCAATGCCAGTTAGTAAATTACATTTTTTCGTAAATTACATTTTATTCATAAGTTATTTCACAAAAATTAAAACCATTGCTATCGGGATCGTTTCTTGATGACGTCATTTGAGATTGTTCCCTTCTCAGAATATGAGGAAGTTAGATAAGGCCACATCTATGCTTTATCAAAGAAAGAGATTAAAATCCTATTATGTGATTTTCTGGCTATTGTCAGGCAGGTGTGACCCATTTAATAACAAATTACGTAGATATTCGAAAAAAAATAAGTAAAAATATTCCACATTCAGTTATATAAAAAATCGTTAAAAAAAAACAAATAGAGATATTAAAAAATTTTTTTTTGCTTTATTTAGAAAAGATTTCTCCCTAAATTTTGGCTATTTTCAAATACGAAATTATTACATTTGTAATTTTTTAAAAAAGGATTAAAACCAAGTTTTTCAAATA
>JAHWFO010002814.1:3907-14449 GCA_023313115.1 Rhysida immarginata
ACTGTTGAGCAACTGACACAGCAAATGAACAGTGGAGCCACTAGGCGTGTCAGCACCAAGACAGTGCAACGATCCCTCTTGAGGTTGGGGCTCCGGAGCAGGCGTATGGTAACAGCACCCATGTTGACGCCTGTGCATCGCCGAAAACGCCTCCAATTTGCAATGGACTATCGCCATTGGACCTCGGCCGAGTGGAAAAGGGTTGCTTTCTTTGACGAGTCGCAGTTTCTGTTGAACAGTGTGGACGGACGATGGAGAATTCGCCGGGAAGCATCTGAGAACAGGCATCCCGACACCATCGTTGGCAGACGACAAGCTGGTGGGGGAGGTGTGACTGTTTGGGGGATGTTTTCATGGTATGGTCTGAGTCCACTTATACCGCTGGAGGGAACACTGAATGCTCTTCGTTACCTGACGATAGTCGCAGACCAGGTACACCCCTTCATGTCGACCGTCTTTCCTCACGGTGATGGCACCTTTCAACAGGAGAATGCTCCCTGTCATACTGCCAAAATTGTCCACGACTGGTTCGAGGAGCATGAGGATGAATTCAAGCTACTGCCATGGCCACCAAACTCCCGGAACCTCAACCCCATTGAACATTTGTGGGACCATCTCGATCGCCATGTCCGCAAGCTGGACCCTCCACCACGCACGGTGATGGAATTACGGTATGCACTGACCGCAGAATGGTCCCAGATACCTGCAACCACCTTCCGAGGACTTATTGACTCCCTGCCACGTCGACTAGCTGCTGTGCTTCTCGCCAAAGGTGGATATTCCGGATACTAGCAGGCGGTCATTTTAATGCGTCGTGACCCTGTATTAAATTATTAAGTGAAAAATCCCTGTTAAATTAGTTTAAAGCTTGAACTCCGCTCCAACTTGCCAGCCAATGAAATTGATGGTTTCCTAGTTACTGTAGTTCTGCATGGAGAAAATCCAACATCTGCATCTTGATCTACACTATATGATCAAAAATATCCGGACACCCCTCACAGATCATCGATTGGCCCAATGTCACATGATAATGACTTGCACATCATTTAAATAGCTTCCCACACCTTCAGACACAACTCTGCTTGGACATTGGCAAGAATGGGTCGTTCGGCAGAGCTCAGTGAGTTCCAACGTGGAACCATCGTTGTATGTCACTATGCGGCAAGTCCGTGCGTGACATTTCCAGCCTTCTTCAGATACCCAAGTCAACAGTAGGCGATGTCATTATGAAATGGAAGACTCGGGGATCAACAACAGTTCAACAACGAACCGGTAGACCCAAGAAACTAACGGACAGAGACCGTCGAGTGCTTCGTCGTGTCACCCGCAGCAACCGGAAGTCCTTGGCGGAAAAAATTGCCACAGAGTTTCGAAACGCCTCTGCAAATGATGCCAGTACCATGACAATTCGTCGGGAACTGCACACGATGGTATTCCATGGCCGTGCTGCTGCCCACAAGCCCCACATCAGCAGGGTCAACGCCAAGCGACGTCTGGAGTAGTGCAAAGCCCACAGAAACGGGACAATGGACCAATGGAAACGTGTAATGTGGACAGACGAATCTCGCTACACACTCTGGCAATCCGATGGACGAGTTTGGGTTTGGCGCATACCTGGAGAACGCTTCTTACCTGAGTGCACAGAGCCCACAGTCAAGTTCGGATGAGGAGGAGTCATGGTGTGGGGCTCATTTTCATGGTACGGACTGGGCCAGCTCGTTCCTGTGCAAGGAATCATGAACTCCGACCGTTATCTGAATGTTTTGGACAACTGTGCACTTCCAACGTTGTGGCAATTTTTCGGAAACGGGCCATTTCTCTACCGACACGACAATGCTCCGTGCCACAAAGCGAGGCGTGTACAGCAGTGGTTTGCGGACTCAGGGGTCGAAGAAATGGGTTGGCCGGCACAAAGTCCCGACCTCAATCCTATAGAGAGTCTGTGGGATGAATTGGAAAGACGCTTGCGGGCCAGATCACATCGGCCAACTTCTGTACCTGAACTGATTCTCGCTCTTCGGGAGGAATAGAGGAACATTCCGGAAAGTACCTACCAACATTTGGTGGAAAGTCTTCCCCGAAGGGTGGAAGCTGTGATTCGGGCAAATGGATGTGCAACGCCCTATTGATTTCCATGAACTCGTGGCTAGAGCGCAAACGTGCATCTGTCCGGATATTTGTGATCATATAGTGTATATTGCTATGTGATAAATAGTGAGGAAAAAAGGGTCCAGGAATGGTTGGTTTGATTGGTTTATTAGATTTTTTGGCGTAGACTACTAAGGTCATTTTGCGCTTTTTAGGCAAGTTATATCTGTACGCAGCCAGGGACAAACACAAACATTCATGTCCGCGCCGGGATTCGAACCCTCGACCAGCGGACTCGAGAAGTAGAAAGCCTACGCGCTATCCCTCTCGGCTACCTGGCCGGCGGTCCAAGGATGGCAATAGATTAGCGTCTTTAATAGGCATTCGACAACGTTTCGAGTATCATTTCATCTTCGGGATCTTTGAACTTTGACAGAGCGGTAAGGGTACACTCACCCGGTTATACAGGGCGATTCTGAAAAAGTGTATATAACTTTAAGCAATGACAGAGGTGACCAGAATGAACATTTTCTTTTAATACAATGTGGGTCTGAATTTGAACGCTAACTGAGATATGAACAGAAATAAAAATGCCTCCACCAAGATCAGCAAGTTCTCTAACATCAATAACTCCGGTTCTGCAACGCCTAGAATAATGAATGTTGGTGGAATAATAGCGTACATAAAACGTGTATACCGTTAAAATCTTATCGTATTCTGACGAGTAGTTTCCGAGTTACGCATTCAAGATTTTAACAGTACTCACATGCTAGTACAAACCAGCACGTGTTACGATGTTGAGTGAAACTACTCGTTGGAATTCGATCAAACTTTAACGGTGTACAGAGTTATACGTACCCTATTATTTCTGCGAAATTTATTATTTTAGGCGTTGCAGAACCTGAGTTATTAACTTGTTGATCTTGGTGGCGGCAATTTTATTTCTGTTCATATCTCAGTTAGCGTTCAAATTCGGACCCACATTGTATTAATGTCCATTCTGGTCACCTCTGTCATTGCTTACAGTAATACACGCTTTTTTAGAATCATTCTGTATATGGATTGCCGACCTATCAGGTGAAGCGGAGTCTGCTATGGATGGTGGGCTTACAAGCAATGAGGTAATTAAAAAATATATAAAATATAACTGACCCTATGATCTGTGGATACTTGTGTATAGATGAAGGAAGGATGCCACTTTTCCACAAAAGAATTTTAATAATCTTCATAAATGTATACATTTCAACTACCAGGTAGTCATCATCAGTATGAATCGAGGTAACAAACAAGGAGAAGGTTTATATAAGAGTAAGAAGCCAATAGGGCGCAAAAGGAATTGCCACTCAAGAGTGGAGGATCGAACGCAAACTTGAGTTTATTCGAAACTTCAGCGATAAATCCAAAACTGGAAATCATCTGTCACACATTACTAACTTAGTAATTAATAAGTCTTTCACCAATTTCTCCAACAAGAAAATAGACACACTAAACAAGGGGCTTAAATTTGCGGTACCTACCATAAGAAAGACCTCATATCAATTTTAAGTGATATTTGTGGTGGCTCACAACAGCTAGTTAATAGTCAAAATAAGGAACTTCGAATTTTATGTAGAACTCAACTTTTTAAGAATATCAGGCAAACAGAATTAGACAAAAATTCACATTTGTATAATGAAACTTGGAACATTGTTAAAAAAAAACCAAAAAGGAAAAATTGTTTTTATGTAAAAGACGATAAAAGCAACCACATCATCATCTTGGATAGATCTACTTACACTCAGGGAGTGCCAGACTTCATTAGCCAAGGCCCTTAAACCCTTTCGAAAAATAACCCCTTATCTAGCTTAGTTAGGAGAACCAAAACTTGCATAGGTGATTGCAAATCTATCTTCAAAGGTTACAACACTAAATACTTATGCCCCAGCAACCATCGGCTTACCAGACTTTATTGCCTCCCAAAAACGCATAAAGCGGGCAATGCCATGCTACCTATTGTTGACAATACAGATTCCCCCACAAGTAGAATTGCCGATTATCTCAATAAAATATTCAAAAAACTTAAATTACCAAGACAATCTTTTGCGATTAAAAACAGCTTAGAACTTACCAAAAAACTAGAATTATTCAACATCCCTGACAACTACGTCCTGGTCTCCTTTGATGTCACAGCGATGTTTCCCAGCATACCTATCGAGGACACATTAAACATTCTTGAAGGTGTGTTGGCCGACAATGACACTCTTTTGGCTAAGGTTAGAGACTTGCTGCTACAACAAATTTTTGACAGCAAATTTTACAAAATGGAAAAAGGCACATCCATGGGTAGCAGTTTGAGCCCTTTCTTAGCCCTTTCTTAGCCCTTTCTTAGCCAACTTGTTTCTCAATCATCTTGAAAATTTAGCCTGTACTAATTTTAATTACTTTCCCATGTCTGGTATAGGTATGTAGATGACATTTTTACTGTCTGTCATATCGACCATATTGATCAATTGAAAGATGATCTCAATGGCCTATGCCCCTCTATATCTTTCACTGTGGAGAGGGAAAGCAATATTCACTCCCTTTCTTGAATCTGCTGGTAAACTTGCCTTCAGTATCTACAGGAAGCCTAACTACGTACCAGCCTATATCCACAGCAATTCCAACCACTGCTTTGGCCACAAGCTGGCTGCATATAACCACATGATTCACCGAGCATTGAACATCCTTATGACGCGAGAGAAAAGGAACATGGAATTCCGCCTGATCAAAGAAGCTGCTGCCGCCAATGGCTTCAATAATGAAACCGTTGATAAATTGATTAAGAGGCATAACTTCATGTTGAAACTTATGGAAGCCACAACCCTTACTCACGGAACTTGGGACAGAAAGAAATATTTTTGCCTCCCATATAACAGGAGGTTAACTAGAGGCCTGGAGAAAATCCTAGGATTGTTTGGTCTTCAGGTGGCTTACAGAAGTAGCCAAACGTTGAGAAGACTCTTAGGCAATACCAAGGATAAAATCCAGACAACAGAGAAATCCGGGATATACGAAATCACGTGTGGCACTTGTGACCACAAATATATCGGACAAACCCGCAGAAGAATTGAAACCAGAATAAAGGAACATTTCGACTACGTAAGAAACCATAGACCAGAAAAATCAGCTTATGCTGAACATATAATTAATACTGGACACGTTATGAAGACAGAAAACTTCAACATTCTACATGTGGCCGATGACTACAAAAGACTTAATTTCTTGGAGTCCCTGGAGATTATGTAGTGCGAAGAACAAAAACTCCTGAATCATGATTCTGGACCTCTTGATCTTTCACGATGGGACACATTGCTAGCCCATGCTAAATAACGGTTTTCTTGGCCCCTTCCTTTTGTTTTTTTTTTGGATTTTTCTTCTGTATTTTCTGTTAAAACTCTGTAGAGCTCTCTCCTAGGTCCGCTAAGCTGGACCAATCCACTCTTGAGTGGCAATTCCTTTTGCGCCCTATTGGCTTCTTACTCTTATATAAACCTTCTCCTTGTTTGTTACCTCGTCTCATACTGATAATGACTACCTGGTAGTTGAAATATATACATTTATGAAGATTATTAAAATTCTTTTGTGGAAAAGTGGCATCCTTCCTTCATCTCTCCAATGAGGTAATTACTTCGAAAAATACACTAATGCGGTGAATTACAATGATTGGATAGCAAGATATGATCATTAAATTGAATTGAAATAAAATGAACTAAACCTAATAAATAAAACAGCAAAATTTAAAATTAATATAACGTGACATCAGTGAAAAAAGTGTTAGTTACGAATTGCATAATGTAGATAATAAGGAAATTAGTGGTGTCAGTTGTCCATTTAAGGTTGATTATATTGTTGACTACATCCAGTATTGGATTCTTTTCAAAGCTGAGTTGGTTGTTAAGAATCTTCTCTTTGTCCGTCATCAGGTGTCTTCTTATTATCAATATCTTCTGGGGGTCATTGATTTGGAGTCTTTGAGACGTACGAAAGATATTGACAACTACATTACCTACAAAAATTGAACGGACACTACACAATTACAGGAAAAGTGATGTTTTCTTTCGCTGAATGGTTCAGGTAAACATCTTCCGGAATTTAGGTGCGTTCTTCCTGAAAGAACATAACCATATCTGCAGTGGTCTACACACGACGGTCCAACTTGTCTCATAAATGTATGATTAGGATAGGGCTAGGGCTCTCTACTGGAGGCGATTGACCTTCATGCCTGACGGATTTCGAAACATGACATGGTACATTACCGTTCCGATAGTAACAGTCCTCCTTATCAAAAAATTCTTATGAAATTGTTCTAAATTTCTGTGTAGGCTTCAGAGTTCAAATTGCCTTCAACCACATGCAAGGATGCCAAGCCATGACATGAAAAATACCCCAACAATATGACTCATGGTTGAAAAAAAGCGCTCACCTGACATCCGCTCTACTGAAATACGCCCATCCCGCTGGAACCGTATAGCGCGATTCGCCACTCCCACATATTTCTCCACTCTTGGACAAACCAATGTCGGCGTTGCAAACACCATGGAGTCCGACGTTTGTGCAGCTAGACACCCGTGAATTCTGAGTTCATGTTCTTTCCGCTAAGAGTTGCCTGTGGGAACTCCTTTTTGAAGACGTGGTGTCACGTGGTAAAAATCAGCAGAGACGTAACTTAGATATGATCGGCCTCGGTGGCTCAGCGGTTGCGTGATCGCCTCTGATGCCCGAGTACGCGGGTTCGATCCCGGCCAAGGACGACGAGGATTTTTCAGGGGGAAATCCTGAAATCACGCACTCCCTTCGGAGGGAAAGTAAAGCTGTTGGTCCTGTGTAGTCGTTTGCCGGCTGCACGTTAAAGAACCCTTGCGAGGCAAAATTTGCGGCCCCTATAACACCATCCTGAAATAACCATAGCAGTTGAAAAGGACGTTAATACCAAACCAAACCAAACTCAGATATGAATTTGAAATAAAAGACCATTTATTTAATCAGTGGAAGCTTAAATTCAACCATGAAAATAAGATAAAAAAAAAATGTTATTCGCTGAAAGTCCTAAACGAAGTCTTGTAGGTAAAACTTGAAGTACGTTCTATCGCTTGTCACAGAAGATATATCGAAAATATGTTAGCTCGCAAACTGGACGACAACCGAACTAGATTAGAGTATCTGAAGATTAATAGAAAGACGCCAGGAAACTAAGGGGAAATTCGTCGCACACAACTTAAACGGGAACATGCACTCGATTTTAATTAAATTAAAAATTAAAATGGGAAATTAAATTTGTTTTTCAGGTTTGATACAATATAGATGACGATAAAAACTCTGGAGATAGATAAATATATAATATAGATAGCGTAAATATAACAAAAAATTAGTAATTCCTGTCATGTAAAATTAAGCTGTGTAATGTAATTGCATTGTATTGTAGAAACAAAAATATCATCCCAAAATCGAGGTTCGAACCCACATTCTGCTACTATGCCACGCCTGCTTCGACGAAATGGTTAATCTCGTAACGTATAATGAGCTCAAAATATTTACAATGAAAATATTTGCAAAACACTGGAGGAGTGGGCCTTCTCTATTTACTCCATAGCGAATAGAATTAATAAGTGTGATTACTCTCGTAGTAACCAATGCTAAAAACCAGGCGAGCGGCGGCTGTGCGAAAATCGCAGTACTGATGTCGTTTTCGACCAACTTCGTAGTGTTTTTTTGCTTACTGCAAATGGGAATTTCACGTTTCGTGTTAGGTTTCTATCGTATATTTTATTGTTTCACTGTTTATAAGTGATGAGCTTGTTAGTGAAATTTATATATCGTTTGTTAAGTTTAAAACAGTATTTTTACTCGTATTTTTAAAAATTTACTCGTTACATTTACTCGTACCTTATGACAGCAGATAAGTCTACTTCATTCCTTCAGCGCTTAGCAAATGTCTGACTGTCGCCGTCGTTGTTCTTGAAGATCACCAGAATTAAGACCGTTTAGAGTTGGAACAGATTCGAGTTTCAATGAATTAAGTTTTAATTGACAAGGAATTTAAAACGGCAGAATTATAATATATAGATAAAGCAAAATGAACTGAGCATACTATGCTGTTCGCATTTGGATACCAGGCATTCGCTGGCAAAAGATAGTCCACTGCTTTTTAATCGATTCTGATTGTATAAATCTATGAAACGTGAAGTTTCTATCGGATTTCTTATTTACACATCCAAACACAGAACAATTTAAAGGCATTCTGATAGAAAAAAGGCAAGCAAACTCTGGAATCGAAACTAGGCTACAATCGAAAGTGGTTCGCGGCAGGAAATCACTTCTTGCTCCGCTGATTCTCATGAGGGGACGAGTCGGCCAATTATCAATATATCGAGGCGTTTTTCGTAATAAAATATTTCGAGGATAAATCGAAAATTTTTGAATGATATTTTATTTCCCTAGATGCAAAATAAAATAAAGTCGAATTTTTCGGTTGAGTTTTCCTTCAAGAAACAGTAAATAAATAATAAAAAAGAAAAAAATTGGGTTTGAAAATTAATTTTTAAAACTACCGTTAACCTTTTATCATTTTCTTTATAAGCGAGTACAAAAAACTGCGACTCGCTGGTCGAAAACGCACGCAGCGACATCTTGCGGATGCGCCAGAAAAACTACGCAAGTAATCACACTTATTATTTCTATTCGCTATGATTTACTCTGTTGCTTCTTATACACCATGTATCAAAAAGTAATTGGATATTTTAGAGTTTTTGTCGAATATCTAGAAAAATACTTTCGATAAAACGTCTAAAATCTAAAGTCTCCAATTACTTTTCGGTAGATAGTGTACAACACGTATTACTAGACAAAAAATCATGTAAATTCATTGGCACCACCTCCTAAGGTGTTCTTTTTAGCTCATCACTACACTATTCTGAACTATATCGCAATTACATATGAGGCCTGAAAATCTATTTAATTTCGTTTATCATCTAATTTTTTCACTCGTTCGTTTGGATTGTAGTAATTGGCTACAATTTATCCCCTGCTAAGGTTGAAGTTACATATCTTCTACCTCACCATTCATCCAAAAACTCGAATCGAATAAAACAACATAAATCCATAAAACCTAAAGAAAACGTCATGATCTAAGAAGCAAGTAAAATGACAGAGGATTATATTTATTCAGTAACAGATATTTCTTATAGCTTTTGTACAGCCCATCTCTTCTCGGGTGCATTTAGCAATCTATCTGGCATTTCTTCCAATAAATTAAAATTAAAAATAAATAAAAAGTAAAATTAATTGTAGGTCAACGAGATCGGATAATGTAGACTATTTATATGGAATTCTTTAAAAAGTAATTTGAACATCCCAATAAATATTAGAAGTGAAAAGATGGAAAACACTAAAATCTCCAACCTTTAGTTACTCAAGCGGTCCTGGTGTTAACAATGGATAACTTTAAATGAATATCATAATTCGTAGGCTTAGATATTTTTTTTCTATTGCAATATTTTCAAAGAAACTAAAAACGTTTTTAAAGAAAAATATATTTTGACACAGTAGTACAAGTTTGTTTACTGGATTTCTGTGTGTAAAGAAAAAATGAAACAGAATGAAGTACAGGGGTGGCAGGTATTTGAGAACAAAACGACGTCCGCAGGTAATAGGAGCAGACACTTAAGATACCACAGAGCCTTTAATACAATTTACATTTTTGTACAAAGGACTACAAAATACCAATAAAACCATAATCCGCCGCAATGACAGCCTCCACTCGCGGTCGGAACCGCTGGTAGGTAGCAATGACGTGGGTCTTCTGGATTTCTGCCATTGCCTCCACAATAGCTGGCCTGAGAGCTTCAACGGTGTTGTGTGGATGCTTGTTAGAGTTCCTCTCAACGACGCCCCAGACGTAATAGTCCAAAGGATTGAGATCAGGGGAGCTGGGGGGGGGGGCACATCCTGGGAGGGATGTGGTTGTGAAGATTCCACGTCATCCATGCTTGGGTGCTTTGAGCCGAATGACTTGGAGCAGAGTCCTATTGAAAAACATACGGCCTACCACATGCAGCAGCAGTAATCTAGGGCTTATCAACTCTTGCCAACACATCCGTGCACGCAGTAGCGTTGACCCTGAGATCTTGACGAAAAAAATGTGGAGGCATCACGTCGCCTTCACTGCTCACGACGCCCAGAACCATCACTGCGGCTGAAAATTTCGTATGCATGACAGTTAGAATTTCCTGGGGGTTTGACATAGCCATCGATCATTATGACGGTTCACCTTCTGGTCTTGCCCGAAATTTTTCTCATCGGCGAAGAACCACAGCATTCCTGGTTTCTCCGGATGCTTCAGCTTGTTGAGGAGGCGCTTGGCCCTGTCCAGTCGATTCTTCTTGGTTGTCTCGGATATGAACTGTCCCCTCCGCAACACACACGACTTGTAACGGA
>JAHWFO010002815.1:0-35431 GCA_023313115.1 Rhysida immarginata
TCAAACCAAAAACCATATGGTGTCTATAATAATCTTTCGAAAGGTTATAACAATAATTCATATCTATCGAAATGCCAGCGAAGAAATGAATGAGTATTGGGCAGAGATGACAAAAAGTTATCCGGGCATTGGAAACATCTGAACAATTGCTTCGTCTATAGACGGAAATTGTAGAATAACTGAAAACAAATTTATTATTTAACTTCATGAGGTTGTTCTGTTTAACCTACAACTGGAATTATCTCGGGCAACGACGGGCGCAACAATATATATATCTCATGACCAACAATGCAAGGAAAAGTTTGTGCAATATAGATAAGGTTCGGTTTGTAACAAAGCATAGAATTCCTGTTATTCAGGATTTTCTTAGAAATGAGAGTTCTTAGAATTTAACAATGATTAGTAACTGGAGATAATGAAAAGTTAGCAGACTATTGAAAAAGAGTGGAAAGATAACAGAGGAAGTACTCCTTTAGCTCCGTGCTGTATTGAGCAAATGGTAAGCAAGTAAATAGAAGAATGGCGACTGCTAGATTACACAAAGTGATGAATGGCCAAGTTTTGCTTCAAGCCACCGAGAGCAGAGTGGAATTGCAACAACATCAAATGTACATCTAAATTAAGATGTAACTAAGAAATTATTTAGGCTAGCTGTGACTTACTTGGGGAAATCCATCCATTGTGAGCATTTAGAGAAATTTTTTTTCGAATTTTCATTATGAATTTTTACTGTATTTTTCATTAAGAATTTCCATTATTAATTTTAAGCGTTTTCATGTGTTTTTTAAGAGTCTGAGCCACAGCGGGGTTATCACCTAGCTTATTTGGTAGCACAGCAGATCCAAACATTTCATAAAATACATTTTGACTATATTCTGTGTGAATGTGAATATTTTGGAAAATGAGATGCTGACAATGCGATGATTTATTTATTTTTATTTATTTTATTTATTTATTTATTTATTTATTTATTCGATTACAAAGTTTCATACAAGAGTGAGCACAATAAAATAAATAGTAAACAGGAGGTACAAGGGGGGTTTGAAAGGCTGAAAAGCCTGTCGAGCGAAGATCCCCGCGTCCCCCACAAAGAACTAATTAATACAGAATGGTTTTAATAGATAATAAAGATTCTTAAAATTAATTTAAATAATATTTTTACAACAGAGATCATTATTAAGCATAAGTTTCCTAAATGAATTTTTAAATATGTAATAGCTAATAGTTTCTGTTAGTGAAGAGGGTAAAAGGGACCATTTCTTTTGACAAGAAAAAACTGGAGTGTGGCGGCGAAAGTTATTATTCGCAAATGGAAGACGAATCTCTTTTGATTTCCTAGTTGGATAATTATGGTAATCAAAACTGAGAGTTAATTTTAGAGGGCTAGCTAATTTTATTTTATTATGAATTAATTTATATAAAAAAACAAACCGATTATAGGAAGTAGGTATCGTAAATATTCAAAAATTGGTGTCGATGAAATAGATGCGTAATTGGTGTTTTATGCGGTAGATGCAAAATCATACGTACAAACCATTTATGTAGCTTGAGCAGTCTACTTAAATTTTGATCGGAGTAACTTCACCAAAAATTAATTCCAAAACAAAGATTGAATATATCAATGCATTATATAAAAGGATTAAGGTGGAACGAGGAAGATAAAGTAGATGTGAAATTGTTTCCAAACTCTTGCTCAATTTAGAAGCTAAGGAAGAAATATGTGAGTTCCAAGATAGATTATAGGAAATGATAATGTCTAGGTAACGATATTCGGTGACTATAATGATTTGATTCCCATCCAGAAGGATATTTATAGACTCCGTGTTGAATTGTTTATTTCGTTGCCTGAATATCATAAAAACACTTTTAGAATAATACTGAGTTCATTCTTTCTGATCCAAGCTGTTATGTCTGGTAACATTATATTTATAACTAGCAGAGTTACCCGGCGTTTTCCTGAATAATAACAATTGTAGGTAAAGAGAACAATCTCAAAAACTTAAATTATAACTCCCAATTGATTAAATAATAACTCAATCAATACAACACAGAGCAAAGGGATTATCCATTCTAATGAAAATACGAAAAACAGGAAGTCTAGGTGATATACTGGGACTTTATCTAAACTCTTCTTGACTTGACTCCCAGATACTTGAGAGTCAAGTTTTTCTTGCCCTTGACGTAGAAGCTCTTATAACCTGTTGCTCTATTCTAAACTCCCGTTGCTCAGATGTTTCAAATGCCCGTATAGCTTTTTCTGTTTTAGTTGCAGAGTTTCTCTGACCAATACTCGTTCTTTCTCTTTCCTTTCCAGACACATAAATTTTTGCCAGTCGTCTGGACGTTTGATAGGGAGCTCAAGGGAGACACGCGTGGCTCCTAATGTTCTGTCACTGCATCTTCACTTTATGCTCATTATCAATAATTTTCGGAAACGAACGTTCAGTCATCGCATTGTCAGCATCTCAGTTTCCAAAATATATACTTTCCCACAAAATATAGTCAAAGTGTATTTTTAGGAAATGTTTGGATCTGCTGTGCTACCAAATAAGCTAGGCGATAACCCCGGCGTGGCTCGGACTTTTTTTATGGAAGAAATTTTGAAATATCTTAAAAATAAACACATGAAAACGCTTAGAATTAATACAGTAAAATTCTTAATGAAAATTTGAAAAAAATTTTTTTAAAGGCTCACAATGGATGGACCTCTCAAAAGGATGCCACTGCTAGTCTAAATAATTTCTTACTCACGTAATCTTACCTTACATGTACACTTGATGTTGTTGCAATTCCCTTTCTTCTCTCGATGTCTTGAAGCAAAACGTGGCCATTCATCACCTTGTGTAGTCTAGCGGTTGCTGATTCTTCTATTTACTTTTATCATTTGCTCAATACAGCACGGAGCTAAAGGAGTGCTTCCTCTGTCGTCTTTTCACTCTTTCTCAATAGTCTGCTAACTCTCCATTATCTCCAGTTACTGATCATTTTTAAAGATTTTTCAAGAAATTCTTAAGTACTAAGAACTCTCTTTTCTAAGAAAAGCCTGAATAACAGGAAACTTATCTATATTGCACAAACTTTGCCTTTCATTGTTGGTCATGAGGTATATATTGTTGATCCCTGCCTTGTATTGGTGCATTGCGTGTTGACACCATTGTTGATACCTATTGTTTGCACAAACTTTGCCTTGCATTGTTGGTCATGAGGTATTTCTCATTAATAAACTCTGCCATAACCATGAATATCGATTTTTTATCGATAATTATTATTTTTTCGAAATCTGAGGTAGATAGTTATATTCTTCATGCTTTGAAGGTCAAGCATGCAAAATTTCATCAAGATCGGAATAAAGCTATAGATTTGTAAAAAAAAACAAAAAAACCCACAAACAAGCATCCTTCTTTATATACAGGGTGAATACAAAAGTCTGAACCCCCCTTTTATTTTTTGAACCGAAGCAGATATGCCATTTTTGATGAAACCAATGAATAGGAAATTGTGGGTGGCCTATCCCATGGTGCACTTTTCATCATCCCAAATATGCAAATTAGGACACATTCAAAATTTATCTCAAAAACCGTAAGGGATAGAGAAAAAAACCCAATTGCAAATTTGTTCAGCATAAAAAAACAAACAAAACAAAAAAAATCATCCAAATCGGACCAACCAATCACTCACAATAACGTGGTGAACTGTTTGTAGCTTACAAATAGTCACACTGCACAAGGAAAACTGAATGTTGATATTTCCACCATGTAAAGCATGCAAATCAAAAAATTAACATAAATTACCATAATCACTTTCACTTTCATGCGGAAAAGCAAATAAAAGGCATGTTTCAGCACACAGAAGATAGAACAATTCCAGGATGGTAAGCTACACTGTTCCAGAAATGGTCAACATGATCTTCTGCTTCGGAGAGGCAAGGAGAAATCTACAAACTGCAGTTAGGTTGTATCGACACAGATACCCTAACGAACGCCATCCATCTCGTCAAACAATGCGTCACATTATTCAAAGATTCGAGACGACAGGGAATGTTAATGCAGAACGAGGACGACCAAGGGCACAAGGCGACGAGGATACAACAACACTAGTTCTGGCTGCAGTTGCTGCAAATCCCCACACAAGCAGCAGAGCAATTGCTGCAGATGTTGGGTGCCATCAGAGAACTGTTCTCAACATTGTACACGCACATCATTTTCACCCCTACCATATTCATTGTCACCAGGCGTTACTGCCATTGGATTATGTTACTAGGGCTGCCTTCTGCAACTGGTTACTTACCTACCTGGATGACAATCCAAACTTCATTCATGAGGTGTTGTGGACAGATGAAGCCCAGTTCACCAGGGATGGAGTTATCAACAGGCACAACCATCATCATTGGGCAGACGAAAACCCACGATGTCTGCGAGAAGCAACTCATTAAGTGAACTGGAGAATCCATGTGTGGTGTGGATTGTACAATGAGACTGTGGTTGGACCGTACTTTTACGATGGAACACTGACTGCAGAACGCTACCGGGCTGAAATTCTCAACGTGGTAGTCACAGACTTCATTGACAATTTGCCATTGGCCTCGTATCAGCGCACGTGGTTTCAGCATGATAGAGCTCCTCCACATTACGAGTTGGTCGTTCGCGAGCGTCTAAGTGAGCGTTTGGACAACAATGGATTGGCCGAAGAGGACCAGTTCGTTGGCCACCCCGCTCCCCTGATTTTACACCACTTGACTTTTTCTTGTGGGGATACCTGAAGAACAAGGTTTTATGCTACGCAGCCCGCCTCACTGGAGGATCTGGTTCAACGTATCCAGGAAGCGTGCCGAGGAGTGACACCAGCCATGCTTGCCGATGTTTTGGCATCAGTTAGGTTCCGTGCCCAATTGTGTTATGGTGCCCACGGTCGTCACATCGAGCATTTTCTTGATTAACTTTTTTTTTAAACTGTTTGAAGTAACTTGTTTGTGCAGTGTGACTGTTTGTAAGCTACAAACAGTTCACCACGTGATTGTGGGTGATTGGTTGGTCCGATTTGGATGATTTTTTTTTTTGTTTATTTTTTTATGCTGAACAAGTTTACAATTGGGTTTTCATATCTATCCCTTACGGTTTTTGAGATAAATTTTGAATGTGTCCTAATTTGCGTATTTGGGATGATGAAAAGTGCACCATGGGATAGGCCACCCACAACTTCCTATTCATTAGATTCATCAAAATTGACATATCTGCTTCGGTTCAAAAAATAAAAGGGGGGTTCAGACTTTTGTATTCATCCTGTATATAGATATATTGAGTTCAGAGACTTTTCGTTTCCAAGAATTATTTATTGAACGTTCGTATTGATAATGAGCATAAAATGGTGATGCAATGACAGGACATAAATAAGTAGGCCAAGGAGTCACACGTGCTTCCCTATCAAACCTCCAGACGACTGGCAAAAACTTATGGGAGAAAGAACGAGTATTGGTCAGAGTAACTCTGTAGCTAAAACAGAAAAAGCTATACGGGCATTGGAAACATCTGAACAACGGGAGTTTCGAATAGAGAAAGAGGGATATGAGCTTCTATGTCAAGGGCATTAAAAACATGGGTCTAAAGTATCCAGTGATGTTCCCCGGTGGTGAAGATGGATACCATTTTAATCACAGGCAAATCAAAAAGAAGTTAAATAAAGTCCCGGTATATCACTTAGATTTCCTGTTTTTCGGATTTTTCTTAGAATGGGTAGTCCTTTCGATCTGTGTTGTTCTGATTGAGTTATTATTTAACTAGTTTGGAGTTATAATTTAATTTCTTGAAATTATTCTGTTTACCTACAAGCGTAATTATCCCGGGCAACGACGGGTCCTCTGCTACATCAACACGATTCTTATGTACCCTGCTATTCCTCCAAATTTCATTAATCTAGACATTACAGAACCTGAGTAACTTGTTGATCTTGGTGGCGGCATTTTTATTTCTGTTCATATCGCAGTTATCGTTCAAATTCGGACCCATGTTCATATGAACTTTTTTCCTTAGAATCTTCCATACTATCACCTCTAAGTTTGTACAGTCCTTTTAGATACACCCTGTATATAAAGAAGAATGTTTGTTTGTGGGTGGGTTTGTTTCTTATACAAATGTACAGTTTCTTACTTGCATAATTGATCTTCAAAGCATGAGGAAGGTCACTGTCTACTTCAGATTTCAAAAAAATAATTATTATCGATAGTAAATCGATATTCATATTGACGGAAGGGCATATTAATAAGAAATATCTCATGGCCAACAATGCAAGTCAAAGCTTGTGCAACAATAGGAATCAACAATAGTATCAACACGCAATGCACCAACACTATGCAGGGATCAACTATATATCTCTCATGACCAACAATGCAAGGCATAGTTTGTGCAATATAGATAAGTTTCAATTTGTAACAATGCATAGAATTCCTGTTTTTCAGGCTTTTCTTAGAATTGAGAGTTCTTAGTACTTAACAATTTCTTGAAAATCTTTAAAAATGATCAGTAACTGGAGATAATGGAGAGATAGCAGACTATTGAGAAAGAGTGGAAAGGCGACAGAGGAAGCAGTCCTATAGCTCCGTGCTGTATTGAGCAAATGGTAAGCATGTCAATAGAAAAATCGGCGACCGCTATACTACACAAAGTGATGAATGGCCAACTTTTGCTTCAAGACATCGAGAGCAGAGTGGGAATAGAACCAACATCAAGTGTACATCTAAAGTAAGATTACGTGACTAGCTAGCTGTGGCATACATGGAGAGGTTCATCTATTGTGAGCATTTAAAAATATTTTTTTCGAATTTTCATTAAGAATTTTTACTGCATTAATTCTAAGCGTTTTCATGTGTTTATTTTTAAGATATTGCAAAATTTAATCAAAAAAACAAAGAGTCCGAGCCACACCGAGGTTATCACCTAGTTTATTTGATAACATAGCAGATCCAAACATGCATAAAAATGTTTGTGTGAATGTAAATATTTTGGAAACTGAGATGCTGATAATGGACGTTCGTTTCCAAGAATTATTAATGATGAGCATAAAATGATGATGCAGTGACAGGACATAAATAAGGGAGCGTCTATGAGGCGACAAAGACGTGTCTCCCTTGAGCTCCCTATCAAACGTCCAGACGACTGGCATAAATTTATGTGTCTGGAAAGGAAAGACAAAGAACTAGTATTGGTCAGAGAAACTCTGCAGCTAAAACAGAAAAGGCTATACGGGCATTGGAAACATCTGAACAACGGGAGTTTCGAATAGAGCAAGAGGGTATAAGAACTTCTACGTCAAGGTCAAGAAAAAGTTGGGTCCAAAGTATCCAGTGATGTTCCCCGGTGTTGAAGATGGACATTGTTTTAATCTGAGGCAAGTCAAGAAGAGTTTAAATAAAGTCCCGGTATATCACCTAGAATTCCTGTTTTTTGGATTTTTTGTAGAATGGATAGTCCCTTCGCTCTGCGTTGTATTGATTAGGGGCTGGCTGTGGCCTGATGGGCTTTTACTGAAACACAACTTCTGTGAATTTAAGCAACATCAGGCATGGCTAGTCACTGGATGGGCGACCGTCCGTGACTCACGATCTTCACCCCCCCCCCCGGCTGCTGTGACCATCATACAGCAGTCGTTAATCCAGGTTCATCGAGGGACCCAACTCGTCGGCCTCAGGCCATATAGGCCCTGGATGGACGTATTGGATTACCGGTAATAATAAATAAAAGTAAATTAAAAAAATAAAATTATTTAACCAATTTGGAGTTATAATTTAACTTTTTAAGATTGCTCTGTTTACCTACAAGCGTAATTATCCCGGGCAACGCCGGGTCCTCTACTAGTCTAAAGAAGAATGTTTGTGTTTGTGGATGAGTGCGTAGGTGTGTTTGTTTCTTATACAAATTTACAAGTTTATTCCGATCTTGATGAAATTTTGCATACTTGACCTTCAAAGCATGAGGAAGGTCACTGTCTACCTGAGATTTCGAAAAAATAATAATTGTCGATAATCTATATATATAAAGAAGGATGTTTGTGGGTCTGTGCGTCTGTGGGTCTGTGGATCTGTGTGTACGTTTTTTATACAAATCTACAGTTTTATTCCGATCTTGATAAAATTTCGCATACATGACCTTCAAAGCATGAGGAAGGTCACTGTCTACCTCAGATTTCGGAAAAATAATAAATATCGATAAAAAATCGATATTCATGGTTATGGCAAGGCATATTAATGAGAAATATCTCATGACCAACAATGCAAGGCAAAGTTGGTACAACAATAGGTATCAACAATGGTATCAACACGCAATTCACAAACGCTCTGCATGGACCAACAATCAATATCTCATGACTAACAATGAAAGGAAAAGTTTGTGCAAGTGTAATTATCCCGGGCAACGCCGGGTACCTCTTCTAGTAAATCCATATTCATAATGATGGCAGGGTATATTAATAAGAAATATCTCATGACCAACAATGCAAGGCAAAGTTTGTGCAAAAATAGATATCAACAATGGTATCAACACGCAATTCACCAACACTATGTACAGACCAATAGATACCTCATGACCAAAAATGCAAGGCAACATGGTGCTTTAGAAATAGGTTGAATTTGTAGCAATGCATAGTGGCAGCAATCAACAACGGAATATAAAGTAGTGAATGAGTACCATTCATTTTCTTGAAAATCTTTAAAAATGAGCACCAACTGGAGATAATGGAGAGTTAGTAGAATATTGAGAAACTGAGCAAGGGGTGAGTGATCAAGTAGTCATCGATGTTCCCAGGCGGACCTCGACGATGGAAGCGTATCAACAGAAGAAACGGCGACTGCTAGACTAAACAAAGGGCCAAGTTTTGCTTCACGATATCGAGAGCAGAGTGCGAACTATAACAACCGATTACCAAGTAGTAAATAACCACAAAAATTTTTTTCGATGTTTCATTATGAATTTTTACTGTATTATTTCTAAGCGTTTTCATTTTACTGTACACATTCAGATATTGCAGAATCAAAAAAAGAGTCTGTGCAACGCCGGGGATATCACCTAGCTTATTTGGTAACACAACAGATCCAAACATTTTCTAAGAAATCCCTGGTACATTATGACTATAATCTGTTTTAGAAACCGAGGTTGTGATGATGCGATGATTGAACGTTCGTTTCCAAGAAATACAGTGTCCCAAATTGATGTATAAACTCTTTGAAACGTTATAGCTCAGCAACGAAATGAGATAGAAATATAAGGTTTGTCATGTATGTTCCTTGTTGTTCATTTGTTTATAAACCAAAATGGCGGTGAGATAAGTGGATAGTGAAGTATTATTGGAAAGTGGAGAATATTGTTGAGGTTCAACAACGTTGAAGGGTTGAATTTGGTACACCACCGCATTCAATTCACAGATGGATTCGATCACTTCCGATTCGATCACATATTCAATCACAGATGGATAGGACGAAGAGGAAGTACTATGGAGTTCCCGCCTTGATCTCCCGATTTAACCCCTCTCGACTTCTACCTTTGGGGAACTTTAAAGAACAAGGTGTACGCCACAAACCCATAAACACTGACAAAATTAAGAGATCAGATTGAACATTCCATCAATATTTTATTAGCTACAATCCAGTCGGTATGTCGCTCTGTTCGACGTCGGTGTTGGGAGTGTACTGTGGCAGAAGGTGGACATTTCGAACATGTACGGGCGTAAGGAAGTTTAAGGAATAAAATACAAGAAACTTTATATTTCTATCTCATTTCGTCGCTGAGTGATAACGTTTCAAATAGTGTTTACATCAATTTGGGACCCCCTATATTAACAATGAGCATAAAATGATGATGCAATGACAGGACATAGATAAGGCAGTGTTTATCGAGGAGGCTAAGAAGTTACATACATCTCATTATCCCTTGAGCTCCCTAACAAACGTCCAGACGACTGGCAAAAATTTGTGTGTTTGGAAGGACAGAGAAAAAGCGAGTATTGATCAGAAAAACTATGCAACTAAAAGACAAAAAGCTATTCGGGCGTTGAAAACATCTGAAAAACGGGTATAACAGCAGGAGGGTATAAGAGCTTCTACGTCAAGGGCAAGGGAAACTTCGAAGGAAAGATGGGTTTAAACTATCAAGTTTTGTTCCCTGGTGGTGAAGATGCTCGTCAAGTTTTGCTTCAAGATATCGAGAGAAGAGTGCTTACAACAAGGGATTACCAAGTAGTGAATAATTACCACTCAGATTGTTGGGATTACAAATGATCATGTACTTTCAAGAAGAGAGTTGAAGTTATCATTGCCATATATTTCCATATCAACGCTGGGAAAATGTTATTGCCATGGAAACCGATTTAGAGATGATGCAACAACATCTTTAAGATGATGCAATGATATAACACTCGTTTCCAAGAATTATCTACTATTCCTGAACATTCGAGCAGGCAAAGAGATGCACGTATCTATTGGTGATTTGAAGAAATAAACGAATATTGATTGGTCAGAGAAGACAAAAAGGTATCCAGGCGTCAGAAACATCTGAACAACGGGAGCTTCGTCTACAGTAGAATTACTGAAAATCAATTTGAGTTATTTAACTCATTCAGGTTGTTTTGTTTACCTACGACTGTAACTATCCTCGGCAATGCCGGATGCCTCTGCTAGAATTGATAGTTCTTAAAACTTACCATTTTCTTATATAAGAATAGGAGTTGTGATAAAATATATTAATTAAAAAATAAATAAAACTCCATTTAATTAAAAGAAAATAAATAAAATAAATAACAGAAACAATGAATAAAAGTCACCCAATGGATAAATGCAAAGGTTGAAGGACGAAACGCAATTGAAACAGAGGAGTTTTATTTATTTTTTAATTAATATATTTTACCATTTTCTGGAAAATTTTTAAAAATGATCTGTTACTGGAGATAATGGAGAATTAGCAGACTATTGGGAAAGAGTGGAAAGGCGATACAGGAAGCAGCCTCTTTTCTCGAGTTGACGTCATAACCGATAACAAAGCATACATGTTAATTCATATTTATAGAAATGCACCTGAAGAAATCAATGGTCAAAAGACAAAAAGATAACTGGGCTTCGGAAACATCTGGACAACGAGAGCTTCTTCTACAATAGGAAATTGTAGAATTCCTGAAAACCAATATGAGTTATTATTTAACTTCTAGAGGTTGTTCTGTTTATGTACAACTGTAATTATCCCGGGCAATGCCGGGTGCCTTTGCTAGTCTATCTTCTTTATATATAAAGAAGGATGTTTATGGGTTTTGTAAGTGTGTGGGTGTGTTTGTTTCTTATTCAAATCTACAGTTTTATTCCAATTGGGATGAAATTTAAAACAATTGATCTTCAAAGCAAGAGGAAGGTCACTGCCTTCCTGATATTTCGAAAAAATAATAATTATCGATAATAATCGATATTCATAATGATGGCAGGGCATATTAATAAGAGGTATCTTATGGCCAACAATGCAAGGTTGTGCTTTATAAATAAGGTTCAATGTATAACAGTGCATAGAATTTCTGTTGTTCGGGCTTTTCTTAGAATTGATAATTCTTAGAACTTAAAATTTCTTAAAAATCTTTAAAAATGAGCACTGACTGGAGATAATGGAGAGTTAGCATGCTATTGAGAAACTGAGCAAATGGTGAGTGATCAAGTAGTCATCGCAGTTCCTTAGGCAGCCCCAACGATGCAAGCGTATCAACAGAAGTAAGGGCGACTGCTAGACTACACAAAGTTTTGTATCAAGACATCGAGAGCAGAGTGCGAATTGCAACAACAGATTACCAAGTAGCAAATAACCCCATTCAGATTGTTGGAATTGCGGAACAGACTACAAACGAACATGTATATCCACCACCTCCAAGAAGAGATTTGTATCATTGATGTCAAGTGGTAAATCTTACCGATCGAGAGTAGTGATGTGCTTCAGCCTCCGTGACGATGGAGATCAACGTCATCAGAAATCTGTCAATCCGAGAGAATCACGTGAGAGAGAGAATGGACACGAAGCCCGACGGACGTGTGGAAAAAAGTCGGCAAACTGAGAAGGAATTTTGCCACAATAAGGTCAAAGGTTCAGCTGAATGGAAAACGCTGAAGGGAGCAAGCGACGTTAAGTCAAACAAGCGTGAGACGCAGAAATTTGTCTCTTCACATGAAATTCCCGACATGGAGAGGAACGCGGCGATTGTGGTGAAGGAAGGAGCCGGAACGTTAGACAGATTCTCAGCGTCGACAGATAGAGGCACAATTGCTGATAGTATTCGTAGAGCAACGTGCTATTGAAATACGTCTTTAGCGTCGGCAGAGACAGTCGGAAGCCCGGACGACATTTGCTACCTACGCCATGGTAACGAGCCTTCCCCAGCAGGAGATGAGACACGTCTAAGCTCCGAAGTGTGACGAAGCTCGGTAAAAGAAACTCGGGCAGGTTTCCCGCTTAACGCCAAGGTAGGCTGCTGTTCTTTTATTCAAGTGACTATGCTGTGTTGCCAATATGTTCCAGCGGCCGGGAAACTATTTCAGGAATCTTTTAGCGAGCTGAATCTCGCTCATACAAACTAACGTATGCTGTTTGGAGTGTTCCCATTCACCCTTAGCTGCTACTGCGAGGAAGGAAAGGGGGAATATTCTCGCAGCCTGCGATTGTGTTACCTGTGTAAAGACAATTGACTTTTTTCCTTTACTGCTCAATTTAGCAATAGTGTCGAGCTGTAATGTTCCTCGTCGCACAAAAAACTACAAAACTCAATTCCATAAAAGTTGGGACAGGGTGAAAACATGCGACACAGCAAAAACATTGATACACTGATGTATTAATTCATTTTATTTCTAAAGAAGATAGCTTTTTGGATAGGTATTAACTTTTTCCAACCGCAATATGCCATTTCTGGCTTCTGTATCGGGATTAGTATGGAATGCACGCAGCTCGAAATAAAAAACTCAATAACGTTAAAACTTTTGATACTTTAACGCCAATTTTTTTATATATAATATAGAAACCTTCCTTTAACGTATCTGTTTAATATAGCCACATGCAAACATTAGAAGTTTAATAAAATAATATTTATAACATGCTGCTCTCATAATGAAGAGCGTTGCAACTCGACAAAATAGCGATGTATATCTGAGCTTATAAATAATTTTCTTATGCAGCTACATATCTCAAACTGCTTGTATATTTCAACCCCTACATTTATTTTCTAGCAATAGGCAGAAAATGACATTTAGACTTACTCAGAGCACTAGAGCATAAAAGGAGAAAATATTCATATTTCGCGCGCACTAACGCACGCGATAGCTGTTTGATGCTATCAAATGACGTGTTTATGTTAGCGAGCTCAAATTACAATTTCACATAAATTCAAATGAAAATTCATAGAAAAATAACTTAGACATATTTTAAAAATTTCTTCCCCCTTCTGTCATGAATAAAACCACCTAAAATGTGATTACTTTCATTTTTTGTGAACTTTCATGTATAAATTCTGAAAAAATTTTGAAACTGCGTATTTCATTTCTGTGACATTATTTAACGATTTCTATTATTTTTTTCAAAAAAAGTGAAATATATTTTATGAAAATGAAATAAATGCTATAAACCAACGAACACCTCCGATTTAATACAAAAATGTTTGGTCCCAAAAGATCATTTATTAATTTACAAAAAAAAGTTTCCCGAGTTATCACAGAAATCACTTTTTCCTTCAAAAAATGACGTGGCATAAGACAGTTAAACATTTCGGAACCAAAATTTTAACTAATAGTAATAAGTATTAGGTTTTTGCGAGCTGGGGGTTGCAACACACACCAAAAATGTTGGGACAGTGGGCGAATTACCATTGGGTGACATCTCCCTTCTGATCACACTTTGTAACCTTCAAGGAACAGATGATATCAATTTCTGTACTGTTGTAAAGGGAATTTGTTGCCATTCCTGCTGTACGAAATTTTCAGCTGTTGAACTATTGGGGGTCGTCTTTGACGTAACTTCCTCTTAATAATTCGCCATATATTCTCTACTGGGGACAAATCAGGACTGCAGGTAGGCCAATTTAACACTCAAATTCAGCTATTGTGTAGCCACTGTTCTCTAATGCGAGCTGCATGGGGTTTAGCATTATTTTGTTGAAATAGAAAGGAATGGGTTCCAAAAAGAATCATCGAGAAGGCAACATAGATTCTTCTAAAATTCCAATATAGGCTTGTACATTAATGGTGCCATTGCAGATGTGCAAGTTTCCCATCCATTGGCACTCATGCAGCCCCAGACAATTATTGAAGCTGGCTTCTGTACAGCACGTCGGTGACAGGCAGGATTGTCTTTAGTCCTAAGAACATGCCGACGATTTTCGCCAACAACCACCATAAATGTAGATTCGTCGGACCACAAAACATATTGGCACTGAGGGTCAGTCCACTTCAGATGGGTGCGTGCCCAAGCCAGGCACCTACTTTCTCAGTGTGTTTCGAACACCTTTCGTTTTGCATAATAGAGCTTCAACTTGCAGTTTGTGATGTAGCGGCGAATGACATTCAACGATTTAAGTTTTTGATAGAATCCTCGAGCCCATTACGTAGTTTCTGTCACTGTTGAATGTCTATTTTCTATGCAGTGACATCTGAAAACCCAAAGATCACGAGGAATCGGAATTGGTCTTCGTCCTTGCCCTTTACGAATGGTGGTATAAGCTAGGTGCATGCCGCTTGGAGCGCTAGTGAATTCGCACCTGGTGGTGGCTAAATCAACTAGAGTCGGGAGAGAAACGCCATGCTTACGTTGAGTTAGCTGGTATTTAAAGATTTCAAATTGACACTCACCATGGAAAATGTGTATAAATTAGTTTTTTAATGAAACAATTTACAGTTCATCTTTTCGAGCAAGTGTCATAAAAAAGGGAAGTAATTAGTTGATTCAAAGAATATGGATTCTGTGAAAAAGAAATTTATAGCAGTCACAGTGTTATTGTCGGACAATGCCTGCCTCAAACAAGTACAAATAAACCAACTTATAAAATCATTGTGACTTAAGTGCTAACAAAATTTCATTGTGACTTAATTAGAAATATTAAACATCCACAAGACACACATTACTTTTGTTGACCGTGAATTACCGCTGAAAGCGTTGAACTTTTTTGTCAGTCACATTTGATGTCGAACATCGAACTATTGGAATGTAATCGGGATGACTGGGATGATTGTTTTTCGTTTCACCAATGAAATGATCGCTGCATACATACGATTTTGAGGTGGGCATACATTCGTCACCTATAATTCTGTGGAACATATTGTTCAATCATAATTAAATTATGATACTGAATTAATATTTTATTTGACTAAACACAAATCTTAAGTTTTTCGCTTCATAAACTGGATCATTTCTGCCTCCGTTTACTTTCCTATGGCCTGGATGGGAACTTGTAGAAATGAATTTGTTTTTCCTGCTTTTTTGGCAATTTTAAACGTATTACCACTTCCTACTATACTGCAGCTGTTATTTGAGATGTTTATAATTAATTGGTATACCTATAATATAGCACAAAAGCAATAACTGGTCTATTTTTGCCTTTTGTTTTACCTTGTGCACGATGTAAACCAAGGAGCTCTCCCGAAGCTAACGCAAGAAACGCTCACCAGAGTCCGCACACTTTGAGCTTGCACCTAGCTTATTTCCGCTTATCCTGTACCTATTAATAATATTATGATGGAAAACCAAGATTCCTGGCTATTTCACGCTGAGATACATTGTTTCTAAATTGTTGGATTTTTCTGTTGCGTATATCTTAACCCACTGCCTTGCCTCGATCCATGTTGTCGTGTAAATGACTGGCTGCACAATGCAGTTTGCTTTAAAAGAGGGAAAAGTTATGACGTAATGTTCTGCAGAAGTTTCGAGAATATTCATGTCACTTCTATGGCTTCCGGTGCGGTCGTTTCCTTCCGTCCCAACTATTATGGTGCATGTTGCCAATGGTAATTTCATTAAAAAATTATATGCAGCCAAAAAAGAGATCAGCATTTATAAATGGTACATATTTGACTTCAGTCACTTCAAACGCATTTATTATTTTTAGTTTTGCTAATATATATTTAGTCAATTATGTTTTATTTGCATTTTTCATATTATCCCAACTTTTATGGAAATGGGTATTGTACATCCTTCTTTTTAGCAGAGCCCAGGGTGTCACAAGCGCCGTATTCGCTTGGACGTAAATCCAAAATATTTTGGAACAGGAGTTTCCAGGGGAGAACGACAGAGGGCGTGAGAAGGAGAGAGAGAGAGTAGAGCACTAGATGTAGAGAGAGAGAGAGAGAAGATTGGAGAGAAGGGAATCATTACTAATTATAGCATAGAATCTGGTGAATCATCTTTAAATTTTCCTCTAAGATAAATTAGTCACTACCAGCCAATTGCGTTGAATAGTTGAACTAATTATATATATCAGGTTGTTGCAAAAGTTTCTTCCGGTTCTAGAACCCGTGCCCAAGAAGGGCTTATTTTCCGAATGGGGTGTTCATATTTTTTCAAACAAATTATTGCATTCGATTCCTGAATATCTTTGCTATATTACATCCAAGAATCAACTTTCTGACTATACATCTGTGAGTGCCATCAACGGCCTGAAATACCTTTCACGCGAGCATATTCGAGCAATAATCTTCTACGAGTATTCTGGAAAGATCAGTGCTGCGCAATGTCACCGAAATATTTGCCAACGTTTAGGTGATGGCACTGTTAGTTTACGTACAATAGAAGAATGGTATCGCCGGTTCAGACGCGGAGATAGCACTCTTCAAGATGCACCTCCTCTGGTCGGCCAATCATGATTTCAGATGGTGATCTACGCCAAGCAATTGATGAAGATCACAATGTAACAACGAGGGAACTCGCAGAACAGTTCAAGGTTCACTTTTCAACCATTGCCCGGCATCTGCATGAGCTGAATCTCTCATTCAAGTTCAATCGTTTTTGTGTTGGAATAAAAATCCGGAAAAAACTTTTGCAACAACCTGATATTATCAACTTCACTTTATTACTTCATTTTATACATTGTTTATATTCAGCTTGGGATATACGGTATATCTGTTACAATTTTCTTATCTTATTTCCTAATTAGGAAGATTTATCTTTAAGGAACTTTAATTATACCATTTATTCATAAATTCGCAATATCATTTTTCCTTGGAGGATTTTGTCGTCAACGCTTGAACCCACGACTGATGAGACGGCGTGTTAATGACATAGTCCTCGAGGATTGGAATTTTCAGCAATTGTTCGCCAATTATCAACAGGACCATGTGATCCCGAAGACATCGGAGTATCCTGAAAATCAAGAATGAATATATGATGTACTTAAGTATCCGGAACAGATGTTGATAAGTGTTTAACATTAATTGTCTTGTAATATTTATTTATTTCCACTGCAAGTTGTTATCTCCAAAGATTATAATATTTGTTTGTATTCAAGTTGAGTCATTATCTTATTCTTGGAATACAAGAACGACAAATAAATTTCTTTTTTTTAAAGAAATTCATTTCCGTTATTCTTTCCTCCTATTTAATAAATTACTCTGCTTAAAAATAATAATAACACAGGGGCGATCCTAACTATTTGTCGTCCATTATTTATCAGAATTTGATCTAATTTATGGCTTTTACAATTCACAGCTGAAAAGGGCCTACAGTAACTTTTGCTTCATTGCCGACGGTGAAGAGCTTTCATTGTAAAGTGTGGATGACAGCGTGATTATCTGCCAGTTGTCAGATTTACTGAGGTGCTCCGGTATAAATGGTGCAACGGAAAGCTTCAAGATGTTATTAATGATGTAGTGCTTCAGCAGTTTAATTGTGCTAAATTTTGCTAAGTGTGTTTGTGTTTGTTTGGCATTCCGCCAGCTTGACGCAACAAGAAGCCCCAGCTAGGGGTAGTGTTTGTTTGTGTTTGTGTGCGCATAAACCAAGTGCTTCAAGAAGTTTGTGGTGTGCTACGTTACTGGTTACACGGTGTGTAATATAAGCTGCGAATTTTTTTCAGAATCGACAAAATTCTCCGGCAGGAGTTCTGCTGTGAAATCTTCATCGAAAGTATTGGGCTATGACCTTTGTTGGCTTGTTTCGGCACCTGCTTCCACTGTATATTTCAGCAAATAAAGTTTACTGAATTATTTCTTTTATTAGTTCTTGTTTTTCGTTCTGTCTCTGTTCATATTACCACAGGCGCCTGCATCCTTGTACAAAAAATGTAATAAATTTTTTTCCGCACTTTACCGCACTATGGTTTTAACACAGTCTGATGGTTAAACACTACTTAGAGCAGTTGATATTATTGTGACGGGTTTTAAAAGTCTGTTTGAACTCGTCTTTTTGAAAGTAAACTGCCTGTCCTCACACGGATGTGTTACATGCGTTACAGTAAACAACTAAAGGCCTACAACTATCGCTTATCAGCTCAAAATGATGAGGACACTGTTCTACAATGTTTTCGATTACTGTGGCGATATATCTGAGTATAGCCATGTGGCAAAAATGTAAAATTCGGTATTCTAAATCGCTTTGAGAGTTGGAATGACATTTTTGTTTGTAAGATAAAGTAACATCGGTTACTAATAGAGACATTTCCACGAAAAAAAAGTCTGAAATTAAAATATGCAAAATGATTTCATTCTGGCTGGATCGGCATTTTCGCCCACTGTGCAGCAGGGCGAGTGTACATCTAAAGTAAGATTGTGATCAAGAAATTATTTCGGCTATCTGTGCCATATTTGGAGAGGTCCATCCATTGGGAGCATTGAAAATTTTTTTTCCTCATTTTCATTATGAACTTTTACTGTATTAATTTTAAGCGTTTTCATGTGTTCATTTTTTACTGTAAATTCACATTCAGATATTGCAAAATTTAATCAAAAAAATGAGTCCGAGCAACGCCGAGGATATCACCTAGCTTATTTGATAGCACAGCAGATCCAAACATTCCCGAAAAATTTCCCGATACACATTTGTGTGAATGTGAATGTTTTGGAAACCGAGGTGGTGGTGATGATGAGATGATTGAACGTTCGTTTCCAAGAATTATTAACAGTGAGCATAAAATGATGATGCAATGACAGGACACAGATAAGGCAGTATCTGTCGAGGAGGCTAAGGAGTTACACGTGTCTCCCTTGAACTCCCTAACAAACGTCCAGACGACCAAATTTGTGTGTTTGGAAAGGTTTGGTTTGTTTGGTATTAACGTCCTTTTCAACTGCCGTGGTCATTTCAGGACGGCGTTATAGGGGCCGCAAATTTTGCCTGGCAAGGGTTCTTTAACGTGCAGCCGGCAAACGACTACACGGGACCAACGGCTTTACTTCCCTTCCGAAGGAAGTGCGTGATCTCAGGATTTTCACCCTGAAAAAATCCTCGTCGTCCTCGTCCGGGATCGAACCCGCGTCCTCGGGCATCAGAGGCGATCACGCAACCACTGAGCCACCGAGGCCGATGTGCTTGGAAAGGAAAGAAAAAGAACGAGTGTTGATCAGAGAAACTCTGCAAATAAAAGAACAAAAGCTTTCCGGGCATTGGAAACATCTGAACAACGGGAGCTTCATCTAGAATAGGAGGGTATTGTGGGAACTTGAAGCAGTACTGAAAGAGGATTTTCACGGCATGCAACAGTTGTACGAACGATGTCAAAAAGTGTCTTGTGGCCATGGAGGCTTATTTTGAAGGGCAGTAAAGTATTTTCTCTGAATTACCTGTCCCTGTTTGTTTTTCCGCGTCATTCACCAAACTTTCTGGTCTAACCTTCTATGTCGGTTAGCGCCAAGAAACAGGAAAACAATAAATTAATTCCTCCGAGAAAGATATAGGAAAGTAGCAGGAGCCTTGAGATCATCAATTTTTACCCTTTTATCTCGCTTTTTAACCCCTCCCCAATTTTTTAAATCGAAAAATTGATTTTCTCGAACGTAGTATTTAGAAAGTGTGAAAGAGATCTTTCGTTTCTCATCATTTCCTATCGAATGATATATCACATGCCGTATGTTGCCATAGTTCTAAAGACCAAGTAACTACCACCCCCACAACTCCGACCCCATTGGGACAATTTGGCCCAAACTTCGTAGTAATGGAGATCTTGCTTAGAGGAATCTGCATACCGAATTTCATTCCTTTATATGCATAAATTTCTACACTCCGACCCCAGTGGGCTAATCAAAACCAAACTAAATAGTGAAGGTGCACATGCCCATAATAAGCTACATTCCGAATTTCAACCTTCTACCTCAAAAAGTACGGAAATTATGAAGGGGATTGGACAGACAGAGATTATGAAACCAATAAATAGCTCCATTTTTCCGCTACTTAATAAAACATGGCGACTAAGCAGAACCGCAGCAGCGAATGGCCTGAAGAGGAAAGCAAAGCTCTCATGTAATCGAGCATTAGAGAAAATTTTTCAGACTTAAGGGTTCTGCTCCATCTATCGTAATTTCGCTAACGGGAAGATCTGATGCCCGCGAAAGCCAGTTGCAACCCTCACCGTCATCTATTGACGCAATTGGAAGAAAAAAATCATAGGAAAAACCATTTCGTCTTTTTTCTTGAATGCAGTGCGAACGGAAAGTGCTTGATTAGCTAACCACGATTACGTAACCGCAATCTAGTGACCGTGATAAGTTCACTTTTAGCTTACTATTGTCTGACTTCGATCTCGGGCTGAAGGAATTACACCTGCAGTAAGTAAATCGGAAGATGGGTTGGAAGCTTCCAGTTGGGAAAAATGTATATACAGGGTGTTGCAGATAACTACAGGGCAGTATAACGGAAGGCCTACCCGCTCGATTGCAGGGGCCGGCTCGACATCAAATGACAATTGGGTAATTTTATTTTGTTAAACTTGTTTGTTTGGCAAAGGGCATGACCAATTGAGCCAAGGAGGGGAGCGCGCTCTACTACTACAGGGTAATAGTACACAAAAAGTAAACACACTTATGAATGTCCTCTGCAGCTAGAGGGGACCAACAAACATACCAAAAAATCAACAGAGGAGAATGGTATTCACACTTTTATTATTGTTATGTTTGGTCGTCACGGGCTAACCCGAGTTGCGTCTCGTAGTGGACACAGGGCCAAAGCCACGATACGCAGCAGACAAGTTTGTTCTACTACTGAGAAAGTGTCACCTGGGTGTTTTGAAATTTCTTAAAACAAATGTTCTGAGAGAGCTACCCTCTTCACAAAGTCTTCTCTCACTCGCCCCAGCATTTATGGGGTGATTGTTGCCATCGCCTGGCAAATATTGTTCTGCAGGTCAGCGACATCAACTGGCGCATGACTATGGGCGAGGTTAAGTACCACAAACGAAGGGAACAAGAACGACAAAAACATGACGGTTTTGACGTTCACTCCCCTCCCCTTTCTCCGACTGTGGAAACCTCTGTCTGCTGCAGGCTACCTTCATTTCCCTCCATTCTGCCAATCGACCAAGCCCGCCCCTGCATCGAGCGGGTAGGCTTCCCGTTATACTGCCCTGTAGTTATCTACAACACCCTGTAGACATTAAATGATTTTTGAAATCAATGTATATACATCCTACAGTTTGTCCAAAAAGTTTACAATAATTTATGAAATTCTGAAATACTCAGCTTCAATAATTATTCTACAGAAATTAAAAACGAATAAGAAAAAAGGTAAACATTTCCATTAAAGACAAGCTTAACAGAATTTAAGAAGAAAATTTGAGTAGGCCTACTCTTGGACATTTAATAACAGAAATACAGTGCGTTTTCTTTATACCTCGCGTCCAAAAAGTTTACAACAAGAGACAACCTGTCAAGAAAGTTTACAATAATATCAATTTAATATGATCTTGCATCTTCCTCATTCGTGATATAGTCTGAAGAATGACTGAAGAATTATTGAAGGACGCTTTGGAAGACTGTTGACAAGAATTTGACGTTTCCATCGCATAACCAATTAATGGCATTAATCAAATCAGTTTTCCTTGTTGATCGCAATGAATTCACTCGTTTCTTGAGAATATGCCTCAAGTTCTCAATGCGATTCATATCTGGTGAATTGGCATTAAATTTTGTGCACAGGCCTGTAATCGTGCAATTTTTTGTGGAATTGCACACTGGGTAAAACCCTGTTTACGCATAGCATCTGAGATTTTTTCGGCAACTGACAATTCTGATTTCTTGCCCATTTTGTTACAACGGAATGCAACGCTTCATAAAAATTATAGAGACTTCTCTGGTCCTTCTTTTCTTCTACATCCGTATAAAAGTTTTTACTGAAATTTGGTATAGAAATGAAATTATAATTGCTAAAAAACACAGAAAGAACAGGTATTTAATTTATTTAAGTTTTTCACATCTCCCTTAAAAAAAGCCTAATACCCTTGTGTAGCATTTTTACGACTTTTAGAAAGCTTCCTGGAAATCCTGTTCTCAAAATGTCTTAAACACCACCTGCGATTCTCGCTGGATCATATCTACAATTTCAAAAGGGTGACGTTTCGGCTTAACTTCATCCTTCCTTGACTGTGGTATTTTGATTTATGCATTTATATAGCACCGGCACTTGACGTTTTGCCACTGAGGCGAGTATCATTTTGCAACTCTCAAAGTACAAACTACAACAACAACACAGCATCAAGCCTTAATTCTCCTCGGAGGGTAGATAGCACTTACAAGAAAAGATGGTAAAAGACTTAAATCATCCCAATTAAACAATGCCACATACTTTCAATTCTTGCTTTATCCACTATGAAAGTGGATTATCTTGATAGCATCAAGAAATCTCTTTTCTTCAAATAGATTCGTCTAAGTCCTCTACTCGATCCTGCCACACTTTCATTGGCCTTCTTCCCCCACATGGCCTGCATACGATCGTTTAGTCACCCGTTCATGGCTCATTCGTTCCATATGGCGAAACCACCTGAATGCAGACTTTACTGTTTGCATCCACTATATTTCACTCTAGAGCATATACAGGGTTACAGTGATATTTAAGGACGTTATTATTTAGGTCACTGCCGATAGATTTGACCCTATAACCTACTATCCAAAAGTTAACCGTTTTCTAGATCTGTGACTTTTAAATAAACATTTACTCTTTGCAATCTGGGACCGCTTTCTCTGTCATTTTGTGTTTGATTTGCCTACTTAACTGAGAGTATTATACCTTTTTGGATAATTAAAAAGACGTAGAAGTTATTAAAATAATTTGCAGGATAACTTCCGTAGAACTTTTTTAAATTAACGTGCTTCAAAGTTGGGAACACTTAGTGAAAATATCTACATGCAAGTTGTTTCAAGTTTTATTATTTATTTTTATAAAATGGCATACCCCCTACGTAAAAACAGCAAAAAATTGGATCCTGGAAATTAAAAAAAAAGGTTGAAATTAGAGCAAAAAATGATATTTTTTTCATTTAATTTAAAAGTCACCTATCTAGAAAACGGTTAACTTTTGGATAGTAGGTTATAGGGTCAAATCTGTCGGCAACGACCTAAATAATAACGTCCTTAAATATCTAGGTCGACTTTCCCTATAATCCTGTATACCTCTTACATTATCATTCGGAACACGATCCCAATTATTCGTACCTCTTAAAAATTTCATCTCTACAACATCCAAGCATTTCTCATGCTTCTTTATACCAAAGTTTAGTTCTCTATGCAAACGATGGCAGCAACACCTCGTTCACACGCAAGCACGCACCCACGCATATAAATTCCCATTCCTTGCATACTTCCCCAGCGCACCATGACTTGCAGCCAATCTTTTCTTCTTCTTGCAGTCGGCGTTTTCTCCTCGTCGACTGTAGAAACCAAAATGTTAACAGCTTTCTTCATGATAACAAAAACCTGTCACTTTACATAATATTCACCATGAAAATTGAAACAAATACACTGCCATCAAAAAAAAAAAGCGACACATGAAAGGAGCGGGTCAATTTTAATGAAATTGCACAAGAGCATAGCGTGGGTGGCATACAACATGTGATTTAAATTTCAACAGCGTATGTGCACAAAATCCTGGTACAGTGTCCCAAAAATCCTTCACTGGAAGAATGATGCATCCCTAATTTACATAAAATCACCAATCCGGTATCTGGATTTATTTAACAGACTAAAGTAGTCTCAACACATGCCATGTCCTGCACACATAGCCGTACTTCTGTGCAGCAACTGACGGAGTTTTACAGAGGTCGGATTGTGGGACTTCGAGAGACTGTAAAGTCTTATTGGGAAATTGCGATCCACATTGGACGTAATGATTCTGTGGTGGCTTGATGTTTTTAGCAGTGGTCTACAGTAGGTACTCATACACGTAGACCTGGCTTCAGACGCTCACTCATTACTGATCCAAGCCAAGACTATCGGATTGTAAGGGAAGCACTGAACACCCGCACAGCATCCATAGCAGAGTTAAGGACCAGAGTAGCACCAACTGTATCAAGACGGACCACTTGTAACCGTTTACTTGCAGTAGAACTACAGTCACGTGTCCCTCTAGGCAGACTACCACTTCTGCAAAAAAGCTGACTGGCGAGCTGTCTGTTATCTTCAGTGATGAGAGCAAATCCTGACTGCACATCTGTGGCGGACGTCAACGTGTACCACGAAGACCAGGAAAGCGACATCTTCCACAGTGCATTCGTCTACGGCACACAGGTTCAACATCTGGCTTAATGACGTGGTGTACCATCTGTTACAACTCGCGCTCATCCTTCATCCCTGGTGAATGGTGTTTGGGACAAATACATAGTGAGAAAATTATGTGGAAAAATCCACTAAATGCCATCTCCATATTTGCAATACCAATGCTCCAAAGTTTCTGTATGTACATCTTTTTCCACCAAAAGTGAGTGTATTTGTTTATAAGTTTACTTGATTTAGAGGAGGAGCAATTGCCCCCCTGCCTCCCTTGACTACACCCATGATTCTTTCTAGACCGGCTGAAAAAAGGATTGCTAGTTAATGGGATGACAAGCAGGCATAAAACTAGCACGTTATTTCATAGAAAAGGACGTCTGGGACCTTAGGGAGAAGCCCCTCATCAGATTATACCGTTTGTTGGTGAATTATTTTCCTAATACAATATTTTTAGAGCCTTATACAGACGCCATCAAAATTAACATTCCGTTAATATTTTAAATAGTATGTGTTCTGCAACTACGGAATAGTTAAGAATCGAGTGCGATTTTTCCCTTTCGTTTTGAAATTAAACTTGGAATGATATTATGTAAGAAACAGAATAGTGAAGATTGTATTCGATGAGAAGTTTAAAATCCTGATTGTTTGGAATGTTTTATGTAACAAGAAGTGGTGAACTCGGAAAGACAGGTAAGAAGATTTTAGCAGGGTGGGAGAGGGGGCAGAAATTTAAAGAGATTTCCTGTTTATGACATTATGGGGGACTACAGTAAGCAAATGTCAGAGATACACTGCGCCATTTTTGTTGCGAACGATCCACTTTGTCACTTAAGTTTGTCTTTTTCATCGGCATCTTTATGTTGTGTAGAGAAGAAAAGGAAAGATCAATATTTTTTGTGTAAACTTAATGCGTGTTTGTTAAGCCATTAAGGTAAATATCTACTAAATAACAAACATATGATCAAGGAACTTAAATTCCGGGAAAAGAGTTAGAAAGAAAGAATACTTTAGCAATGAACTTCCTGAAGTAGTTACGATGAGCGTTCTGTCATTTTATTGTAGGGATTTTAAGTACACATTAAAGTTGTTGGGTTAGTCATACAGAAAAAATCACGTCTTTTTATTGTTTGTTTGGTGGTTTACAGAGAAATAATTTGATAAAGGGCTTTAAATACGTATCAGGTATTTCAATTTTATTCCTTGTGCATGGAGGTTTGTCCTTTTTTGGTTATTCCATTCCACAGTGTTTGTTTAATGTTTGTACTTTAAAAACTGCTTATTTATCGGAGATGAAAATAATGGTTAGTAAATGGTAGCTGTTATTCAAAACGAATTTATTTTCTGCGTAAACGAGTCGAGAGTCACTGGATCAGGGCTCCTGCAAAGTTCCTGCTCGATGGTATAATTGCCCGTGAATTCTGAAACAACAGAAAGTGGAGCAGTGTTAGCACTCATCGACGCAAAATGTCAGAGCACTGTTGATAGATCTTACATGTTGTATAAATAAGTCGAGGAGTGTGAGGCGGTGATTTCGGAGACAATGGAATGTCAAGTCACTGACGACTAATTGCCAAATAGTGAGGCGAAGCACCATCATGCTGGAGAAACGAAGGGAAGCTGCCATCTTCGATTAAATAAGAAGGAAAAGCATTTCTCACATCGTTTCCAAGTACCATTCAGAATTAAGGATGCTTCAAGTCAATTGTGAAGATCAAGCCAATCAGAGAGGTACCCTGTATAAAAACCATGACTTAAAAACCGGATATTGACTTTGCATCCATCTGTCCAGTAGGAATTTGTACCATTCCAATAGCGATGATTTTGGCAGTTAACTTGCCCCAAAATGATCCCATTCACAAAAGATAGGCCTCCTCGCTGATGATGGAATGCAGTCTTATTGATGTTTCTATAAGGTGCGTCTAAAAAGTTCGGTGAATGGATGGATATCTTAAAAGCAACGTGAAGTAAAACTGCGGCCAAGCGCAGGGAGAGACCAATGGAGAGACGGTACGTAGCAAGGAGCGCAAGAAACCGACGCAGATTAGTCTGCAACGGATAGATTAGTCAAACGGCGCGTGTGAGAAAACTCACATCAAATGGAAATGGAGCAACGGATAAACATGAAGTTTTGTTACAAGTTGAGAAAAACGGCCACAGAAACGCATGCAATGTTGGTCTAGGTGTACGGAAGGTCTTCGCCCACAGATATACAGGAGTGGAAAGTGGAGTCTATTAGCCTTTTCACGTGTCGACAGGTGGCGCCACTTGCGCATGCGCAATGCACGGGTTGGTTGGCAAAAAACGAAAAAAGTGCTGGGCGATTATCATTTTTTGATAATCGAACTTATGGTAATCGAATATAAGAATTACTCGATTAATAATCGGTTTTATTAATTTTGTTTTTAATTTTTTTTTGGTATTGGCATGTTAGCTGGCAAATTAGCATTAAAATTACCAGTTTTGACTACATTTACAAGATATTCGTTATAAAGTTATTTGGCATAATGAAACACCAATGAAAATAGTAATTTGGAATAATTTTTAAGTATTACAAAGCAATATATGTGAATGGGCTGAATTGTTTTAGCAAGTACACCTTTCTTAGGGTACATAAAATATTTATTTTAATTTATTAAAAAATATTGTAGAACACATATGTTTCATCGAATGCTGCGTTGCGGCTCTTACAAAGGCTGCTGGGACTGTCGTTGCTATTTCATAATCACTCATATCTGCTGTTTCTTTGAATTTGTTTGTTTACAAATATAAAGAGCGTTTATAAGTTGGAATTATTAAATAAATACTAGACACTACAATGGTTTTTGTGACGGTGACCATTTAACATTTTGGTATTGATTATGTCATTCATTAATAACTTACAAATTTATTAAGTAATCATTTTAATTATATTCATCGTCAAAAAAAAAGTTGCATCCAGAAGGAATCGTCAGATTGTAAAGATATTTGAAAGGAAGTTAGTACTCAACAACAACAACAACAAATGATTAAACAATGATCGTGGATATGACAAAACTTATTGGTCAAAATAACTCTCAACAGAATGTTGGGCCGCCATTATTTCTAATACACTCTGCCACATGTCGTAGCATGGAGTCGTACAAGTTCTTAACGTAGTCTTGACTCAGCTCATCCCATCCAGACTGAAATTTGGCTTGTAGCTCTTGCAAATCTTGGAGTCAGCGGTGGAGTCTTAACAGAACGTCCAAAAGGTTTTCTATGAGTGCAACTTTTTTTTGACTATGAGCGTATATCAAAGTTTAGACAGGAGTGAGAAACCTGGCATTCGTATCACACTTTTGGACGTACCTTCAGGATTGCACGACACATAAGATGTGCCTTACAAATGCCTACATAAAAAGAAAAAATAAGATTTGCGTTGAATGAAAAATGTTTTGGTCCTGTTTGCCCCTGCGTTCATAGCATATTTTGACTTGGACTATCGCCTGAATGCAGTAAGATGCGAGGCTCCCACATTGAATGCTTATGAATAGTTCTGATGTAGGTACATTTAGAGAGCTTTCCTATTCATTGATACCTTACACGTTGCTCTATTATAAATCGCTGTTTTGTACTCAGCAAATAAAAAAAGTTTCATTCATTTAGAATTACCCTGTATATTATTTAGGACATTCATAAAGATTTGCGCTACCATTTTTTTCTCCACACCAACTATTTACGAGTGTTCGTTGTTTTAAGATGAAGTGCATGAACGTTACATGAGAAGTTTTCTCGGCCAATGTCTATGCACTTTTACGTTCCAGCGTTTACGTTCCAGCAAACCATTCTTTGGGAATATTCTGGCACCAATTCTAGCCAATTAAGAAATTAGACAAAAAACTGACCCGGAAACCCAAATGCCACGCTTTACAAAGAAGACCATTGTATCTGCGACTCAAACAGGCTTAGTGGGAAAATCATAGCTACAGATAAGGCATACTTATACTTTATTGCGAGAACGGTTTCAGAATGGCAAGCCAATTTCAGGGAGCCAAAAGCGGGCCGACGCTCCGGTAGCCATCTGTGTCACTTATCAAAGGTGTAATTATTTGAGCTGGCATTTCAGCCAAGGGAGCCACAAAACTAATCTTTGTCAAACCAGGTGCGAAGATTTCGGCCGTGTATTATTTCGGCAATATTCTCAAGCCGTGTATTATTTCATCTTCCACCGGATTCCGCTTCTTCCACCCGGCAAAGAAGATAGTGGAGTTTTAACGAGAGCCAAAAGTCAAATTCATCACATGGGTACGGTAGCTTTCTAACAGTCCCGGTGCAGCCCCGTATCACTATTTTCTCTGGGGGTACCTCAAACAACGAAGTAACAGATGCAGAGTGCGAACGTTAAATGGTCTCAAACGAGCCATTCGTCGGAACTCAAACGCGTTTTGACTGCATGGCCATGAATAATAAGACAAATTTACTTTGCAAAAGGTGGTTATTTTGAAAAAAACATCATTTAAATAAAAATCGCTTTGATTTTTTGCCACCTTTTATAGATTCTCCAGGTTTGCAACGGTGTGGCGAATGATATGTGGCCTTGCATTGCCATATTGGAGAAGCACGTCGCGCTCCTATTTTCCGCAGCGAGTTGCTGATCGCAAGTTCGCCATTATCAAGTCGGACACGAACAATTATGGGACCTCCGGTGCCTTTGGCTTTTACGAGGGGCATTCATAAAGTTCGTACAATCACCGAAACAAAGAGGGAGAGGAACACAGTTGTTGTGTCGGGGCAAGCACACGTTCATGTAGTTTCCACATAATCAAAGGACGCGCGCTGCCAGATCACGTGACCTCGCGGGAGCATCACATCCAAAATGTGGAGAAACCACGCAGAGCTGGTTCGAGGTACGGTGACAGCGCCCCAGCATATGAAACTGTTGCAAAGTGGCGCAGACGCTTTGAATATGGCCAAACAAGTGTTGAAGATGACCCACGGGATGGCCGACCGTCTCTCAGTGAAGAACCGACGATTTCTGTGCAAGTGGAAACCATGGTGTTCGAAGACTGGCGAATGACAGCGGAGGCGATAGCACAGGTGGTCAAATCAATCAGCATGCTGGGTTCCGCGGCTGCTCACACCAATGCAAAAAAGATTGCCGAAAGGCAGCAGCAGCAAAAGTGTTGGAGCTATGCAACACCAATGTGGACGACTTCTTTGAGCGCCTGTTCACCATGGATAAGTGCTATGTGTACCACTACGACCCAGAGACGGAGCAGAGCAAACAGTGGAAGCACATCGAGTCACCACCAACCAAGAAGGCAAAGACGCAGGCGTCATTGGGAAAGGTGGTGCTAAGCGTCTTTTGGGATTGCCAAGATGTTCTCCTGACCGACTCAGGGCCGTCTTTAAGGTCCCCGGGATCCTTGGGGTCACTCCTACAACTGAGGAAACAGGGGCCCCTCCAGACCCCTCCAACTGAGGAAACAGGGTCCCTCGAACTCGGGGGCCTCTGGGCATGAGGCCGGGTGCGCCCATGCGGAAAGACGGTACTGGACCGACTACCCCGAAAAGGGCCAAACAATCACTGGCAAGTATTACCGGGATCTTCTGTCATAAGTTGCGGGTGGTCATCAAGAAGAAACGCCGCGGGAAGCTGACCAAGGGCATTCGCTTGCTCCACAACAAACCGCTCGCTCATTCAGCGTAGGAGACTGTCACACATGCAGCTGCTTTGGGCATTGAAATTATTTTTTTTTCGAAGTCGCAGAAAGCGTTTGAGCTCATCAGTAATTATAAGATAGCATGGCATTCTTCAAAGTATAAAATCAACGTCGATAATGACTAACGTCAATGTTAGGTAACGAATTTTCCTATGCTAATGCACTAGGACAATATCCTTAACAAACGAGATTAAGATTTAACACTCATTGTCAGAACATCTGAAGAAATCAAAAATATGAATTGCGATTCGACATTTTTCTCTTAGCCGTCTAATTAATTCGTTCTAGATTGATAATAAATTGTATACAAGTAGTAATTGATTCAGTTTTCAAAGCGGAGCGGGAGCGGGTTCGGTTGTTTATTATGCACAATTTAATCATTACGGAATCTACACAAAAGTAATCTACACGAAAAGAATTTTTGTAACGTTCAGATGAAAATTCAACATACCACTTATTCCAGCTCAATAGCTCAGCACAGCTGCATTTGCTATTGATGACTCCTCTTCATTTTTTTTTATCTTATTTTTTTTTGTTTATTTATTTATTTATTTTTTTTATAAGCAATTTGAAATGTCTGTTTCTGCAGAAAGACATTTCGGTATAAATTCATCTCTTTAAAAGCAAAATATAAAATAAAATAAAATAAAATAAAATAAAATAAAATAAAATAAAAATTAACCTGACTATTCTTAGCATGAATAAGAAAAAAACTTCACTCTACATGTTGAGTTTCAATGTGTAGTTAGCTTATTAAAATGCTATAGAAAATGCTTTCTTTCTTATTTACTCTTCCTCCGACCCGATGTCAGTGATGTAAATCTTTTATTTTCCCTTTTCGTTTTTTGCTCTTCTTAAACAAACAAACACGTCTCCGGCGTTGCATTGAATGCAACATTTTCGCTTTTGTAAGACACTTCCAAGAAACTCTAAATTAAGTCTATTTTAAGTGATTTTAAGGATGCTTCCTCTAATATTTGGTTCTTAATCGCTTAAAAGTTTATAATTTCACTCACAGATATGTAATTTTTCAATTTAAGTCGCGGAAAAAAATAATTTTTTTTTGTTTATGCTCACAAAGAAAAAAGCCTAATTAAATGGGGAAATGAAGCCAAGTCTGTCGTCGATAGCCAATTTATTTTTTTAATTTGAAAACAAATTATTTTAGCACTAGACATAAATTGTCTGATTTTGTTCTTTAATAAAGGCGAAATCTGATCGAACGCTCGTCGTTAAATTAGACCTCCGCACAACGGATCGATTGTTTTGATCGAAAGGAGATGGGACAGTTTAGATTTTTTCTTTACATTATTTCGTTTTGATTACTTGACTATCTCCACTTAAAAAATAAAACTCTTCTCGGACAAACGTATGTTTTGTTTTTCTTGAAAAATTATGTATTGCTTCTTTCTTCGCTTCGCTTGAAATCTCAATGTCAACCATCGCGATTTCACCGACACGCAATACGTCACGCACACTGCTCACTCAGGAACTACGTCATCAGGAGTTCTCCACGCTCCAGCACTCGCCAATGGGATAATAAAAAAAGAAAGAAAAACACAATAGAAAGCGTTTCTCTTTTTTAATCGGGACTGCTGTTCACCTACATACCTTTGTGCTGTTTCAACCTGCAATTCAAGACTCGCAGCCGATGCAAATGAAAGAGCGAAGCAGGCTAGCGCTTTTCGCTGTTTCACTTTCTCCGTTACCGTGGCAACGAACTCGAGAGCCGTCGATGTGTTTTTGCTTTCGTTTGGTTCCGGGCCAACATCACTCCGCGTTTACACGCAAGTATTGTCGCAGTGAAACGTCTGCATAGGGATTGGAAGCTCAAATTTTGAAAATAGTCAGGAAAGCTGGTGAAAATAAAATCAATTTTTTAGGAGCCTGAGATCCATTTAAAGTAAAAATTTGTATTAATTTCATATAAACTACTTAAACGCTCTTCCATTCCAATGGACGATTGAAAGATAGTTATTGTAATTGACCAATGTATTCACTGAGCAACATGTGTTGAGTTAGAACTCTTGAGAAGGAGTTGGAGGCGATTCGTGATTTCTTACTTATTAAAGTAGGTGAACATGGAGGCAGGAGTGACGGTGAACCGTGAAGGCGTTCGCACTTACGTAGGAGGGCGAACGAGGTGACGTTATCCCGCAAAAGAGAAAACCAGATTGTCAGATAGAGAAAGGAGTGTATACTCCATAGTCTTTTCTCTTAAGGAAACTCCCTTATAAATGATAATAAAGAGGTGCAGGCAGACTAGCAAGAAATCTCGTTGAGTTGAGACGCCAGAGAGCGAGCACGTTGAGAGTGCACACGCACTGCAGAGAGCGAGGGTTCCACCATCGGAATGCTTAGCGAGAAAGGATCATATAACTTGGATGTCTTCAGTTCCTTCATTTTTTTAAATTTAATATTTATCTAACTTCCTCTCCTCCCTTTCCATCCGCTCTTCCTGTTCGATCGACTGTTCCTCCTCTAGAGATACTCTACCCCACCCGCCGATATGTTACTGAATTATAACAAACCCGTACCAACCATGACGCTCGAGATCCTCGTGGTCCACGCAAAGAACCTCCCCAATGTCGAACGATTCGTAGGCAAGAGTGACCCCTTCGTCATCATCTCACTCCAAGGTTAGTGGACGAGCCAGCTCTCTATTTTATTTTTCATCCCCCTCATCATTTAATCATAATTAGATTTGTATCGAACGAGTTAATTGGAAAAAAAAAGTGTAGAAAAGTTTATTCATTTTACCTTAGCTAAAAATTTAAACTTATCATTACTTTTAATTGTAGAAAAAATTATTATAAAAAATGTATTTCTGTCTATTTAATAAGGTAATGGTCTATTTATGAACAGCGGTAAACACACCTCTACTTATTTGAATTATTAATATCCATGAATTTTCATTTATACCTCTTTATTATTCTGCCTTCACTATAAGTAAATAACAACCTCTTGCAGTATTATCAAATTGAACACCTCAAGATAAACACCTCTCAAAAGGTGAGATAAGAATAAGTTTAACATTTTGAATTCCATTCTTATCCGACCGTAACTCGCGGATCATATCATATCTGATATAAAGACAGGACCAAATAAATAAATCAATAAAAAAACTAATCAGGTATTCTTCCTTCCTAGCGTCAAATAATCCAAATGTAAAAATATGAACAGGTGCACCAGGGATAAATGCTTAATATGCATTGATTTAGTATATGTTGATGGTGACGCTCTTTAGTTTGTTGGTAAATAAGGAAGAAAGACGGGTGGGTGAAAGAATAGACGTAGGAACTTCCAGGCAAAGAAATGTTATTTTTATTCCCAGAGTGAGAAAATGAAATTTAATTATAGAAACTGCATTTAATAGCAGACGCCTCTAAGACGGTGTTTGTATTGAAAAGAAAACTCCTCGGCGTTTGCCCTCCTTTATAACTAGCATCATTTCAAAGGGAAACGTTAAACCTAAAGCTCATGTGGAAAAAAAAGGAAAAAAATTAGTTAATATAATAATGTCATCTAGTAGAACAATGTATTTTCATCGTCTTCTTCCTGGTATCCGTTTGACATTAATTTGCTCAGACTGAAGCTAAATGGCTGTACGATTATGTCAGCGGAAGTTAATAATTAAAAAGAAAAATAGGTAAGCAAAAACACGCCCAAGAAAAAAAAAATTATACTTCCATTTTTTGTCGTCTTTTTGCGAAACACATTTTTAACTCCAGATCGAAATACCCTTCATGAAGTTTTTGATATCTTATGACATCTCTCTCTATCCACCATTCTCCATGCCTATGAATTCCTTTTTAAAAACTTTAATTCCCTTCTCCGTCCGTTTCTTGTTTATCCCCATTGTCTTAGATACAGTTGTCATATGCATCGTAAATGTTTTATTTTACCAGTGGCGTAACCAAGGACTCATAAGCAGGCAATGAGCTGTACGCTGTGATTGTTTTCGCATTTCCGCGATCATTTTATAGCGTATGCATTGTATGCAGTTGTGTTAATCGAACAAAAAAAATTATGGTGTATTTACCAATCGTATGTGTATGAATTAACCATATCTAAATAAACTGACTCATAAAGTATGAAAAAAAAACGCCTAAAATTTTATTACGTGTAAGGACGTCAAATAAATACGGAGGATAAAATCTTTAATACTCTCCTTTTTATTTGTATTTGTTTATCCAATTGAAAAAGATAATGGATATATTAATCCCATGAAACGAAAAGCCATTACAATTGGCAAAATAAATTATTCACTATCTGTCGTTTCTTTATTCCGTGAAGAAAGCCGTCAATCGATATGCAGGGTGTTTCTGAATGGTCTGTACAAACTTTCAGGATATGTTCCAGGGAGCAAAACAAGCAGAAAGTGTTGATATGAACATGGTGTCGAAAACAATTCTTTCTAGAGTTAAAACGGTTTGAAGTTCCTACAGATCCTTTGACTACTTGTCGAGGTTCAGGTTTTCATTTTTTTTGAAAAAAAAGAGTCCAACTTCAATTATTTTCCACCATTTTTTGCTTCATAAATTTCATGATAGCAAGACAAGATATCGTTTACCAATGTATCGTGTTGCAATTCAGAACGATCAGGCAGGTGCTCACAATTCAGAAAATGCTTGTCAATTCAGCATCAAAATTAAAAATGTGCCTAAAAGCCTTTGCTGGTAATCCGCTCCTTTTTGATTGGCTTAAGGCTTCATCTGCTACGGACATCAATTAACAAAATTATGGTTAATAGTGTTTACGGAATTTGTTTCAAAAGTGCTCTTCAGAAATTTTGTGACAAACAGGACACGTAAAAAAATATAATAGGTCTTACTCAAATAGTCCCCTTAAGATATAAGTTATAAAATTTGGAACATACGGATCCTTTGAAAAACTTTTTGTGTTTCTCTGTTGTTAACATAACTGAAAAATTGCGATTTTAGGATGTGCCTTTCAACAACAAATTAGAAATGAAGATTCAGTAACGAAGAAGACATCAGAAATGTTTGCAAGAACAAGGATTTCTGATCATAGCAAAAAAAAAAAAAAAAAAAAAAAAAAAAAAAAAAAAAAAAAAAAA
>JAHWFO010002815.1:35831-57697 GCA_023313115.1 Rhysida immarginata
TACATGTATCATTTCCTAACAAAGACGGTTAAACTATATTCCGTAGTCAATGACTGTTCTTAATATCAAATTTGTAGGTCCACACCTATGCAGGTTGATCTTTTTTTTGCTTATTTTAGCATCTACTATTTGTTCATCCCTGAATTTCAGCTTCATCAATTTTGAAACCCCCATAGGTAAATATCAATGGAAATACCGAAGAAGAAAAAGCTTTGAAGGGAATGCATAATTCTTATTCAAATTGCGAGGTATAGATATTGAGTTTACCATCCCTGAATCTTAAATGACGTGTATGCGAAACGACGTATATCGAAGATCTTCTATATCTTTAACAAATGAATCAGCCAACAAAAATCAATATATATTTTAATGAAAATGATTAAGTACGCTACAAATCATCTCCTGTTATACTCGTTAAATACAAGCGATGAAACTTTAATAAGAAAATTATAAAAAAAAAATGCATGGATATATGGGGAACACATATGTTTCGATTATTGGCTTCATCGCTCATTACTATCGATCACCAGGTATGAGGGGGGGGAGGACTACCTTCCCATTATCAAGTCGTAACCTTTGATGTGACCTTCCGTGGATGAAAAAAATGAGCTTGCGTCGTTCTCCTCATGGTCAATTTAAGATTTCCAAAGCTTTCGTCAAGCTTTGTAAATGAGACGTACAGGAGCTCAGTTTATTTATGATTACAAGTAATAAATACACCTTTCATAATTTGTATTCCTTTTTCGTCTTTATTACATATCCTCAAACAACAAGTTCAGTTGTGACTGTGTAATAAAAAGAATATAAATAACACGACGATAAGCCGTATTTAATAAAAGGGCGTCCGGGCGCAAAAATCCATCAGATGAGGGGCGTGGGAGGGAGCGGATAAGAAAGCGACAGGAAACTCTAAAGGTCGAAATAACTGCTGAGTAAAGGAATTCTGATTCAAGTCTTCAGAAGGGGTTGTAATGAATCCCGCTCGTGACTCACCCACCAACCAGTTCGACTCCCCCGGCTTGGTACGGCGAAATTCACGGGAGAGGCTCAGACTCTCTGTCTCTCTCCATACAAAAGAACAACCTGTTGGGAAGCATTCCCTCGTTGCCAACAAAGTGTTTAATTACACCGCGATTACTTTCATTTCATTACTACGGAGACAACAATAAATAGCGACTGAAATATGTAAATATTAAGTTAATTTTACATATCTAACTCTAAATCTTAGGTTAGATTATGTCTAGGAATAATAAAAAATAAATCACTTATTTGACTGTGTAATATCGTATCACAAATCTGTCAGGAGAGTAAGCATCCATGCTGCAATCGCTCAACGTTGTAGTAATGGCACGCATTTAGTAATTTATGATCAGTTGCAACGTTAAATGCCAATTATAGATATTCAATACATTTCTTAGGGGGCATAACATATAAACAATACAGAAATAAAAAAGAGGATTTTTCAACCAATACTTTTAATAGTGCTTATATTCTGTCCAACGAAAGCTTGACTAACAAAGGACATACATGTAGTTGTACGAGCACTTACCAGCGCACACCCATACCGTTAGAAGCGACAGCGTTTGCCTTCAGGTGAAATAGATTCGTGCGTATTGTTGAGTAGTGAAGAAAGAAGTTGAGAGCGCAATAATACACATACACACAACTTTAACAATGGCGTCTTTGTATGGTTTTATGTGCTCAATTTTTTTCGTTTTCTCGGTTTATTTTGAAAGAAACAAAATTTAGCATTTTCTTATTTTGCAGGCATCAATAGTAACTTCAGATGAGTAACATATTTCAATTTGGTGGGAATCTGTGACATACATGTTCGTGTAATTCCCTTGTAAGTGTATGCAATTAAAATTCTCAATTTTAGTTGTTAGACGCTGTTAATTTTACTTTGCAACACTGTCCAACAACTAAAATCGAAAATATAATTGGATACGCCCAGTCAATTTTCGTTGAACAGAGTATAAGTATCATTGCTCCAAAAAATATCGTCTTTTTCCATTCATTGCAACAGCCAAATAAGACTGTAATACAACTAAATATTTTGTTAATAAATTTATACAAAATACCTGTAATTCATTTAGTAACAACACTAAAGTTTTGGGTAGATTCTTGTATCGGTAGAGTTTGGGGTGGGTGGGGGGAAAGAATGCGAATAAAAGCATCTTAATAAATAACCACACTAATGTTGATTCTTTTTATTAATGCTTATTTTCTATTATTCTTCTGTCACTTATATTAGGTTTATCTTCTCCTATTCCTTCTATCTCATTTATTATTAACATTGTTTATATAATATATTATGTTCAATTCAGTTATTTTTAATTTCTGCTAGTTTCGCATACTTAAGTATTATTTCTGTCTTTGTTAATTTTAGCAATAAATCCTTTTCCAGTCATTTAATTATCTGTTTTACTTCATTTAATCTTTCTTTGTTTACCCATCTTCATACCTTTTTTTATGTCTATTGAACTCTCTGAACTCACTGATTGTTTTGTGGAAAAATACAAGACCTCAAAAATAGCGTTATCACTAGTTATCACACACATATTTCGCTATTTCATCATTGTAATTCAGACATAGCCATCAAAACCGTTAACTCTCATTTAGGTCACATCTAGAATGCTTCTCAAGCAACAATGAAGTGATAATGTTGCAACAAAGTGTGCTTTATCGTTCATATTCGTACAGTATATTCATATATTGTATCACATTCGTACAATATATTGTATCAACATTTATCAACATATTCATATCGTACAATATTCGTATACGAAATTAGACACAGTAATCCGGTGTAACCTGCTTTCAGTAAATGGTGGAGGCCACATTCAACATGTAACTAATTTTAGTAACGATTAAAGACTTGTTAACCTGTGTCTTCGTGTCTAATTTTGTATACGAATATTGCATAGAGCGCCATTCCATGCTGGTGGTGACCTTTTGAACTAATTTTTTTTTGATGGGTATGAACTTCCCATGCCCTCTTGTATAATATTACCAAGTATTATAGTTTTTAGTCCAGTAGTTCTTTTTTATGGTCATGTCCAAATGGAACTTTAATTATAAAGACCCTGTAGATTATTAGATTCAACGAGAGCCTTATAATCCGCATGAAGATGGCTTAAGTGCTTTTGAATCAGTAGAGAAAGTGATATTACTTAGTAACATATTAATCATGTTCAATTATATTTGGATGAAATTAACGAATCACGAAAATTAACTGTGTAGTAAGCATTATAAGTTGAAAACTAAACTCTATTTGCTTCATTCAGAACTTTAACTATATAAATAATTGAAAAAACGTCTATTAAATACGTCTTAAGTTAAAGAGGGCCTTGTAATTACGTCGAAGCGGATAAATCTTATTCATCGCAAAAGTGAATTCCTTTGAGTTTCCTGAAGACGTACACACTTACACTCACATGCTAAAAGTCATTGGATAGTACCTAATAACGTGTGGGACCTCCTCTAACCCGGCGAAGTGCCACAGTGCGACTGGCATTGATTCCACAAGTCGGTGGATGACATCTGAAGACATTGCCAACCATTCCGACTGGAGAGCTTCCCACAATTGCCCATTACGGAGCCACCACCGGCTTGACAACTTGGGTCATGGCCTCATGGGGTCTGCGCCACACTTGACCCCTACCATCAGCTCGTATCAGCTGGAATCGAGACTCATCAGACCAGGTCACACGTTTCCAGTTGTCAAGTGTCCAGTCGATGTGTTCATGGACCCAGGAGAGACGTTGTTAACGATATCTTGTTATTAGCAAGGACACCCTCGTGGGTCTTCGCTTCCATATCCCATGGACACTAGATTTCGTTGCACAATTCGCATCGATACAACTTTAGTATCACCCTGGTTAAAATCTGCTGTCATCTGGCATAGTGTCAGTTGCCTGTTAGCGGTGACCATCCTACTCAGACGCCGTTGGTCCCGTTCATTAAGAAGGTGTGGTCTACCACTGCTTTGTCCATGGTGGGAGGTAATGCCGTCAAGTTGTACTCTCGGTAGACTCTTGACACTGTGGACCGTGGGATGTTGAATTCTTGAGCCACCTCCGATATTGAATGACCCATACGTTGTGCTCCACATACCAGGCCACGTTCAAACTCGGATAGCTCTCGTCGTGTAGCCATTTTCACACTGAACACTTCACCCCTTACTTATGGCAGTGTAACTAAACCTACTAACACTGATTTGCATATTTGTAGTGTTTGCACATGATGCTGCTGCCACTTGAAAAATAATCCACTGCTATCCCATGACTTTTGGCATGTGCGCGTATAATGTACATATGCTCCAGTAGTTCCACTCCTTACGTGTTAGAATGTGGCAGTGAGACCGTAGTTTTATCCCAGGAAATTGGATTTTTTCCTATGTATTTACTGCATATTTAGAACAATCTGATCAATAAAGACTCAATGTCTCATTAAATTTTAGAACTTCCCTTCTATTATCAAGTGTATCCATATCAATAAAATTTTATGACACCTTTAATAGAAGAGCGTTATATAGAATCTGATTTAAAATACGATATCAGCCTATTCAATGCTTTTATGTTAGATGAACTATGAAATTGAAACAGCATATATAAATTCTTTTATTATACGCATAAAAATTATTGAATACATCTAAAGATTTGGTATTTCGGAAATGGCCACCACATATATATATATAACATACATTTTGCATCGTCCGTGATGATTTTAATCTGTTTACTTAGAATAAAAGTGTTGAACAGCAGGAATACAATAGAAATATAACAGAATATTCTTTCCATTTTAATATTATTGAAAATTTATTAAAATTTATGAAGGATAGCCTATTTCTCCATGAGATTGGTCAAACTGGAATTTTTTATGTCAATTCAACCTTAAAATTAGATTAAGATCAGACCAAATTGATTTTACAATTACCGTAAAAGCTCGATTTGAGACCCGGATTTCTGTTTGTAAAATCGGTTTTGACCCCCCGGCCATTAATCGAGGCAGGCTTCTAATCAATACCCGGCGTTAAGGGCATTCTCAAAAAATTTGACATGCAACTTAGTGAAAAAAAAATTATTAAAAACGAAATTTTAAAGTTTTATACTATAAACTACAGAAATTTGCTGATAGATATTATTGTCTTCTGTTTGAAGATGACTGATTCATTGTTATAAAGTTCTAAACGTTTTAGATAAATACCCGGCTTTAATCGAGATCGCCTTTAATTTACGTCCCGGCCTCAAATCAAGCTTTTACAGTATATAACAAAACAGTTCAAAAGAGAAATAAGCAAATTTCACACAAGTTGACTAACACGTTTTTCTATCCTCTTTATCTTCGAACGACAAATTTCTTGTCTACGTAAATTTAAGAATGAAGTCCCTGAATTCATCAGCCAGATGAGTCCCATTTACAGTCCCAAAATTCAGTATGTACCAAATTAATTTTTCTAAGTAATTATATTAAATTCATTTCCTATTTACAGGAAGGATCAACTCAAGTACAAGTTACAATGTTCATTCAGTTTAGCACAGTGATGCTAATAATAATAATAATAATAATAATAATAATAATAATAATAAATAAATAAATAAATAAATAAATAAATAAATAAATAAATAAATAATTCTTGTCAACAGGTATTCAGAAGAAGACCAAACACATCGAGAGTTGTCTGGACCCTGTTTGGAATGAGGTAATTTTTTCAATTACTATTTTTTCACTTGGTTCATTCCTATCAACGATGACATTGGTGAGGGAAAATTTTTTTGACATCACTTGCTTTTTCTCTCCCGTAGCGGCTCGTGTTTGAGCTCGCGGGGAAACTACCTTCTGCTGACGAGACAGTCGAGGTCCAAGTCAAGGATTACGAAAAGTTTGGACGTAACAGGTAAGCAAATCCAGAAAGAAAAAATGGCAAGATAAATTGCGTGGGCGTTGGTGCGCCTCGTGAGAAGGTTGCGGGGGAGCAGTAACCGGATGTTACGATTCACCTTCAAAAAGCAGTTTCTACAGAATAATGATGTCAGTGGCTTATAATTTTCTTTCCCTTAATCTTAACATGTTTCTATTTTGAGTTCAGGTGAAAAATCGATTAGAGTAGATTAGAGAAAATAAATACTTAGTTTGAAGTAATAAAATCGATAACTGCTGCTAGAACTCGCAGTTAGAATTACGCAAGGCATTGTAGCGTTTTCGCTTTAATTATACATTAACTTCAAACACTTATTAAAAATTAAAAATACGAAATATTGGAAAGCAATAACAGAAAAATCAAATACTTGAACTCAGCTGCATTATTTTTTTTTTATTTTTTGTATAATGCAATCAGTTTATAATAATTACAATACAATACAATAAAATCAGTTAATACAATAAAATGTAACCACTGAGCCTAAGCTCGTAGGGTTTACACTAAAACTAAAACTAAAAACTAAATCTAAAAGGAGGATTAAAAAATAAAATTATGAAAAATTTAGCCCGGAAAAAAATTAATAAAATTCTGATAATAATTTTGCCAGAAACATTTGAAATTATTAAAAATAGTATTTATTGTCTTCATGGTTTCTTTCTAAAACTTACTTTATGCTGTATGTTTGTTTGTTTATTTATTTATTTATTTATTTATTATTTACAAATTAAATTACAAATAATCGGTAAAAGTAACAATTGTAACAATAATAATAATGGTTCATATAATTCACACAAAAAAATTGAATATTATATGAAACACTTATTAATCAAAATAAAATACATTTTTAAGGCTAATCGTGAAAAAGCAGAATATTGGGCATTTTAGAAAACTGCCCAAAAGGCCTGGAGGCCTGTCAAGGGGCATCTTTCATAATAAATTTAGTGATTAATGAACATAAATAGCATAAAATAGTAAAAACTCAAAATAAAAACATAATAATAATAATAATAATAATAATAATAATAATAATAATAATAATGATAAAATGTTGGTATATCATTGGAAGAAAATATTGAGAGAATGGAGGCCGGAAAACTGAGAAAATATTGTAGCCTACGAATAGAGCTGCAAAAGCTGTACAGGTTAAGAAATGTCACAATTTTTCCAGTTGTTGTCTCTGTAAATGGTATAGTTTCTAGCCAGTTCAAAATATACATGGTGGGCCATAAGTCTGTTACCACCCCTTCTATCTTGGATACAAATACAGTTATGCAAATTCCAATAAAGGGAGTGAATAGGAATTTCATGGTGGTACGTACAGTCGACATGCAAATTAAGACATATGCAAATCGTATCTACTAAACCGTCGGAGATACACACAAAAATGCAATTACAAACTTGTTCAGCATCAAATAAGCAACAAGACAATTTTTTTTTCAAAATCCGATGAATGGATCACCCAAAAACCGCATTGCAATCTCTGCAACAATGGCAATAACACCAGTCACATGTAATGACGCCGTTGAAATGCCGTACAGAATTATGTTATGGTGCTGGTGGACGTCACATTGAACACCTTCTGGATTGACTATAAAGACTTAATTTATACATTTGACTGTTTGTAAGCAACAAACAATAAGAGCAGATTGTCCAATTGCAGAGATTGCAATGAGGTTTTTGGGTGATCCGTTCATCGGATTTTGAAATTTTTTTTTGTTTTGTTGCTTATTTGATGCTCAACAAGTTTGAAATTCGGTTTTTTGTATCTCGCTTACGGTTTAGTAGATACGACTTGCATATGTCCTAATTTGCATATTGACAAAACTGTAAGTGCTACATGAGAAAGAGCACCATCAACTTCCTATTCACTCCCTTTATTGGAATTTGCATAACTGCATTTGTATCCAAGATAGAAGGGGTGGTAAAGACTTATGGCCAGCGTTGCCAGATTTCGTATTTTTTTAAAGCCTTTGTCCTTTGTTGGTTATTGTTAAACAATGCACAAAACAATGAAACCAAGGACAAGCACTTTAAAAAAAACTACTAAATCTGGCAACACTGTACTATGGCTCACCTTGTACTATGGAAAGATTGATATCGACAATATTAATACTCTACATCTAATTCAAAAAATATCATTCTGAATACAGAGATTGAGTCAAAAGTAGTGGCCGACTCGGGAGAGGGGGTTAGAGTTTGACGAATTCTGGGCGAAGACCATTTACCACAAGGGTCTATTGCAGTTTATTAAGAGAAATGAGTGGGAAGAAACATCAGTACGAATTTGAATACCATAGCCATTGTGCCACCTGCGTCAGCCAGTATAAAAATATGACAGAAAAATTGGTAATACTCGGGCTTCTTCGTCACTATTGGAAAAAGGGGACCAGTGCGCGAGCAGCAGCCGCCGAAATTCGCAGGGTGGAAAGTCAGCGGGTGACCAATGAACGGACAGCACGACGGTGGTTCTCCCGCTTTTCGTCTGGAGACATGGGCCTGGAAGATGCGCCAAGGAGCGGAAGACCCAAAGAAGTGGATGACGCAGCCCTACGGCAACAAGTGGAAGCCAACCCAGGCAGCACCACCCGTGGACTAGCGGCGGACATCGGGACATCACAATCGAGTGTGGTTCGACATCTGCACGCCATGGGAAAGGTCAACAGGAGTTGCCGAGTTGTGCCCCACGAGCTGACGCCCGCACAAGCACAACAACGGGCGCGAAGAACATCGCTTATGTTGCCGGAATTGGATGGCATCGAGGTTCTGCCACATCCAGCATACAGCCCCGACCTGGCACCTTCCGACTACCATATCTGCCGGTCTATGGCGCACTTCCTGCGTGGACGGCGCTTTGCCAATGTCAGTGAGGTTGAAGACGCCGTGCGTGACTTTTTCGCCCAGAAACCGGAGGAGTGGTTTCGCGAGGGCATCCGCCAACTGGCTGATCGTTGGATGAAGACCATCGAGCATGATAGACTCTATTTTGAAGATTAGCAATGAGTGGTTCCTGTCTGGTGCCCATTTAAAAGTTTGCGCGGCGATCGGTCACTACTTTTGATTCAACCTGTGTACATGTGCAATTGTTAGATATATGAGATCTTAGAGATATAAGAGATAAATTATAAAACTGGGGGAATTATAATTATAATTTTATTTACTGTAAAACTCTGTTTTGTAATCATATACATGTATGTACACTTTGTAAAGGATTGATTTAATGCTAAATCCCCTTTATAAAAATGCTAAGCCAATAAACATGAAAATTAATAATAAACTAGATGGATCCCGTCAAAATTTAACGGTAAACAACCCGTCTTTGTCTCTTTAATTAAAAATCTATTTGCCTGTATTGTTGTTTATTGTTATCGTTATTAATTGTTTATGTAATTGTTGTTAATTTGATCATCAATGCTAGTAAAGTTGTTGATTGTGACGTCATTGTGGAGAAGATTGTTTGATTTGCCAGCGTAAGCAATTTTGAATTGTAAATTACTGAAAATTAATATTAATTATGGATACAAAAACTAACTTTGACAAATCCCCAGACTAAGATCTTTCATTTAAGACCAAAATGAAGCTTAGAGATGCAGTAGTTTTCTCCAACGAACTGTCGAAAGAATCACCCTTGGAATTTAAATATATAGATAGGTATAATAACAGTGAAAATCAGTTGAAATATAATAAGAATATTTGGAAGTTAAAGCAGTTTGTAAGATATATAATTTTTTATAGTCGAGTCCCATTTAATGTGACCACCTGTTAATATTTGGAATAACCACCATATGCTGAAATGAGGTGCTGAAAAGTGTTCACAAGGATATTAAGCCACGCTGACTGCAGTTCAGTTGACAGTTTTGGAGGGTGCAAGGTGGAGTATCCGTGGAGCAAATAACCCAATCGAGGTGGTTCCATAGATGCTCGATTGAGTTTAAGTCCGGGGAGTTTGGGGGCCAGGGAAGTACAGTTAAGTCTTCCTCGAGCTCTTCTAACCATTCACGTACAATTCCAGCTGTATGAGATGTTGCGTTGTCGTGCCGGAAGATGCCATCATGCCCAGAAAAAACGATATCTTTGTATGGTGTACGTGGGTGTACTTGACCAGCAAGGCTCAATACGTACTTAAATCGATTCATATTGCCATCTATAATGATGAGTGCACACAGAGAATACCACGAAAACATTCCCCAGACCATAATGTTGCTTCCGCCAGCTTATTGACGTCCACAAATGGTTGAAAGTTGTTTGTTTTCTGACGTTTCTCTCATATGCGCCAACGTTCATCCGTCCGATGGTGCAAACGATGTGATTCATCTGAGAAGACAACCTTTTGCCAGTCAGTGGATGTTCAATGTCGGTACTGCCGTGCAAATGCCAGCCTCTTCCGCCGATGCACAGTCGTTTGCATAGGTGCTGTCACCATCCGTCTGCTACGGAGCCCTCTCTGCGCAACTACGTTCGCTAAACTGTCGCTCTGGACACTTGGGGTAGCCCCCGGGTTCATTTGGGCAGTAAGTTGTTCCACTGTAGCACGTCGATTCGCCAGAACGCACCGCTGCTGCCTGTGTGAGGGTTGATCGGCGGCAGCAATCTTAATTTTTTAGATTAATTAATTAGCCGTATCGAATTTAAAACAAGACCTGATGCCCGTAAATAATTGTTTACTCTAAACAGGGCTATTCAATTCATTTATCTAATTTCAAATGAATTTAACAAATATAGAGTAATTCAACGAACAGAAATGTGCATGATAACGTACAAACAGAAGTGTGCAACATTGACAGCAAAACTTTCCGAGCGTCCTAAAAACATGTCGAATAGAGACCAGCGTGTTCTTTCGCGGGTGGCACTGAAAAAGCGCAAATGCACACTTCAAGCCATCGTGCTATTTGAAGTGGCCCCAGATGCCTGTTTATCGACCGAGCTTATGGACCATCATTTCGCATAGTACAACGTTTTTCTTCATGAGAAGAGCTTCTTTGGAAGAGCCGAACAGAGGAAGCCAAAGTAGAATGCTCTTCGTCGACTGCGATAGTGAAAGGACCGTTGCCATTGGGCAAAGGTTATGTGGAATGAGGAAAACCGTTTCACTCTCCAGCAATCTCTAGCGGACGCCAAAAGAGAAGTATGATAAATAATGCTTCTGTGCAGCAGGCGTGGGACCCATAACTAGTGTTGAAATACGACTTAATACTCTAAGGTACCAAGTTGGAAATTTGAATTTTTTGATATTTTATTTAACCTATTGTCCATAAAGGATTGCAGGAACGATGGCACGAATTTTTGTCTAACCACTAGCCTGCTTCTGCCAGCAAGTCCATGTTCTGTGCCATGCTAGTCGTTCAACAAGCTGTTGCCAGTCGTGTTCGTCAGTCGTGACTACCTCCACAGCAGTAACCATGTGATTTTTTCAGCTCATCCAGACTGATTTTCAAAATCTCGGAAATTTCCTGTTTCATTTAGTGTATGCCCATTTAATGCACGTTTGATAGATAGGGAATTATTCTGCTAAGCAAGTCCTAAATGCCTCTCTAAAGAAGAGCACAGGATAGAGAAAGATGAAGGAGAGGCATTTTGAATAGCCGTGAATATTGTTAAAAACCAACATGCTTACTTTCTTAATCCCTGCTAATAAGTTACGAATTAAATTATGGTGCCCGGCACGAAAGAAAAAGAAAACTGGCGCATGCGTAAATGAAAAAACCTCGTTCAACCAATCAGGAACGAACAAGAAATGAGGTATTACTTATTCCTGGTATCAGTAATAAGTAATGCCTCGTTTCCTTTCCGTTTTTGGATGGTTGAACGAATTTTTTTTATTTATGCAAGCGCCAGTTTCCTTTTTCTTTCGTGCCAGGCACTATAGAAACAACTTTTACATGATTTAAACTTCTGCGTAAATATTTTTGTGCAAATTAAATGAATGAATTTGTTTTATATTCGGAGAGACCATAGAGATATTCAGGACATTTAATTTTTATATAAGAATTTAAAATTCTCTGAAATTACAATCTTATTTTACCTTTTTCAAGAGTTAAAACTAGGTCCCAATACAATGATGACTATTTGCAAAATTATTTTTAGCACATTTTCGTAGAAAAATGCTTATGTGATCGGTTTGTCCAGATGTCCGTCCGTCCGTCTGTAGACACAATTTCACAAAGCATTACTGAGAGAGAGAGTGCATGAATTGAATTACTGTAAGACACAAATTATCCTTGCATTGGGAAAAACTCGTACTAAGCACATCGGTTCGGCTCTGCGCGTGCTCTAAACGTTGGATAAGAATTCCTGAAGTGGGCCCCTCAAAACCAAACATGTTGTGAAATTTAAAACCTTTATTATAATTTGATAGTACCTAATGTAGTATTAAAATTCCCAAAATAGTTTTGAAAAATTTGCATTTGTTAAAAAGTTATAAGCAAATGAATGTTTTTGGTACTTTTTGTTTAAAAAGTTATTTCTCAAGCTAATTTTATCCAATCTCTTTGAAATTTTAAAGATAACAAGTAAAACGTATAGATTTCATTACAAAATATAAAAGAATGAGAAAAAAATTTTTGTGTAAAAAAATAAATTCTTATTGAAAATGAATATTTTTTAATGTTCTCAATCGATTTCAACAATTTTGAAAAACACATTGAATCTGTATTTATTAACGATTTAGAATTTTTTAAAAAATGTTGGTGATCTCTATTTTTACGCGAATGAAATCAATTTTTGTCAAGTTTTTCAATCGTACCACTGGGCTGTAACGAAGCTGTTTAAATCGCGTCGGCTTCGGCTGTGATTCTTGCTCTACAGGGAAGCTCCCTATTGTTGTCAATATTGAAAGATGAAGAGTTACTTGCTTAACAGCCTAGTGCACTATAGTGGTACGATTGAATAGCTTGACAAAAATTGATGGCATTCGCGTAAAAAAAAAAAAAAAATCACCAAAATTTTTTTTCAGATTCTAAATCGTTAATAAATACAGATTCAATGTGTTTTTTCAAAATTGTTGAAATCGATTGAGAACATTAAAAAAAAATCATTTTTTTTATTAAAAATTGATTTTTTTTTTACCCAAAAATTTTTTTTCTCATTCTTTTATGTTTTTTTATGAAATATATACGCTTTACTTGTTATCTTTAAAATTTCAAAGAGATTTGAAAAAAATAGCTTGAGATATGATTTTTTAAACAAAAAGTACCAAAAAATGTATTTGTTTATAACTTTTTAACAAATGCAAATTTTTCAAAAAATATTTTGGGAATTTTAATACTCCATTAGGTACTATCAAATTATAATAAAACTTTTAAATTTCACGATATGTTTGTTTTTGAGGGGCCCACTTCAGGAATTCATACCCCGTTAATGAGATGGTGCGCGTGCAGGATGCACTAATTGACGAGTATTGAAAGGGCAGATCGGTCTCTAAATCAAAAGAATTTTATTATTCTTAAGGAGCTTATTATTTATTACGATAACTTGAAAACGAATTAACTTTTTCACACTCTGTTTTCATCAGTTCATTAACATAGGACAGAACACGAACAAGTACGAACGTTGGTTTGGTTTGTTTGGTATTAACGTCCTTTTCAACGTTGGTCATTTCAGGACGGCTTTATAGGGGCCGCAAATTTTGCCTCGCAAGGATTCTTTAACGTGCAGCCGGCAAACGACTACACGGGACCAACGGCTCTGCTTCCCTTCCGAAGGAAGTGCGTGATCTCAGGATTTCCCCCTGAAAAATCCTCGTCGTCCTCGGCCGGGATCGAACCCGGGTATTCGGGCATCAGTGGCGATCACGCAGCAACCACTGAGCCACCGAGGCCGATAAGTACGAACGTGAGATAGCCGGAATAGGTACGTGCTCTAATGGTACCATTATGATACCCCCTTAAAAATTTCCTATATCCAAATATGCCATGTAATATTTGTGGTGGCAGCTCTCCTAGGGACCAGACGTGTCCATCTCAGCTCCCGCACCCGACCCAGTTGCCCAGTTATCCTTCCCAGACACCCTGCCATTCCTCCGACATTGGATACAGGCTCTCCGTTGGTTGGTGAGTGATTTTAAGCCTAGACTGTTTCTTCATCCTTTCCCATTCTTCACCAGCTCTTTTCCTACTCCATTTCTAATCCTAATACATTAATTTATCCTTCAAATCTAACATTCTCTAATTTAATCTAAGCTACCCCCTGCCTCCATTATCTATCTTCTCACCCCGTCCTTCTTTTTTATTTATTTTCACCTCTTTCCCTGTTTCTACCTTAACCCCTTTAGTCCTTAACTTTACTCTTATCATTTTTACTCCGATTTCGCTCCCCCTCCCCCTTTGATTTTTCCCCCAGTCCCTTACTCCGCTACTCAACACTGCACCAACGCCTATATTTATACCGATCTTTTCCTTTTTTAAAACTCTTTGGTGTCTACCCCTCTTCAATTCACCAATTCCACCCTCTTTCTAAGGTTTTACTTCTGCCCTCCTCCTCCCATACCACATGCACCTCTTTTTTTTATAGAAACCACCCACGCCTATCAAGTGACCTTGACTCGGCTCCTGCCTTTCCCTCATCCCTGTTTACTATCTCCCTCCCCCACTACCACCCTCGCTCCCTTTCACGCTTTTCGTCTGTTACCACTCACATCATCCACCCTCCCCCCACCTTGTAGTCACTAGTTAAAGCCTGTTCTTATCCTATAACTCCCGCTAAACCCTCGTTACTATGAAAGGCAAAAGGCCTACACATACACCGACCGACGACGAAATTCGTCGCATATTAACAGATGACATGTTAGATCAAATTCAAGCCCATGAATCATCGGTCATGAACATTTTAAAAAATAAGAATCAAAGGCAGAACATCGAATCATTCATCTCCCGAATTAAAAGATGGATTCACCTCAAATCTTTCGACAATTTAAGTTCACGACAGAGATACCAGGAAATGAGAGATATGTCTGTTCAGTTCGTTGCCCCCGAATGAGACGGTCGGATTCACGAGCAAGTTAATGGAGGGTTCCACAAAAGAAGTCCCCTCCCGAAGTGACAGCGAGCAAACAGATGCCACAATGCGTCAACAAGAAATGCTACAACGTATAAAATCCATTGAAAAACAATTGGAAACAATTTGTGATCAACGGAAACAGGATAAAGAAAGCCGACAAATGGATGATCGAAGAGTCGCACAAGACGAGGCTAAACTTGACGATAGAGTAACATACCATTTTAAAAAACATTCTACTGAAAAAATGAATAGTGATGCAGCCAGACAAGGCGCACAATATTACTACGTATCTGCACCACTGGTCCAACATGAAGGGATAAGCGAAAATAATGTGCCTGTCGTAAATAAACCCACAACCACATGGTTACAAAAAATTGAACAGAGTAAAAAAGTACAAGGAGTTGCCAAGACTAAGATGAATAACACTGCGAAACACATTCGGTTATGTTTGTGGGGCCTGTCAAATGACACTCCCATATGCCAATTAAAAAACTATTTAACAGAAAGAAGTGCAACTATTACGTCTATCGGCCGATGGAAAACACGCTCAGAAAAAATCTCCACGCTGATATATATTTGCATTTAAGAAAATACTTCATTCGATTGGACAGATGGATATAATTGGCCCGAAGGTACTTCAGTGCGCCCATTTCTCGGTAAAACGCCCACCATTATAGGAGATGACGAAACAATTATATTATCGAACGCAGTCCATGGATCGGATGCGAGGCCTATTTAAACGTAGTATGGTTCTTGCTTACCTGAATGCTAGATCTATGTTGAATAAATATGATTCTCTACAAGCATTTACACTTACATTCAATCCTGAATTTATTGTTATAACAGAATCTTGGTTACATAGTGATATTAGTGACTCAGACATCAACTTACCATCGTTCCAAATTTTTCGAAGTGATCGTCCGACGAGAACTGGCGGCACCGCAATATATGTTCGTGATAAATATAAGGCTTATTTGGAGAAAAAAGATACTTATCCTGGCTGTGATATACTCTCAGTAAACATTAAGCTCGGCTGCACCAAATTTCGCATTATCTCACTGTATCGCACTTCCGTTTGTGAATTTGAAGAACTCTTTGAAATCTTGATGCGCTATCTCCAAGACTCCATACCATGCTTCTTGATAGGCGACTTTAACTTGTTTTTCCACTTGAATACTATTAACTGCCAACGGATTACGGCTTTAATGTCTCGAGCCAGATCAACTCCCATTGTAGATCAGTATACGAGGTACTCGAGGAACCCGTCGACATTGGATCAGATATATATTCCACATAATATGCAAGTGTCCAAAATGGAGTATCTTGACATCAGTAAACTCGATCACAAGACAATCATTGTCAATCTTCAGTGGACAGACTATAATCAGACCAATGCTAAACCCCGAACTCTGATACGCAGCTATGCGCATTATGATGAATATGCATTTATTCAAAACATTGAGAAAGCGCTATTTAACGTCAATTATACTGCGGACGTGAACTATATGACTAATGAAATGCATAATATACTCTCACATAATACCTATAACGCAGGTGCTTCCTGTAAAACACAAACAAATAAATACGGCAAATCTTGGTGGACTGATAGTCTGAAAACCTTATGGCTATCCAAGAACTCCTGTTACTCAACCTATAAACTCGAAAATCGTAACAAGTGGAAAAAGGCAACACTAGCCTTTAAGACACATTGCGCAAATGTAAACGCAATATGTATATTACGAAGAATGGCAGAGTCGACATATGGTCACTGGTTAAAGGCACTAATGTAAAAAACTCTAAGAGCCTGGAGCCAGCACTGTTGGTGTGATAATCCCAACCATACGATACCTAGTACTCCGATATATCTCCTTGTTTTGTTAACCATAGGTTCTCGAGTTTTACACCTGTGTCACCGAGTGATATTAGAATTGCAATTCGTAGATTGAAATCATCCTCAGCGATTCCTACTGATATAGTGACGGGCAAGCAATTGAAAAGTTTAAACGATGCCTTCTGGGCCCTTTCATGTAATCTGGCCAATTTAATCATCGCCTTTTCAAAATACCCAGATGCATGGAAGACTGCCTTTATTACTCCAATATACAAGAATAAAGGATCCCGCCTAGACTATAAATCCTATAGACCTATTGCAACTTTCCATCTTTTGACTAAAGTCATAGAATACACCATTTTTCGCCAACTGAAATCGTACATCCAACCCCTACTAAATCGTAATCAATATGGATGCGGAGCCAATCGGAGTGCCAGCTCACTTATAATGAAAATATATCAAAAAATCATAGAAACTCTTGATAAGAAAAAAGCCTTAATCTTTGCAAAAACAGACGTATCTAAAGCATTTGATACGTTCTACGTCGTCAACTCTTACACGATTTGTATAATATAGGAGTCCGTAGTTCAGCATTATCTCTGTGTGCTTCCTACTTTTAGAATCGCTACTTCAGTATAGTTGATAAAGATAATCCCGACCAGTCTACTTCTCATATGTCCAACAATGGTGTCGTCCAAGGTTCTGGTTTTTCCAACATATTTTACTCTGTTTTCTTACGAACCCTTTTTGATCTACCTCTACATTTTAACTTATTATCATACGTTGATGATAACTTTTTGTTCTCTCAATGCAACTACGACGATATTGAACAAGAGAAGATATTATTACAAGAAGATTTAAATAGCGTAGAATCCTGGTATCGTGAACGCGCCATGATATTAAATACACAAAAAACAAACATAATAATATTTCTTCATTCTATTACCCCAGCCACCAATAAATCTATCAGTGTTTTAGGAATAGACTTTGACACACAGTTGACCTTTCAAAATCATATTCAAAACTTAATTCGAAGAATTACAAAAAAATGCTATTTGTTTTATCGTCTAAGTAAACTTTTAAATTCTAAAGAGCTAGCCATTTTAATACGAGCACAGATATATGCCACCATTGAATATGGCATCTGCTTATGGTCATGCGCATATACCTATCGACTAAAGATGTTAAAAACTACAGTGAATCAATGCATTCGAGTAGCCTTCAGGCTTAATCGTTATCAGTCAATTTCAGAACACTGTTACAAAATTGGTCTGTTGCCCTTTGAGGCCTTCGTTATTTATTGTAGATTGAAATCGTTGGCCAACTCTTTACGTAATCACGAAGACTCTAATCATTTTATCATACAGTATTTTAATAGCTCCATAGATATTCGTCAACCTCAACGATTTAAATTTGTCACTCCCATACTATCTAATTTTAAACGCAGAATGTATCCTTATAACACTTTTAAATTTTGGAATGACTTGCCATATTATGTGCGAAGTCACATCTTTGTTTGTTCTCTTTATAAATGTATTCATAATTGCACACATTTTTAATAATGCCTTAAAATCATATATTTTAAAAAACCGAAAAAACTTTCAACTTTCTTGATATAACCATTGTAAACCAAATGATCGTGTGAATTGTTTAGTAGTACGTGTTTTAATGGTACCAAATGGTACCTTTGGAAGTTTCAATGCTAAGATATAGCATGTAATATATCAAACAACTCGTAACAACGTGTCATGAGTGAATATAACGAGTAAACAATGATAGTGGGAATTGGTTTAGTAGCACGTGTCCTAATGGTCCCATACGGTACCGTTGGAACTTTTAATGGTAAGATATGGCATGTAATATATCAAACAACTTGTAACATCGTGTCATGAGTGAATATAAGGAGTAAATAATGATAATGGAAATTGGTTTAGTAGCACGAGTCCTAATGATACCATGTGGTACCGCTTGAACTTTTAATGCTAAGATATGGCATGTAACATATCAAACAATCGTGACAACTTGTCATGAGTGAATCTAACGTGTAAATAATGATAGTGGGAATTGGTTTAGTAGCACGTGCCCTAATTGTACCATATAGTACTTTATGGTAACGCTGGAACTTTTAAATGCTAAGATATGGAATGTAATATATGAAACAACTCGTAGCAACGTGTCATGAGTGAATATAACGAGTAATTAATGGTAGTCGGAATTGTTTAGTAGTACATGTTTTAATGATGCTATATGTCACCTTTGTAAACTTTCAGTCTAAATATGGCGTGTAATATCAACTTGTTATCCTTACGAGTTGTTAGACCTATTATTATCCATAGCTTATTTGTATAAAGAGCATATTGTTGTTAGACTTAATAGTATCTAAAACTAAATACTGTGAGACATATTGCTAATTAGTAGTAATTAATCGCTTGCTTCAATAGTACAAGGGGAGATCAAAAAGTAAGTTGCACTTCCACGGTATGGCCATTTATTACACCACCTATACAAAAGCAACACGGCTATAGCAGCATACAATGTAGGTTCACTTTTCCACATAGTCCCCAAGAGACCCTAAACATCCGAACGATCAACCAACTTTTCGATTCCGGATGCATAGAAATCTCCTCCAGCGTTTTGTAACCTCACGGTGACGCCGCTTTCACCTCCTCATCGTTTCGAAATCGTTGTCCACCGAGTTCCGTTTTGAGCTTACCGTAAAGATGAAAGTCGCATGGCGCTAAGTCGGGCCTGCCTACGCGATCTTCGTCTGTGATATCCGTGCGTCCTGCTTCAAATTGTTGACACCACTTTACAATTCCTTGCCGGGAAATTGCACGCTCTCCATATACAGCATTGATTTTACGATGAATGTCCGTGCAATTCACCCGTTTGGCCCATAGAAATCGGATTGCTGCTCGCACCTCAAGTTTAGAGTGGACATCCAGTTGACGCGCCATTGCTTTTAGCCCGCTAGTCACACAAAACACGACGGGAAACCACAGCAACCGTCCTATCCGACATCTGCGCAGTTAATGTCCCTTTCTCCGTTTTGCCCAAGATTGCGACACACAGCGCGCTCCTGCGGCGAGTTAGTGCAACTTACTTTTAGATCTCCCCTCGTAGATGATAACGAAGAAACACTTTAGTAATTGAATATGAAAAAATAATAGATGCTTACACATAACACTTCAGCAATGGAGGCTCATTTCGTTTAACATTATGTGGGAATGCCTGCAAATTAAAGAACTTCTATTTGTTCAAATATATAAAGAATAACTTCACTTTCCATTTAACCTTTCAGTTCTTCAAGTTTGTTCGTTTAAGCTCTCTCTATACATTAGTTTACTTAAATAGTAATTTACAATTTAGTTTTCATATTTATATATTTACTCTAAAGTGTTTAAAAATGTAGTTTAAATCTACATATCCATGTATGATGCTATAACACGAAAATGTGCTCTCTTTATCCGCTTTGGCGGTAAAATCATTCTTGTTTACATTCTGGTGAGGAAAGCATTCAAGATTTCATCAGATGCATTTCTGCCCTTAACAGTGAGTCCCTTGATCGACCACATTGATGGGTTAGACAGAATTTAGTAAGAATCATTTGCCCATAGAACCGTGAGAGAATTTATAAGAAAATCTTATGTCAATGAAATAGCTTTTTCGTGACATTTAGCATCAAACAAGGAAGTGAGCAAACAGTTAATTTTAGATTTTTAGAGATTTAAATGGGACACCCTGTATATAGGGTCAAACAGAGAACCTCCTATTTTGAAGTCAGTAAAAAGGTGATATCTGCATTTTTAATTAATTAAAGCTAAGCAGAAGATATTTCTGATACTCTTTTACCAAAAGAATTTTGTTCCGGAAACAGGTTCAGGCTCATATTCCATTCTTTGTGAATTTCTGGTTATTATTAAAATAAAGTTGGCTTAATAAGTTAAAATGCAGAACATGCAGAAATGATAAAAATTAATTAGCTCTAAGTGGATGGTTTTTGATGCCAAAATCGACTCTTTTCATTGATTTTCCCTCGTAGAAAGAACAGGTAACGAATAACTTAATTGCCAAAAACTGATCAAAAGCTTCTTCGGAAAAGCTCTTGTTTAAGGAAGTATCAAAGTCAAGTCATTGGTTGAACTATCTCTGTATATCACAAAATAATTCATGCTTTTAATTTAATCCACGAACTCTCATTTTTTTTCTTACTCAATGCACACTCACAGACTCTGCCTCCATAGGACTGCTGACCCCAAGACTTTGCTTGTGCACCAAAAAATTTTGAATTTTTGAAATTCTGACTTCGGATTCTTAAAGACCATTAAAAAGTAGAATATGAATATCTGCAAGACCCACTCTCTATCTCGTCTTCATCGATAAAATTGGGTTCAAAACTTTAAAAGTTGCACACTTTCAGGGCCTGTATCTCCTAAACGGTTGGATCAATTGAAAAAACACCAAGAATAAAACATTTCTCGAATATTGTGTACAATCTGAATATACCATTAAAAATAGGGGTTTCTATTTAAGATACCTCACAACGATGGGGGGGGGGGGGGATTTTTTGGCTAATGAATTTCCCCCGCGAAATAATTCACTTTTAATTTTGGAAATTTTTTCATACAATGCATAGTTTCCGAGATATTTGCCTAGTACGATTTAAATGGGACACCTTGTATATATGTATGTATGTATGTTCGCGATTTTCTCAAAAACTACTGATCCGATTTGGATGGGGTTTTCGCTTTTCGACTGAATATTTTTCTGGGAAGGTTTTTGACCCATGAAGTCGGTTCATTTTTGTTAAAAAAAATTCTTGTTGACATGTGCTCTTTTAAAAATTGACATTTCCTATGCGTCGAAATATATTAAGCCTAATCTGTAGGCGCGACTATTGTGAAAGACCTTAGATTTCATCTGAATCACTTTTTCTTACAGAATCGTAGATATAATATTGAAACTAAGATGAAAATAACACTTATGAATAATCAGTTGTCTCGGATATTTAAGTGAAATATATTGACTTTAGCAAAACAACGTGATTAAGTTGATTTTACTGATGCATGATGGACATTTTCCATGAATTGATGAGTAAAAACGGGTGAAGACTTCATGTAA
>JAHWFO010002815.1:57707-78225 GCA_023313115.1 Rhysida immarginata
CATTTTCCATGAATTGATGAGTAAAAACGGGTGAAGACTTCATGTAATTAACTGATTATTATAGCTTAAAGTTCTGTCAATAAAGTCTTAAATTTAAAATATTTAACGAGTATTTTAATATATATGTTTATGTATTTTAGAATACCTCAAGTCTTTCTGGGTTTCGGAATTCAATGCGGTGTTTATGTTAGGATTGCGTCCTTATGTTCGGCGTTTATATAAAATAAAATAAAATAAAATAAAATAAAGCCATATGGTATCAAGAATATTCAACTTAAACTTCCATATCGGCTAATCAAGTTCTTCTACTTAGTAATAATGATGTTTCCGTTTCATCATTCAATTCAGCGTCATATTATTACAATTAACATATTCGTGGTAAGACAAATTAAAACGTTTGAACTATTTTTTACTAATTCCAGAACTTATTTTAGTGATCATGTCAGCATAAACTGATGTAAATGTTGTTTTTTTTTATTTTTTATTTTCTATTTTAAAAGCCATGTGTAGAATTTCAAGCTATGTCTAACAGTTAACAGATGTTACTTCAAACTTTCTTACGATCATGTCACTGATAATGAATCAAATAATTTTAAAATCTTGCATATTTACTAGTTCCCTAGAGCAACTCTTGGACAGTTGCCAGAATAAATAAGCAAATTTTAATGGTGTAAACACATTCGATAGCTGTTTGCTGAATGAAAACATCTCCTTCGCCCCACTTTTTTTAGTAAGAAATTAATTAATTTTTCTACTTATTTTAGAGGTCATCAGTAAAATTTGATTACAATTAGGCATTGAAAGGAAAGATGCTGAGAGCAAAAACAGTTTTTAAAAATTCTCTCCCTTCCCTTCTCAATTGCTGTTTAGAATATGCTTTTAAAGTTTTCAACAAATATTTGATGCATTAGTTATTGAATAGATTTTGAATTAAGCTGTAGTTATAATCTGCTTATGGAAATTTATCTTAAATTTACAAATGTGAATAATATTTTAAGCAAACTGCATACTTCAGTCGAATGTTAAAATTAGCTGAGACATTCGAGAAATAGTAAAAATATACAAAAATCTCGCTTTTCTTTGTTATAGATTTGCTCCTGGAAATGGGTATCTGGAGTAAAGTGTAGAAAAATTTAAGTTTATATAAATCAAAGATTGAAAAGTACATAGCAACATAGTAATTGGGAACATAACAATACTAAACCTTCAAAGGCTTAAATATCGAATATCAGTTTTCGTTGTTTTGTCCATACCAGGTATGTTCATTGAACGACTAATTTATTAGAGACACCTCTTACGGAAAATGGATTGGCCTCCCAGTGACACCCAAACAATGGAACAGGGCGAAGCGGTGTATAAAAGGGATGCATTGGATCACAAGTTGCAGTCAGCAGTAGAAGTGGACTGAATATGGGTAAATCCAAGGATTTGACCGACTTTGAACGAGGCTTGATCGTTGGAGTTCGAAGGGCGCAGTTGAGCATTTCGCAAACCGCGAACCTCCTCGGGTTTTCCCGTGCAACAGTGTCAAGGGTATTCGCTACTTTCAGTGAATATAGAGGGCGCTGTTTTTTATGAAAAAATGGTTGCGAAAGTAGGATCCTTCTATTTTTAAACTAAAAAACAGATGACTGTTTAGGATAAAAATTCGTTCTAATAATTATTTTGAGAGAATGTTATCTCGGATTGGTGTTCTGTGTTATAAAAGCCGTGTTTAAACTACTGCGAATCCTACTTAGCTCAGTTCAAGTAAATGCCACAAGGGTGGCACCACTTAAACTGAAAGTAGCGAATTCCGTGAATGGCAGTTATGCCAAAAAACAACCTTCAACAAACACGACTCCGGACGAATCAGGGCCGTGGATAAACGAGGCCAACGGCGACTGGCACGAATCATCCACAGCAACAGGACGGGAACAGCCCCACAAATTGCAGCGCAGTTCAATGAGGGAGCATCCCAACCCATTTCGGAGCACACGGTGCGGCGCACCTTGCACCGAGATGGGTTTAACAACAGGCGGCCAGTACGGGCACCGTCGCTGTCACCGCAAAATAGGAAAACACGCCTGCTAGGGGCACACAAGCATCGCCACTGGACACTGGATGAGTGGAAGAATATCGCCTGGTCCGACGAAATGCGGTTCCTATTTCATCATGCGGACGGCAGACTGCGCATCTGGCGCAGACAGCAGGAGACCATGGACCCATCCTTTCAGTAGACAACCGTACAGGCGGGTGGATGAGGAGTGCTGGTATCAGGGATGTCTTCTCTTGGGACACACTGGGTCCGCTGATATCCATAAACACATCCCTGAATGCGACACACTACCTGAACATTGTTGCCGATCAAGTTCATGATGAATGTGTTCCCTGGTGGTGACGGACAGTTTCAGCAAGACTGTCACAGTTTCAGCAATGCTCCTTGTCACCGTGCTCAAATGGTCTTGGACTGGTTCGCGGAACATGACGCGGACTACCACCTGCTCGGTAGCCCGATCTCAACTCGAACGAGCATTTATGGGATGAAGTGGAGAGAACCATCCGACGCCTTCCCACATTACCGTCCAACCTGCACCAATTACGGGACGCTGTGATCCAGCCTGGCTGCTATTCCTTCGCAACGGTTTCAACACCTTGTTGAATCCATGCCAGTACGTATTCAGGCAGTTCTCGCCGCTAAAGGATGCGCAATACGCTATTAGCGGGATGTTTCTAATAAATTGGTCGTTCAATGTAAATATGAAACCGGAATTTTTGTATAGAAAATACACTACCCTATCAAAAATAGAAAAACTCAAAATATACATATTTTAGTATCTTGTTGGTCCACCTTTTGCTGCTATCACAACTTCTACTCTCTGGGGCATACTGTCCACAAGTTTTTGATACTTTTCGACAGGTAATTTTCGCCATTCTGCCATAAGTGTCTTGCACAGTTCGGTCACGAATTTCGGGCCTTCCGCACAAGCGCGCAATTGACATTCCAACACGTCCACAAATGTTCGATGGGGTTCAGATCGGGACTTCGGACAGGCCAGTCAAGTTCTCGAACCCCCTTTTCATCAAACCATGTGGCTACAGCCTTTGCTTTATGGCAAGGTGCGTTATCGTGCTGAAACAGAAAAGAGCCATTGCCAAAGTGCTACCAGAGAGATGGGACTGCTGCGTTGTCCATAATGTCTTGGTAACGCTCTGCGTTTAGATATCCGTCCACAGAAACAATTGTACCCAACCCATACCATGAAAAGCACCCCCACACCATCACCGACCCTCCGCCGAACTTCACCATGGGCACAACACAGCTTGGCAGATAACGTTCGCCATGCCCAAATCCGTCCATTCGATTGCCAGGTGGTGTAGCGGGACTCATCACTCCATTCAATCATTCGCCATTGATCCAGAGTCCAATGTCGTCGCTCTTTGCACCATTGCAATCTCCTTGCTGAGTTGTTGGTGCTGATGTGAGGTTTGTGGGCTGCCGCTCTGCCATAAAAACCCATAGCATGCAGTTCCCTGCGAACAGTCAGGGCGTTCACAGTTGTTCCCGTCGACTCTATGAACGATCTTGTCAGTCCATCAAGCGATGTGTGATGGTTTGCAGTGACCACTTTACGAAGAGCCCTTTGGTCTCTGATCGACACGATCTTGGATCTTCCAGTTCTAGGCGGAACACTTGTGGTGCCTTTCTCTTTCCATGCCCGGATGACGTTGTATACGGTCGATTTCGGGATGTTTGGGAGGGATGACGTCTCTCCAATAGTTTTGCCTGCGAGATGGCACCCAATAATTGTACCTCTTTGGAAGTCTGAAAGCTCTTTTCTTTGAGACATTCTTACAGCATCATCTCATAATAGCATACCCTCTATTATGTAGTGCTGGGAAGAATGCCAACAGTGAAACTGCAAAGGAATGTCTCATTTTCATTCAAATCAGGGTTGTCCCATGACTTTTGATAGGGTAGTGTACAGTTTATTTCAAAAGCGTTTTCACTTAGGTGAATGATGTTCGGTTTCCTTGCATTACATTAAATCAGTGGAGATGAATCGCTCCAGGCAAGAAGTCGAGTTCGAATCACGTTGGACGATGCCATTTATTGTTTCTTAGCAACAGGGATAGGTAGGCATATTGAGTGACGTCAAACTGTTTTAATTGAAATCTGATTTTGAGCCTTTATTAGGAAAGTTTTTCTTTATTATTAATATATCTATGTATATTATTATTACACTAGTCAACACGAATTTTGTGACTAAGACCACACATAGTGTTCTTAGTAGTAATTTGTATGTAGAATCCGAATCTGCTTTTAGATTTTTTCTATCACGTTACGTTTCCAAGTTATGCACTTCGAGACTTCTATGTTAAAGTAATGGGAGTGAAGAGAAGCGGCTACATTGTTAAAGTATCCATATTTTGGGGGCGCAAGGAAATTTACCAGGCCCCAAACACTGAATGATTTAAAAATGTTTCATTGTAAAACAAGAAAGCTGTGCGTGCTAGAGAAATTTAAAAATTATATTCGTAATCAGCAGGAAAAAAATACTACCAAAAATCACCCACTTTCATTTTGTCACAAGAAAAATCTTAAATTTTATTGGCAAGTGTTATTTTAACAGAAATGCTGTATAATAACGTGAAAACTACACGAGGAAGTAAGCGATAAGTTGGCAAAGCACGCGCAACAATATAATGGCGAATACACGAATTAAATCCTTATATGTTTTTCATGAAATAATCAGTAGTAGAAAATTAACTTTAAGTTTGCTGCACATTTAACAAAATTATATTTATTTATTTATTTATTTATTTATTTATTGGGTTAGAAAAATACAGTTCCAGTAGTGCCCAACGAGGCTAGTATGGTGATAAACTAACAAGTTAGGCCAGCTGGACACGATTCTGGCTAATATAAAGAAACAAAAATTGGTTAGTTTATTAGATTAGATAATCAAACTGTTACAATAAACCAAAACAGATCAAATTAAACCGAACAAAACCGGCAGAGAGACCTAAAATCGGATACAAAAACCGGTAGTATATTTATTTAAAACTAACACTTGATGACAATGATGGTAAGCACACGAGAGACCAAAAAAGGGCTCCAATAGGGCCATATACTTAATAATCGATTACAGAAATATCAAATAAATTCTGTAATCTAGGACGGAGCTTGAAATAAAGTGGAGAATCAGAAAAACATTGACAGAATACTAACAAGTTGAAAAGATACTAATAGGCAAGCTTCGTATTTAGTGATATAAGATAAAAACAAAAAGTTCGTAAAGCTCTTCGAAACGAAGACTAAGGAAAAGCGAACGCATCGCCAGGGGCAGAAAAGCCCAACATTTTATCCCGATGTGGGAAACACTTCGGTTGCGATAGTTTAGTTGTGATACTGGAATCCGTATCTCTTTAGCAAAGCGGGTATTATGGTTACGGCTGTCAAGGTTATGCCAAATCTTTATAGGGGTTGTAAGCAATAACAGAAAGTTAATTGATTTGTAAATAAATGAACATACGGACAGAAAATAAATTTGATATATATAAGTATCCGCAAAGAAGGAAAATAATCGGACACAGGATGATCGTGGAAGGTGCAATAGAGTGCGAAGAAACCATTTTTGTAATTTTGATATACGAGTAAGATTAAACGGTGAGGTAGAACCCCAGAACATTACACCGAAGCACAAAGTTGAGTGTATCCACGTAAAGTAAAGCAAAAGGAAGAAAGCGAAGTTTGGAAATAATACCTTGTTTTTGTTAATTTTCGATAATAAAGTATCACGTAAGTGTCCCATGACAAGTCTGAAGATAGAGTAGACCGAGATAAATAAGCGTAGTTGTGGTGGGATTATTATACCATAATATATAATGTATAAATCTATTATGGCATTTCATAGGGAATAGCTACCAATCTTTCGAAATAAAATACAATATCTTCTGGGTTTATGCTTAAAAAAATAACGTACTGGGAATACATCTCATCCATGACGGGAAAAAATAATGTTTAACAATGCAGCATCTTATATATGAAGATAGCATATATTTATGCAGTATACAATATGCTGTTTACTATACGGTATATCGTAATGGCTTTCTTTTTCTTATAAAATATAAGCATAATATATGGCGGCATGAACAATTTCGGTATCAAAATATTTCAGAGTTTAAAAAGTAATAAGTAAAAATATCAGTATTCGAAATACAGAAAAAAATAAAAATAAATAAATATTTATTGATGAAAATAAGAAAGAAAATTCCACAGTTTGGATTCGAACCGGGAAACTTCAGCTCTTCGAAGGTTCCCGGTTCGAATTCAGTCTGTGGAGTTTTCGTTCCTATTTTCATCAATAATTTAAACATCTGAGGTTTTACGAAGGATAAACCCTCATCGAACATTCTTGAGATATTCTTAAAAATAAAGAAAATAAATTACTTTTAAGTGGATCTTAATATGTTATAGTGTAATGCCCTTTATGAAATCAGAGCGTTGGAATGTATTATACTCTTCTGATTAGAATTTCATGATCAAAGTGTAAAAAAAATCATTGGTAAAAATAGTCTTATTCCTCCTCATCAGTATTATTTATTTGCGATTTTATTATTGTCTTCAATAGATTATTAGGATCATGTGTCATTTCGCTCCGGAATTTGGTGTCGGGCCCTCAAGAGATGGACATGGATCTGACCCTCGTCGACAAAAATCAACAGCCTACCGAGGTAATGACCTTAATTCACACAAAAATTATTTTATTTTAAGGCGATTATTTTTGTTTTGAGGGTTTATATTATTTATCATTTAACAAAGACGTTTTTTACTTAAAATATTTCCGTAGGCGACCCTGTTGCTCAGAGTGTCCTACAAGGGCTCAGATCCTTCCTCTACCACTGCAGGTAAATCGAAAAGCGGAATAAAATATTTTAGATTTTGTGTTAAGACTTCTTTAGTTTTAATTCTAAAAAGTTATATACGGCTTTAGGTCATATTGATACAGACGAAATCAATATCTTTGATATCAAATGGAATCGGATGAATTTACTTTCATCTCGGGATAATTCTAACATGTGTTTCTTCCGAATGGAGGTCTTTAGAAGCACAGTATTTTATTTAATAATTGCCTTACTACATGAAACAGAGTTTTTAGGATATTGAACGTATGCTAAAACATAATACAGATGTTCTCCGTTATCGAAACAGTTTCTAATAAACTTTTCGTAAAACGAAAAGATGTAAAGGTAGTATTCATTAATTTATATGAGAAGATTTTTTTGAGGAACCCAAATCCAAACAATAATTACGATCGAAACACTTAATTATGTCCAGTTTTAATTAAGCTTAATACCCATATGAACTCTCGTAAGGCTTTTCTCTGAAATCTTGGGGAATATCTTGCTAACAGGTATACATAGATTATATTGTCATATTTATCCCATACCCCCGCGAAATAGTGGATTCTACCATGGATGTCACAGTGCGAGCTCGCGCAGTTATAAAAGAATGCAGGCGATTCCACAGAAGTCATTACCATAGAGATAGATATATATACCCAGGAGGAGGAAACTCTGTATAAAATCAAGGGACTTGGGATCAAGTCCTCGCCAGGGCGGCGCTTCGATTGCAAGAAGAAGAGCAGACGACGCCGTTGTTTAATATGGCATTTCCAACGTTCCGTGTCCTTAAACAGAGCACGCGTTTCATATTGAAATATTAAACTTTAAATTTTAAAATTAAAAAATACGCCCTGCTATACATTTGTCTTTTTAAAATTTTATGAATTCTTATTTTAACGCGAGGCACCAAAAATTATTTTTTATTTTTTATTGCACTTTTTAAAGCAAAAATGAATACTTTTTTCAAAATAAAAACAAGTTTAGATGAAAGGGGTAGTAAAAATATAAAAAACTAAAAATATATATATAGTAATATTAGGAGGACAAGCGAATATTAAGTTAAAGCAGAAAATTACTGTTGTAGACTATATCCAGAAATGGAAGCGTTTAACAGAGAAATTCAGAATTTGCCACATTTCAAAGAATCCCAAATCATCAACAAAAAGAGATTCCATTAAATGATGGAACTGTATATATCTATCATTATAATCACTGAAAACTGGCAGATAAACTGATATCTACAATTCGTGCGATATTATCAGCATTCCTAAATAAACAGATTTCGCACAGGTAATTAAAACAATGAATATTCAAGATTGTGTTGCACTTGTAATACCCACTCAGAAGAAAAAAACGTATTCACCGGGCCAAAAAATTTGAGAATTAACCTGCGAAATGTGGTCACCGCTCATCTTCAGTGATGAACCCATGTTATGTGTTCTTTTCTACGCCTTCAATTATCAACCGAGAAGTAAAACACCCTTTAAAACCTTATGGTATGGGGGTGTTTTAATAGTCAAGTGTTGGTGAATAGTTTTTGTGAAGAGCCGGATCCTTACTGAGGTTTATACAGAAATGATGGAATTCTTTTTCACTCCAATTATTGAGAAGATCTGTTCATCTGAAGATGTTATTTTCCAACAGTGTACCAAAAAATCGGGAAAGAGAAATAAGTGTCCTAGAATGGCCAGGAAACTCGCCTGACATAAATCGAATCGAAAACCTATGGACATTCATGAAGAATAGAATCCAGAAACCGTGCCCAAAAGATCTCATTGAATGCATCAAAAGTGGTTTGAAATATATTATCCAGGAACTTTGCCCTGACCTTACTCATAGCATGCCCAAAAGAACTGAGACTGTTATTATGGCAAAAGCTGACTCTACAAAGTGGAAAAAACAATTATGTATAAAAAAAAAAGATAGGATGTTTATAATTTAGCAATACTTGAAATTAATTATATTTTCGCTGACTTATTTGTAACAACAATGTTTTCAAAGCGATGATTAAATTTAATTGTTTATTTACTGATTTTTTTTTTATCAATTTGTGCATTTAATTATAATTTTATTTTATTTTAATTAAATTTTAATTATGTTTTTATTTATTTAATATTTATATCAAATTCTGTCATAAATATTTTATTTTATTTACTCATTAATATTTATAGCTTTGTCATTGAAAAGCCAAAATGTATAATGCAGAAAACATTAGGAAGCAGTCTTCACAACGCCGCCATCTTAGTTTGACAGAAAAAGCTATCAGTTTCACCCCCTTGGTCATTACACAGTTTAAACGGCAACATAGAAAGAAACTTACTTACTTTCCAAATCTGCTTATCCGTTAGGTCGCGGGGGCAGCAGCCCTATGGAGGATCTCCAGCAATCGCGATCTTCCACCATCAGGCGTATGTCCTCCCTGGTAATACCTAAGCGACTCGAACCCAGATTCTCCATGTAGTCTAACCACCTGGTTCTAGGCCGACCCCTTGGTCTCTTACCTACCGGCTTGGAAAATAACAACTGCCTAGGAAGACCAGTTTGCGGCATCCGTATCACACGGCCATACAAACACTTTACTCCCTTATTGTGCTGCTGTGCACTCTCTCTCTCTTTCGGCCGCTTGTATCCGCGATCGCACTCTTTCGGTCATACTAACGAAAAATTTCGCCAAGGCCCATGTCGAGCACCCATCTCGGAAACTAATGGACGCACACGCGCCTAAATTGGAACGATTAATGGGCTGTATGCTCCCAGTGCACCGTCCAAGTTTCGTACCAAGACTCATGACCATAGGTGAGAATGGGGACAAAGATAGATTTGAAGACGGAGAGCATGGCTTTGTTTCCCAGCTCGCGTTTCGTCCCAGAAGTATAAGGCCACCCATATTTTCTTTTCTGTACTTATAGCTAACAAAATAAAATAGTTAGATCATTGTTAGAGTTGTTAGAGTTTGTGTTATTTCACAAAAAAAAATCAGGGAAAAAACGAACAACAAAAGTATTATTCCCAACAACTGATTTCAACCTGTCCCGTAAGTATAAGACCATTGCATTCAGTGACCAATAAATCCCCCTTTTTTCAAGAATTTTGAAAATTCTGTTAGGCAGTGTGGTAATCAGCTTTTGAAAAAGCTAGGATCAATTTCATCCCATGCAGCGATGACAGCTTTCTTCAACTCCTCTGAATTATTGTAGTGTTTACCACCTGCATATACAGATCTGGCTAACACTTCCCAGACATTTTCCGTGGAATTAATATCTGGGGATAGGTCCGGCCAATCCATCACTTGAATTCCGTAAACCATTCATACGTGGTCTTTGCAAGATGAACTGGAGCATTGCCCTGTTGGAAAACCCATTTGCTTCCTCCAATATTCTCTCTAAATGGTAGAAGATGACAATCAAGAAGGTCTTGGTAGTCTTTGGCCTTCATTCGGCCGTTGACTTCAGCCAGATTTGTTTTACCATTAAATCCAATGCCACCTCACACCATAAGTGATCCTCCTTCCTGTTGACGTTTTGAGTATATTTCATCAGTCCTCCTAATTTCATCAGTCCTCCTAATTATACTGCCACCCATCCGGGCCATCTAAATTATATTTCTTCTCATCAGAGAAGACAACCCTCTTCCAATCTTCTTTCCATGATATCATTTCACGGGCAAAGGTACCCTTTTCTGCTTATGGTGCAATTTGAAGGCAGGTTGAACTTTTCTTTTTTTTGTAAACAAGGGATGATGAATTTTTCACAATCCGCTGTACTGTTGATTTTGAAACTGGCACTTCCGTACAATTTACCACTTGACGTAATGAGAGAGTGTGACCCTCTGAGTTTTTTAATAATAATCTTTTTTTCTCGGTTAATGGTTTTCTGAGGTCTTCCAGGTCTCTTTTTCTGTCCATACTGAGTAGCAGCTTTCAAATAACTTAGTACAATCTGATGTGATCGACTTATAGCCCTTGCACTGAGTCCTGATGCATTGAGAGCAGTTATTTGCCCCCTCCCCTTTCATATGCTGTGGTATTGCAAGGCATTGTTATTCAACTGTTTAATTAAATCCACAGAAATTTTTTATGGGTTCAGCCATATTGAGTAATCATCGTGCCATTTATCGATGGATAATTTACATGCTTGATAATTATTATGCTTGATAGATGGCATTAAAATGACAACGGTCTTATACTTATGGGATAGGTTGAAATCATTTGCTGTGTATAATTCTTTCGTTATTCGTCTTTTGCCAGAATTTTTTTTTGTGAAATAATACAAAAACATTGTATGAATTTAAGACTCTAACAACGATCTAATTATCTTATTTTGTTTTAACTACAGAAAGGAAAATATGGGTGGTCTTATACTTTTGGGACACACCGTAATTTGAACTTGGCCAAGCGATTTTTACAGCTTGAAAAAATATTTTCGTGAATTTTCTGCTATATTAATTGTGCTCCATCGTAAATGAAATTACACTCCTGCTCAAAAGTTAAGGGATTTACAAGATTGGGCTGTTTTGGTCCGCGAAATGTCATCAAACTTTGCAGAAAGATACTTTATTTACATAACGTATGCAGAAAACAAAAAAGTGGTTCAGCACATTGTCTTTACAAGAGGCTTAGCGACATTTCTTGTTTTATTAGCCATGACACTCCTTTTAGAAGAAATTATCGTAATGTAATAAAGGCTATAAAATAGTAGAGTTAGTCTAAGCAACCTTAATGTAGTAAGTATTCTTGGCAAATGTATTGTATTGGTTGCCTGATTGTTTAGTTGTTTGTTTAATTTCTTTTAATGAAACATTATAAAAAAAATGTTCCGTTATTTCGGTATAAATGTGTCGTTTCATATCTGTTTGAATACCGAAGGAATTTCTACGGATGAATTATGACATCTCATGTTCGTTTGGATGATGTGACAAGAGGAAGAATTCTTGGACGTCTTGAGGCAGGCCAGTCCCAAGTGAAAAAATTGCAAGCTTTTATGTTTCAAGAAGGGTTATTTCCAGGCTGTGGAGGACATTTCAACAAGAAATTACCCAACGTCGTTCGAGAATGATCGTCCACGTTGCACTACGACCTGGGATGACCGATTTAGATGCATGGGCTCGGAAGAATCCCGCTTCTGCCTGGAAAGCTATTCCCGACGTGTTTATGTCTGGAGAGAGCAAGAGACTAAATGTACGCTTAGCACCATCATCGAACGGCGTCTGTTCGAAGTGGTGGAGTGATGGAGAGGTTAGGTTAAGCTACTGCATGTGTTCGACCGTGGTACATTAACCGCCCAAGTCTACCTCCGTGATATCCTAGAATAATATGTGCTAGTTTTCGGGGAGCAGCCGGATCAGAGATTTTCTGGCATGGACGACAATCCTCGTCCACACAGAGCCAGACCGTGGAGAAATATCTGGAATACGAGTTAATCCAGCATATGAGTTGGCCGCCTTGTTTCCCGAATATAAATCTCATTGAGCAAGCATGGGATGCCCTTGACAGACGTGTTCTATCTGTGCTACCATCGCTAGGACTTTCCAAGAGCTGCAACGAGTGCTGATTAGGGAGTGGAGCCTACTGGCTCAAAACTGCTGGACTTTTTAGTGCGCAGTATGCCACGACACTGTGCAGGATGTGTAGCATTTAGAGGCCAACATACGGCTCATTGAATATCATCTGCGCTTTCCACAAGGCATATAAACAGTCTCCGCAGAAGTGGGTGTTGGTAACAGTTTGTTTGCTGCCTACATTATGTTAATAAAGTCTACTGTATCTCTTTACAAAGTCTGCTGACTTTTTATGCGGACCGGAGCAGCCCAATCTTGTAAACCCCTTAACTTTTAGCATGAGTCTGTTATGAAGTGGAAACGTATAGGGTCTACCACTGTACAACCATGATTTGTAGAATTTGCCGATTGATAGATAAGGAACTGCAGATTGCTAAAGTGGGGTGGTGAAACAGAATACCTTGGAATCGGTTGAAAAGATTCGCAATGAATTCCGGTGAGGATATGGAGAACCAGAATGAACAGTTCTCGGTGCCCGTCAAGGAAGCTTATCTGCATGTTTTAGACAATTCCATAATGCTCACAATCTGATGAAGGCCCATTCTTCTTTTCAACAGGAACGTGCGTCCGTTCATAAAACAGGCTGCTCAGAGCTGACTTGCTGATATGAACATTGAAGAAGTGGATCCCATAGAACACCTATAGAATGAATTAGAACATACGCTTCGAGTTAGGCCATGCTACCCCAATTAGTGATAGAACTCACAATTGCTATTTTGTAAGAATATCGTGCGCTTGCATCTCCAACTTTTCAATAGTTGGTAGATAACTTTCCTGACACAGCGACAGCTCTTATTTCAGAAAATAGTGAGTACATGGCATATTAATTTCTTAATTCTTTGCAGGAGAAAAAAAGTGTAAAGGTGTTCGGATTCTTTTGATCATATTGTGTAATAGAAATACAGCACAAAATACTCGGAGACAGTTTGCAGTTATGAAGATGCATAGTGTAGTTCACATTGAGAGAACTTGGCGGTGGATCTTTTACAGAACGCTGACCGCCACTTTTGTTTTTCTTTTTTTTTTCTAAAAACGAAGATCCACTTCAGATTTCTTTTGGTTAACGAAAGCAGGTACTAATATAGGTCTTTTATAAAAGAGAACTGGTGTAAAACAAAATTTTATAAAGCGGGCGACTCATATCGTCCCCAATACTCCTGTGATAATAAATTTAAAGCAGTGATGCTCGACTTGTAGCCCGCCACCAGGTTCGCATTGGCACCCGTGTTTCAAACTGCTTAAAGCATACGTCATTAGAAATCTGAAGTAGCTGAGTTAAATTTCAATTGGAATCATCCAAAGAGAAGACTGATCTATTATCAGCAGTAGTATGGGGGGGGGGGGAGGATTTTTGATTTACGATTAAAACGGGTTGAAGAACTATCAGAGTTTTCACCCAAAGGAAGAAAAGAAACCTAAATTTCACAAAAATGAATTTATAAAATTAAAATTTGTATGCTCATTTCGAAGCTCTCTGTCTCCTACATCAGTCAGAAACGACAAGTGAAAATAACAGACAATCGACAATCGAGCAGTGAAGTTATTTGAGTGGAATGGAAGCCCTGCTTCCTTTGAACTCACCCTACCTCAACAAACACTTGAGGAAATACACTGAATTAGCCGAGAAGCCTGACTACCCCAATTGGTCATCCACAATAGGCGATTGGAAAATAATATTGACCATTGTCAAAGAAAGGGACAACAAAAAGAAACAAAACAAAAGAACAAAACAAATTAATACTTCCAGTATTCAGGGAAGGAGACGTTGTTAATATCCTTAAAGTTGACATCTAGTAGGTGCCTCAGATTACGATATTTCGTATGCCACTTCGTTTCCTGTGAGTGACAAAGAATTCCAACTACCAAATCGTTGCTGTGCATCTTCACCTTCTGCAGCATATTCTCCAGGAGTTCTTGGACAAATTCTCCTATAAGAGCCATATTAAGATCACTATGGATAGACTGACTTCTCACGGTTCCCCTATTAGCTGAGCAATAGTCCTCAGGGTGACATTTTGAAAGGATTGAAGTTCATTCCATCCACTTCTGCAGATAATGAAAATAACAGCTAACAAGGCCGCTATATGCAGGGTGTATCTAAACCCCTGTCACAAACTTCTGGTGATTCCCCACAGCGAGATGAAAACAGAAGTTCATATAAACATGATTCTGATAACGAACCGTTTATGAGATTTCCGCAATTAAAATTGAAATTTCAGCAGCTGGTTTTTTACTCTGTGGATGGCAGGTGACATGCGGAGAAGCTACTACAACAAATGTCAAAGTTTCAGCAGCGAGTTGGTGATTCTCCCTGAATGATTAGGTACACCTGAAGTTATTAGCAGGCGCTTCTGTTAATAACCCATGTATGGGACGTTATTTCAAGAATTTGTTCCCACATGCCATATAAACAGTCTCCGCAGAAATGGGTGTTGGTAACAGTTTGTTTGCTGCCTACATTATGTTAATAAAATCTAATGTATCTCTCTGCAAAGTTTGCTGACTTTTTTTGCGGACCGGAGCAGCCCAATCTTGTAAATCCCTTAACTTTTAGCATGACTCTATTATGAAGTGGAAACGTATAGGGTCTGCCACTATACGATCATGATTTGTAAAGTTTGCCGATTGATAGATAAGGAACTTCTGATCGTCAAAGATTTTATCATGGACATTAAACTTGAGATTCAGCAATGAGCAATCTGAGGGAGGACGTTCGGCGAAAGCGATCAGATCTGTGGCGTCAAAAAAACTGGATGCTCCAGCAGGACAATGCACCCTCTCACCGAGCTCTCCTCACACGTGATTTTCTTGCGAAAAAATGTGATGGAGTGAATTTTTTCGGGATGGAGTGAATTTTAATCGGGTAAGAAGCTGATACAATTTTACGTACCAGCATCTTCCACTTTGTATGAGGCCGTAAAGTGATTTACGCAAGTATTCATGTAAATACTTTCCCTTTTAATAAACCAGTCCAGGAATTTTTGACCGCACCTCGTATTTTACATGAAGGCTATAATTTCTCGACAGATGGCTTTAAAATTATCAACTCCTGGAATCTGTTTAAATTGCCAGGGATAAGCCATCCTATTGTTTTCTGAATAACGACGATGGTCTTATACAAGTAGCCGATTGGATGCCTTTAGTTTCCTTTATATTGTGAAATAATTTTACCTATTGGTTATCTGCTGCTATATACACCGGCCTTGTTAGCTATTATTTTCACTTGTTGTTTCTCACAGATGAAGCAGACAGAGAGATCCAAAATATATATAAGATTTAATTTTATAAATTCGTTTAAGTGGAATAATGGTTTATTTTCTTCCATTGCTGTTATCCTAGTGACCACAGTTTTTTGGCTGTCTTCTAACCTAGTGTCCACAGTTATATTTCTATTATCAGGATTTTATTTTCAATGACAGTGAATATACTGATTAAAATATCTGCTTATTTTAGGTCAAATGCTAAATCGCTTCCTTCTGTATGAACTTTAAATTATTACGTATAGTTTAGTTTCTGCTAACGGTGACATTTCACTTTATTTAGCTGGCGTAGCAGCCGATGGAAGCCCCATGACGATCCCTGCGGCAACTCAAGGGGGCGCCATGCCATCTCTCAATCTTCCACCAGGGTCCATTCCACCACCGACGGCATCGCTCTCCACCACCCAACAGAGATATCAAGTACGTGAAAAAATACCTATATTCGGCTCTAGCGTGAAAGAGCAATTTATCCAATATTGTGCTTGCTTGGAAATATATTCAATTGAGAAAGGAAGGAGATATATCGTTTTGATAAAACTTTAATATTAAATTGAATAGACTTTTTAAATCCATTTTCCTCATATGTTTTTCTGTTAAATCCGTCCAAATAAATCCGTCCAAATCCGTTTTTCTGCAAATTAGCACTTTGATATAATTGTTGCACATGCAAAGACATCTCCCAATTTCCATATTAGGAAACACATATTCTCGGATGTCATGTTGTGTTTACCTGTTTGGCAAATACTTGGTCAGCTTATGTACGTACAAAAATTAAAAAAACGGAATTTCTGGGATAAATAAAAAAAAAGTCACCAAGAATTCTATATCATAGATTCCTTTTCATTTCCGAAAGTTTTAAGCTTAAATTTAAAAAATATATACACTAAAAAATTAACGTCCCATGTTATTTAAAGTCATGTATTATATAGCTGTTGTAAGAGCAGCCATTCCAGATTGCCGAAACCTATGTTTTTAATTTTAGTATCGATAGTCCATTCTTGTATACCCTGCTTTAAGCTAGATGACCTAATTTGCAACGATCCAAACAAATTTGAATTGCTTGCAACTCCATTTTCATAAAGAGGAAAACATGGCTCAAGCAGTTTCATATCATTTATCCTTAAAGCTATTCATGCTGGCAATTGCTCAGTGAGCAGATTATGCAAACCCAGAATTATTATCAAAATCAAAAGAGAGAGGGGAGGTGGAATTCTTTAATAAGAAAGTGGACAAAGTGAAGGAAGTGCAGACAGATGAAATGCCAACATTCACACGGTGGATGATGTCAGAACAGGAAAGGAATTCATTGCCGTTATCGAAGGTTATCATCGACATAATATCACGCAGGCTCATAGGGTAGGCTAACTTTAAAACGGAGAAGGAAGTAGGAAATAAAATAATGTTGTTCGTAACTGTAATACATAATATCAATTATATGCACGTAGTGAAATTTTTTTCATTTTGCACGAAATGTTTTTCGTGTACGGCATTTAGCCTTAAAAGCATCACAGGAAATAGAAAATTTCATCCCAATGGAGTAAACTCCCTCCTTTGTAGAATATTACTCTGTATAAAAGGCAAAAGTCTGATAATAGAGCGCATAACTCGAAAACTGTTTTGTGTAGGTTAAAGAAATTAAAAATATTATTACTACGCAGGATAGGGTCTATTTGGTAGTGACATTTTCAAATTTATGCAACAAAGTATTCATGAATTTTGGAAAATTATCACCTAAACTATGCCAGATATACGCATAGTGTAAATTGAAAAGTTGTAGAGAACCCTTCAATTACTTTAAATCGAATGTTAAAATCATTGCGTTATTGGGGGAAAATTAGAGAAAAAAATTGCTTGAAGTTGATAAGGTATTTCACGTCATTTGTAGAGAAGCCCATCGTTGGTGCAGATCAAACCTCTAAATTGACAGTTCAGAATGGTAGAAAAACGTTAAAAATATTTAATTTTAAAATTATAAACTTGTCTATATAAATTTCGGATCATTACGATAGTATTCATGGTTATTATTTATCACCTCCAGAAATGTATACGTTTATTAGGTTTTAATTTTCATTTGATACCGCCCGCTGTTGCTGATTGACATAATTGATTTAATCACGGTATTATTCGTATTACTCGTATATAATAAAATGAATAAGAATCTCGAATGTTGCAGTGATTCTATCTATTATCTGGGCGATGTAGCTCGCTTTCATTGCACTTATTCGCGAAGAGATTGCCATTATTCCGCTTGAATGCCCCATTCATTCATGGAGTGGAATGAATTTCTACAAGCGCAGCACTCGTTCTTCAGGCACTATTTAACATTCTTGACAAATTTCCCTCTCAATGAGCGCTGAAAACCATGCAATTGGTATATTAAAGAACGCGTGTCATTGGTTTCATGCTATTCAATTTATTGCTTCATTCATTCCTTCGGAGGTGTGGCCTTTCTCTTTGACTCAGCCGTAGTTTGGATAGTTTTTTTAATACCCGTGAATTATAGATAAACCCTATTAAAATCCTTTTCCATATGAAAATTATGCCGACAATTCTTAAATGAAATCATTAATAATCTAAACAATGGAGCATTAAAATAAAAACAGCGTCGCTATTCAATTGAAACTATCCTTCTCGTTACTATTAATTAAACGTTATTCTTTAAATCAGTAAATAATTTATATTCATGTAACATTCATTTATATATTAACAAGTCACTCATTATTATAAACATAATAATTATACGTGTAATGGTAGATAAAGGAAACGCATTAAATGAAAATGGATCATGATATCTTTATATGAAACTATCCTATTTAAATAATGAAACGCTTATCTTAGTGATGAGGATGGCTGCAGTGAATTTTTTCAGAATTAATTATCATTCAGAATTATAATTTGATTAAATTTTTCTGATAGGAAACTGCTGTCTGTCATCATTTGAGCGTTGGGTGGGAAAAGTGAGTATACTGATGCAGTTTATTGCACTTAATAAAACCTATTTTCTTGCACTAATTGGATGATGTAGCTCCTTCAGAATTAGTTCAGTTATTTGAGCGAATGTATTACTGAATTACCAATCCGTAAAATGTAACGACAAAAAAATTATCAGAGGCTCTTCTGGCTCGTTGAACTTGATCAAAAACTCGTATACAAGAGAACCTCGATTATCCGCCGCTTAATTGATTATTCGTCATGTTCTATCATACGTCTAAATATTCTGAAGATAATGAACTGATGGCACAGGTTCTTATGATGACACAAAAATCAAGAAATCTGGTCTTAATACAAAATTGCAGTCATGCAAGACAAATTTACGAACCAATAAAGCCAAAGAAAATTGCTTTTTAACACACTTTATTCTACTTGCTTTGTCTGTCTGTTTGTTTGGGTGGAATGTTGTAATCGATATTAAAGTTACTTTCTATTAATCGATTGACTTGAAATTTTGCACACATACTTACTCCTGATGGCAATACATTAATCAATTAAAAAAGTCAACTAAATAATTGATCAATTAGTGACAATTAATTAATTTAATTTTTATATGAAGACTTTACCAATAGATGGGGTTAAAGTGCGTTTTTAAATTTTTTTAATCCTTACTTTTATTAAAAACGCATTAACATATATACGTATGTAACTCCCAAACGTATATTATATGTGCTTACTTAATATACAGGGTGTTCATAAAATGAGGGATAATAAATACCTAGCATGATTCTTCACATCAAAGTAAATAAAAAGTTCCTTATGCAAAATGTCTAAAACTCAAAATTTAGAATGGTGCCGTTACGTCATTTTTGAACTTTCTGCACCAACACATCACATAATGAACTGTGCTATGCTTCGAGAAAACGGTGGCAATTGTTGAGATTAAATGACGTTTTCCGCCAGCTTTTAGAAAACTTCGCGTGGTCTTTAGACCCTTAAAAATTGGGTTTACGACATTTTGCATGAGGAACTTTTTATTTACTTTGATGTGAGGAATCATGCTGGTACTTATTATCCCTCATTTAAATTTCATGTTAAAAATGATAGGGGTGATGGAATATGCGATTCTAAGCAAAAAAGTTGATATGAACATGGGTCCGAATTTGAACGATAACTGAGATACGAACAGAAATAAAAATGGGGCCAGTAAGATCAACAAGTTAATAACTCACTTTTTATAACACCTAGGATGATGAAGTTTGAAGAAATAATAGGATACATAAACTGTATATCGTTAAATTTGAACGAATTCCAACGAGTAGTTTCCGAGTTACGCAGTCAACGTCGTAACACGTGCTCACATAGGAGTACTACGTAACTCGGAAACTACTCGTTGGAATTCGATCAAATTTTAACGGTATACACAATTTTATGTACTCTATTATTTTCCCAAATTTCATCATCTTATGTGTTGTAGAAACTGAGTTATTAAATTGTTGATCTTAGTGGCGGCATTTTTATTTCTGTTCATATCTTAGATATCGTTCAAATTCGGACCCATGTTCATATGAACTTTTTTGCTTAGAATAGCATATTCCATCACCCCTATCATTTTGGTGATGAAATTTAACAACACCCTGTATATACAGGGTGATTCTGAAAGGTCGTCCTAAAATGAAAAGGTAGTTAGAGGGTGAAATTCTGATCAAAAAAGTCTAGTCGCGTTTTTCGATCCGAGGCTCCGTTAAAAAGTTAAAGCCAGAGACTGTTAAGAGACTGGACAATTTTCACTTTTCCCATACTAAAATCTGTAACAGTTTTTATTGTGGCTCCCTCTGGAAAATGTTGCTCAAACTTAATGGGCTGCTATTATATGACGTATA
>JAHWFO010002815.1:78235-124632 GCA_023313115.1 Rhysida immarginata
TATATTTTTATACAATTAATGGTGAAAAGGAACTTTCTTTTTTTTGGATTTCCATTAAAAGAAGAAAGGTGAGTGAGAATTAATGTTTTTAAAATCACATAAGCAAAGAATGAGTAAAAGTCCAGAGATTCGTTTCCTAATGTTCTCGGATGATGTCTAATTCATGCTCTGAATTTATTTGCGTTATTTATTTAGCATATTTCTCTTTATCATTTGCATTAATGTCTCTATGGCCATCTGTTACCTATATTCACCATCACGGGACTAATGTGATTTTTTTTTCCGCGTGAACTTCTCAAACAATTAATTTCTAAAAAAGCATTTACTTATTACGTAGAGATCACACGCTAATAAAATTAGAGCATGAATGCGACAGGACTGACCAATATCATCTGAGAAAATTAGAGAAGGCTATTCAATCTGTGCTTCTGTGATTTAAAAAATTAAATTCTCACTCACCTTCTTTCTTCATCTAATGGAAATCCAAAAAAAGAAAGTTCCTTTTCACCATAACGATTGTTACAATATTTTGCCGCACAAAATTTACTACCCATTTAGGGTTGTTTAGAGTAGAGGAGAGCAAACTAAGCACGTATCAAGATAGTGGCGAAAATGCTGTCGGCCATCTCTCATTTTCTCGCAGCGTTTAAATCAGAGACAGTCGAAGAAACAGTCTCTGGTTTAAATTGAAACAAAAATTGTAAATTCGAAACTTAAAAGCGCCACCTGGATAATGTTGCCTAAGCTCTAAAACAGGAAGTGGTTACACAATAAATGATGAATTGGACAGTCTCCTTCTCCGACTGTCTCTGGTTTAAATCGAAACAAAAAACTGTAAATTCGTAACTTAAAAGTGCCACCTGGATAATGTTGCCCAAGCTCTAAAATAGGAAGTGGTTACACAATAAATGATGAATTGGGTAGTCTCGTTTTCCGACTGTCTCTTGTTAAAGCGCTTTAAAGTTTCGTGATGTCATTTCCGTTTCAGTCAAAAATATTTTTAACATACTTTAATTTACTTCTATAAATATTAACCACTTAAAAACTATTTCAAAGAACATTTTATACCATACAGAAAAGATATTTTATTAAATTAGCAAATAATTATGTAAATGAAACGTTAATGAACGTTTATGGGGAAAACGTTTTGAGCCGAAAAGAGGTGTCTGTTTGGTGCAGGAAATTCATGAACGGCCGAACTGAACTGCATGTTGATCCAAAGGAATGAAGAAGATCGAAATCTGTGCATAAACCAGAGAAATATGAAGTGGTAGAAGGTTTGATAAGGGAAGATCGAAGGATCAAACTGCTTTAGAAACCACAGTTCGGCAGTATTTTACAAATTTGGGCAAGGACAGCTATCGTGACGGTATGCTTAAATTTGTGCAGCGCGGAATAGATGCCTGATTGCAAACGATTACTATGTACTTTTTGTAGCTCCATTTTCAAACTTTCCAAATAAATGTTTTCCCATAACTTTCTTTTTATTATAGGACCCCCCCTCGTGTTACTTTTTGTAGCATGTTTGAGACCGATACATTTTGAGATACAATGCAGTCTTGCTTTTTTTGTATATGCACAGATTATTTGCGCATAGTTGTGACTTTTATGTGTCTTAAAGTAAAAGCAACTGGTAATATGATGCATTTGAAATAATTCATTAATAATTATATATATAAAATCTGCGACGGTGGAGTATGTCACAAACAAAGAAAAAATCTAACAATGGGTTATTTCCCGATTATACAATCGGGTGGGTTCGATTCTACTTAGAAATATAACAAAGTTTAGTTGTACAGTAAATTAGTAGAAAAAACTAATGGACACAAGCGTAAAGGATAAATATGCGAAAAGAAACAAAATAAAATGCACTTCACACCTGAGCCTAAAATGCAAGCATGGTGTGGAAACATCCACATTCTCCAGTTCGCAAAAAATTAAAAGTTTCTCATTCAGCTCGGAAGACTATGCTTACAGTTTTTTGGGATAGGCAGGGCATCCTATCCCAAATAAATCCCAAAAAATTTATACTCGAATTAAAAATTAATTAGAAAATATACCTTTTAGCTACTAAAGACCAAAAGCTATGGACACCTAAGTATGGAAAACGAGTACAAAAACCACTACTCCACAATAACAAAATTTAATAAACTCAGATATACATTTTGAAAGCAAACCCTTCTTTAGTGAAAGGTCAAAGTCTTTGATTCGGATATCACACGTAAATACATGTACGAGGTATTTCGCCAAATTTGTCCTCCAAATTTGCCTCAATGTTATTAATAATTGATTGATGTTTTGTTCTGCTACTGTAGATCCGAGTAAAGATAATGGAAGCTCGACAATTGTTGGGTTCCAATCTGTGTCCGACGTGCACAGTGAAGACCTTCCAGCAGAGCCGTCATACAAAGGTCGTCAAGGCAACGGGGACGCCCTACTGGAATGAGCTTTTCTTCTTCCAAATGACCACCTCCGTCGCCGACATCTACGAGAACGCCATCACATTCGAGGTAAGTCCATCCTCAGTTTCACCCTTAGCTTAATCTTTTTAATTACAGTTTAACAGGTGTATTAAAATTTTTCATTATCACCATTATCTTATCACCCGAACTTAATCGCATGTGCTCTCTTTTGGGATGGGTGAAATAACTCAAGGTTATATAAAAGTAAGAATCGTTGAGTAGAAGATATCTAATGTGCATAAAATCAAGTAAACTAATTAATAAAATATCAATAATAAAGAATGAATTTGAATGCACACAGAATGAATGAATTCACCTGCTTAATTTTTTCAGTATAGCCAGGTGATCAGTGCATTTCAAATTAAACCGACATTAAAGTTCATGATCGTTGGAACATGTGAAAAATTGACTGTATTATACCATGGCCGTGACCAAGGGGTATGGAACGTAGTCTTTCCATTCCCTATGTGAATGAATGTTTGTTGATGTCTATTTTGAACACCTGACGTGCCTTAAGCCTTTGTTCCATTCACAGGGAAGAATTGTATTAAATAAATAAATAAATATACATCGGCGTAGGTCAATAAAAAAACACTTAATTACATTGCCAGCAAAACAGCGACTCCTCGTAAGTCAATAAATTACGGACGCTCAGCGTGATTTTGCAACAATTGAAAAATGAAAGTGATCGAAGAAGCGGGCACTTTATTTCCTTGTCGAAGAAGGAAAGGGAGGAAATAACTCTTTCAATTTTTTAAACGCAAAGATCTTTTATTCTTTTAAAAATAACTCTCAGTGACTGAAAGGAATGTTAAAAAAGACAACACGAGATAAATCGGAGGTGCGCAAACACAGATATTATTGCTCCTTATCTCTGGCGCAATAAAGTACGAGTGCGTTTTTAAGTAAGTACAGTTTTGATATAAAAAGGGCAATTTTTAACAGCTTAATTTTTATATGAAAGCCTGGACCTTAATCCACTTTTCGACTAATTTCCACCTATATTAAGGTACTTATCGTATGGTACGACCTGCTTCTGAATTCCATCCTCATAGAAATCGGCCGCCTGATTTGCTAACATTCGTCGTCATCACCCAATACACACTGCACGTGATTTTTCGGGGCGAAATTGTTTGCTTGCATTTCACCCTCTTGTGTGATGTCGAATGCCTCCATACCATGGACTGTTGTTTTGATTCCGGTGTAATGTGAGTAACTCATATTTCGTACCAGCAAAATTTTAGCTGAAAAACTTCGGTACCGCTCGAGGAGAGTCAAAGCACTGGCTAAACGATTGGTTATGTGCAAATCCGTGGTTAGCAAATCAGGCGGCCGATTTCTAAGAGGATGACATTCAAAAGCTGATCGTACATTACGATAAGAGACTTAATACATGTGTAAATTCTGTTGAAAAGTAGAGTAAGGTCTAGGGTTTCATATAAAAATTAGATGTTAAAAACTGTCCTTGTTTTTTTATTTATATCATTTGGTACTTACTTAAAAAACACGCCTCATATACATTCACTCACCAAAAGTCATGGCACATCTGCCTAATAACGTGTTGGCCCCCCTCTGGCGTGGATAACGGCGGCGACCCGTCGTGGAAGAGAGTTTACCAGTCGCGGAACGCATTCACCGGCACTACAAGCCATGCTCCACTGCACTGCACTCTATAACGATGCTGCATTTATCAGTTGTGTTGGTGACGACCTGACAGATCGTTCGATGATGTCCCACAAATGTCCAATGGGATTGCAATCTGGGGAACGTGGAGGCCAAATCATTATGTGTGAACTCGATGTTCCTCCAGCTACTGCCGTGTCACAAGATGCCGTTGCCCGCGGAGTAAAAACAGCTCAGATGGCCCCCAAGCAGATCGACGTAAGAAGTAGCACGCAGAGTGGGTGCAGATGCACCAATAGACCCATTGCATGCCACGAGAAAACACCCCAGACCAGCATGGAGCCTCCACCTGCCTGAGTGGTCCCCTGACTTCGTGTGGCCTGCGTCAGACACGGATACGACCATCGGCCCGATACAGCTGAAAACGTGACTCGTCGGACCAGGCAACCCTTCGCCAATCTTCAGCGGTCCAATGTCGATTGGCCCAGGCTAGGCGTTGCCGACGATGTGCAGCTGTCAAGAGTGGCACCCGTCGTGGCCTCCTCCTCCCAAAGCCTGCAGCTGCCAAGTTTCGTCGAATTGTCGTCACGGACACAGTTCGGACGTCCCTGGTTATACCGAAAGGTGATTTGGCCCGCTGTCGCCCTTCAGTCAGCGGTTGCAAGCCGGGTGACTCGGCGAACACCTCTGGCATCAGTGAGGCGTGGGCGGCCCGTCCGCTGTCCGACATAGGTTGTAACCCCTCGTTAGGTGTACTCTCGATAGACCCTTGCAACGGTTGTGCGGGAAAATTGCAGGGTGTTGGCTACATCTGATATTGATGCACCCATCCGTCTGGCACCAGCAATCATCCCCCGTTCAAATGCGGATAGCTCTCGGCGTGCTGCCATTTCTGCAGCTAGTTTTGCTTAAATGATTGTGTGATACACTCGACTCTCCTTTTATGCCTCTCATTCTCGCCTTGCTTTTTGCGTCTTCACGCAAAGGGGACACGTTTACTCTTTTTCAAAAATTGATCAGGTGACACTGAATATCTATCATATTCTTCTTCATGTTAGCATGTTTTGAAATGTGTTCAAATATGTCTTAATTTCATAAATTCTCTGCCAATATTTGATAGTTTAATTATATTATTTATTTTTATTATCAGTTCAGACATTAAAGACAACTGATAAGATTGTTTAGAAAACATGTTTTTTGTGGCATATACCCCTTTTCCATTGAGCCCCACAAATTTTGCAAAGTCAGGGCGCATTTAACTTACGAGGCATGTCCGGAAAGTAAGTACCGTTTTGGAAAAAAACACATAAAACATTTTTTTCAAAACAAAATTTATTTTTACGTGAAAGAGCATTTCTTAAACTATTTTTCTACATAGTTGCCACCGTTGTTCAGACATTTGTCATAGCGGGAAACCAGCTTTTCTATACTCTCTTCATAGAAAGATACCGCCAGTGAAGACGGAAGATGCGGAACGATACTGTGAAACATTGAGAAAACTTCGGCGCGCAATTCAAAACAAAAGGCGTGGAATGCTCAGTCAAGACATTTTGTTGCTTCAGGACAACGCACGTCCCCATTCTGCTGGTGTCACTCGAAACTTTATTCAAGAATTCGGTTGGGAGCAGTTCGATCATCCGCCATACATCCCTGATCTCCTACCTTCTGACTACCACTTGTTCTTGAAATTGAAGCGTGATTTTGGAGGAAGGCGCTTTGACAGCGATGACGACGTAAAAAAACGGCGTTCAGCAATGGCTGTCTTCACTGGCGGCATCTTTCTATGAATAGGGCATACAAAACTTGGTTTCCCGCTACGACAAATGTCTGAACAACGGTGGCAATTATGTAGAAAAAAAGTTTAAGAAATGCTCTTTCATGTAAAAATAAATTTTGTTTTGAAAAAAATGTTTTAAGTGTTTTTTTTTTCCAAAACGGTACTTACAGCCCGACACGCCTCATACTTTTACAATGGAAAACGAGCCTTAGTTAGCAATAAATTTTATTAGATATAATAAAATAATAGGATATGGCCTACTTTTATCATAAGTGAACAGCAGATTTTATTATAAATTACATAATGATACTATAATAATGATTTATTGTTTTTTTTTATGTCTGTAGTATTTTTATTCTCAGTAAAAGTTTGTTTGGGTTACTTTACACGATAATTTCCTAAAATTGTTAAATTTAGCCCAATATAGTTATTGTTAAAATTCTTTTATATTGTTATATAATATTTTTCATTTGCCAAAACTCTGAATCTTTTTAATTAGATAAATTTTTCTGAATGGTCACATAAATTTTTCCTTAATTTATATTCATTTGATCATTTTCCATATTGTTTTTCATCATTAATAATAAATAAAGCATTTGCGTTTTTCATAATGACTATATTGCATATCGTACAAGCACGTTAAAAGAGCACCGTAACTCTGAGTTAATCCTAGAATATGTCAGTTGAGCTTCAGGTATAGATGACAAGAATTTTTAAAGGATAAAAACTTACTTTTGAAAGTTGCAATAAGATAGAAATTAAGCATACTTCTCAAATAGAAATATGGAATTGAACATAAAATTAAGCAAAAAGATATTACTAATTTCCGACCCACAGAAACTTTTGAATAAGATTTAAATTCGTAAAAACCAAGATAAATTCCAATCGTAGTTTGAGACATTTATCTCATTCAGTTTCGAATATCATTCAGCTATGTGGATTAGAAATGAATAAATTCCTTTTGGTTAGGCTTCATCCACACCCAATATTCTCTATATTGTGTGATTAAAAGATTCTGGACACACTCCAAATCAATGTTACGTGACCTAATTTTACGTGTCTATGTCTGAAGTAACATATACAGAAACATACCTTACTGGATGTGATTCATATTGGTGCAGCGAGGCTCGCGCAACAGATTTCGATGAGTTCCAAAATGTGTCATCATAAGTTGTCGCCACTTTTACAATGATGAACCGCTCATTGAAATTGGACCATGTAACAATTTAAATATGCCTTATAGAGCGATGAATCTCTGTTTACATTCTGGCAATCGACGATCAATTTTGGATCTTGCAGATGCCCGAAGAATTCTTCATGCCTACTATGAAGTCCGGATTGGGCCAACCGGTTTCTGTTACACGAGATGTCTGCACTTTATCTTGATATTTTAAATAACTCTACACTTCCAACATTGCGGCGACAGCTTGGGATTAAACAACGACCATTCCTGTACCAACATGACAATGCCACCTGTCATAAAGCAAGGTGTAATGGAATGTTGGAGGAGACAGGGGTTGAAGAAATGGATTGGCCTCCACTGAGCCTCTATAAATCCCATTGAACACTAGAGGGATGAATTAGATCGATGACTGCGGGCTAGGCCACATCGCTCTTGGGGGAAAATGGAAGAAAATTGCTGAAGCTGTCTATCAAAATCTGATGGAAAGTCTTCCTCGGAGAGTACAGGTCGCAATAAAAGCAAAGCGAGGTTCAACCCCACATTAATTTTCGTGAATTAAAATTTTGCAATACAGTTATCCGGAAAATTTTCGTCACAGTATATTTTGAACTGAACGTTATTTTATATGACTTTATTTTATACTTATTTTTGCACCCTTTTATTAAAGAATAACCATTATTCAAAGTCTTCTATTGAATTGTAGCTAGAAAATATATTGCCAGGCAATTTTGAATTGTCATATTCAATTTATCATCTACTCTTATAATTTTTATTGATTTCTTCCTTTCTAGGTTTTTCATTCCAAATTTGCTCGGTCAAATGCTCTGATTGGTTCATTTTCGGTGAGATTATTTAGACAACTATAGTTAAACCTCGTTATTACGATTTCTAAGGTAACCAGAATTTTGAAGGCATTATGAATCAAGCCTTAGACGTTATTAAAAATTATCTGATAAGTTTATTTCAGCAAAAGAAAAAAAAAAGGGGGTTATTGTCATCTTTTACAAGAATAAATATAATTTTTCCTAATGGTATTGTTCACAGAACTATACAAATTGAAAAGATCTCGTGAAACATTATTGCCATACAGAGTAAATGACTTAATTTCCTCTAAAATTGACAACATCCGATTTTTACAATGACCCAGATTGAGATGGCGTTTCCTCTTACACCATGTAGTCATGTTGACATGTAGGATGTTTGATTTATGCATGAATAATATACATGTTTGAATACATTCGGAAATATCTTTTTTTAACATGATAATAGTTTAAGGATGGACATATTCTACAAAAAGCATGATGCAAAAAAAATGACACCAAAAAGCGTTACGGAAACAGTTTTGCATTGTTGCTGCACGTTTAAGCATTATTGGCGCCGGCTTGAAGCACATGCCGGTGTAGTGTTTTATATTAACTCCCATGTAATAATAACTCCCCAGTCCTTATTATATATATTTTTGTGATTAGTCGAGCATGCCCAGTCGGTAAAACCCATGTCTCATTCTTTCATGGTAAAATCTACCGTTAAAATACACAACTAGAATTCGGAAATAGAAAATAGAGTATAAGCACAGATTACTTATTACACAGATGGGACAATCAATGTTAAAGTAGTGGAAACAGCATTGTTTTGACGTCATCGATTGTTGCAAAGTCCCTCTGTACCGCTGGGTGCGCTGTTTCGAAGCATTGTTTTTCACGTTTATTTTCATGTTTAATGAAGAATTCTGTATGAAAATTTCAAAAGGATATGCTATTTATTTTTTACGTGATGGAAAGTGTAATCTATTTACGTGATGCTATTTATTCATGGTTTTTTCTTAAATAATAAAATTTAGTGTAGTCACAAATACAGTGGGACACAATCACGTGACCTGTTTCCATTTTCACCCGAGGCTAACGAGAAAGACAGGCTCCGGCACCTGAAAAGTCACCTGACCAAGATAGGTCTATTAACAATGTAACTTTCATTGTTTCCATCTTGTATTTTAACAATCAGTGTTTTTTCCTTTGTTGGAAACAATGAAGATTGGATTGTTAATAGACCTATCTTGGTCAGGTGACTTTTCAGTGCCGGAGCCTGTATTTCTCGTTAGCCTCGATTTTCTCCATAAGGACATCATCATTTGTCCCATCTGTGTAGTAAGTTATCTGTGGTATAAGTTTCGATACGCAACAAATGTGCCATACTTTTCGTAGCTGTCATTATTAGACAATAATAGTCTTGTGACAGTTGTCACTTGGTTTATTTTCACCTTAACTTTTAGGGTTACCGTAATCCTCCCTTCTAAAAGATTACACGACAATTGCGCATCAAAGTCAAGGAACAGGCCTGTTTAAGTTGTGAATGTAAGTAGACATAAACCCCATGTGTGAACATTCGTGGACAAAAACGCCAGAGAAAGACCCAGAGGACAAATGACCCCATGGATGAGTGTGTGGGCAAAAAGGCACCAGAGCCAGAGAGGGTACACGGAAATTATCCAGCGGAAGCAATATGGATATGTGCAGGAAGATGCCCCCGTCGCAAGAAGCTCTGAATGGGGTATTGTTTGCACATCGAACGGCTAAACATAATTCAACAGGTTGTTCTCCGTTCCGCGTCCTTTACGGATGCGATCCTGTTCTGCCAATCGATGTCAAATTCAAAACTGACTATTCCATTCTTAACGATCAAGAATTCGATGAAAAGTACGTTCGTGACGTTGTTGATGTCATAACAACAATACGCTACACAGTGAATGCCTCGGCCACAACATCAATTAAGAAAGAGCAATCCAAGAAATGTGAAGACTACACTAAACATTATGAACTGCCAGTTTAAACCAGGCAGTAAAGTGTTGTTAAAAAAATCTGCAACGAGAAGACCGAATGCTTGGACCATATACAGTTAAAATTATATATTATGATAATACTTGTGTTCTGGATAGTAACAAAGGGGAATTGAAACTAAAACAACATTTCTTTGTAACTTAAAGTTGTACGAAAAAAGAATCCACGAATAAAGCATCAGTTGAAGACAAAAATGTTTTCTCAGAACATTCTGGCAGGGTCTGGATCAAAAATTTAATCTTGACAAAGGCAGACAAGACAAGTATTGGCAACAAAGAAATACTGGATTATAAAATCATTAATGCCGCGCAGACCTTACTTAAGCAAAGCCATTACCCAGTAGAACGATTGAATTCTAGTTTACTTGTCCAAGCAAGTGGGTTCAAAGGTACGTCGAACAAATGCGTTCAGATCCATTTTGATGTTGACCGCCAACATTGGATTACTTCGTCAACCACAAGAAAAAGAGTTGAAGTAGCTGACAACCGTTTTCAATGTGAGCTGACTACTTCAATAAAAACACAGTTGAAGCAAAGGTATGGTCCGATGGCCAAAAATAATATCTACACAGTATATGTTTTGCCAACTCAACAGCAGCTAAATGGTGTAGACTGCTATTGCCATGTCATTTCAACAGCTGTTGAATTTTTAGTGGCAGATGGCGACCCCTTTTCCAAATTTGACATACAGAAAATGTGTCAGCAACTTGCGTTTTTTTGGAACAAGAAAACCTGTATCCATTGTATCCATTTTGGAACAAGAAAAACAGATATGCAAAGAAATTGAAAGGAAGTAAACCCAAACTGACGAAAGTAGATTTACATTTTTGAACACTACTGGCATTTGAAATGAACATAACCCACTATCTACATTATATGCATGTTAACATTTCACGATGTTACATGTCTTATGTGTTTTCTTTAATAAAAATTGACAATGTTAAAAATTGAGAAGCCATCACTAGTCCTTATTTGTTTAATTATTAACTTTTAATTCAATTTCAGATAACTTATGCCAATATTTATTTGGGAGTTATAAATGTATAGAGAGAGTTATACAGGGTGATTCTGAAAAAAGTGTGTATAACTATAAGCAATGACAGAGGTGACCAGAATGAACATTTTCTTTTAATACAATGTGGGTCCGAATTTGAACAGATATGAGATATTTTATCTGCTAACTGAGATATCTACAGAAATAAAAATGCCGCCACCAAGATCAACAAGTTAATAACTCAGTTTCTGCAACGCCTAGAATAATGAATTTTGTAGGAATAATAGGGTATATAAAATTATGTATACCGTTAAAATTTGATCGTGTTCCAACAAGTAATTTCCGAGTTACGCATTCAAAATCGTAAGAGTGCTCACATGAGAGTACTAACCAGAACGTGTTACGATGTTGAGTACGTAACTCGGAAACTACTCGTTGGAATTCGATCAAACTTTAACGGTATACAGAGTTTTATGTACAGGTAGATCCCGTTTTACGCGTGTACAGAATAGAATTTGGTTCTCATAAGCATTAATTATTTTCCTGATATAATGTAAATAATTCCGTTATAGAAGTATAGGATTAGTAATACAACAGTTTTTCTATTTTTTAGTCTTAAAATAGCACCTTATATTATTTTATAAAACTCAAGATACACTAAAATACTCAAAATACATGTACACGTACAACAAAAAGAAATGTCCACAATCTAAACTTTATATTGCTTTGGGTTCATCTGTGCCAGAAGATTCTGATGCTGTTTCCAACAGTCTCCTCCCTGTAATAGTGCTGGTGGAATCCACAAGAGAGTTTGGAAGAAGAGCTCGGACTGGATGTTAAGGGATCGTTCTAACTGGCAGGATGTTTTGCTGGTCGGCTGTAACGTTTTCTTCATCTTCATCGAGGACCTCCAACTCAGTTTCTAACGAGTAGGATTTTCGGGCCCGCTTTCTTCCTTCGGTAATAATACTTTCTTTACGTTTCGGCGGCATTTTAAGTCCTACAACAATAAATCTTTTCGCAAACAGATTAAAAACTCAGCTGATCTTGACCAAAATGATGTATAGCAACCTTATCATTCATAGATAGCCAGTGATGTGCTAAGTGTGCACAAACACAGGGGATAGGAACAAAACAAAACTCAAAAACGAATTCAACCCTAACAAAAATAGAAGAGCTTTCACATGTTAGCAATCGATGGTGCTACTAAATGAAAACCGCGTATATCCGAAATCGCGGATACCGAAATCGCGTATAAAGGGATCTACCTGTACCCTATTATTCCTCCAAAATTCATTATTCTAGGCTTTGCAGAACCTGAATTATTAACTTGTTGATCTTGGTGGTGGCATTTTTATTTTTGTTCATATCTCAGTTAGCATTCAAATTCGGACCCACATTGTATTAAAAAAAAATGTTCATTCTGGTCACTTCTGTCATTGCTTACAGTTATACACACTTTTTCAGAATCACCCTGTATAATAATGCATGGGGAGTCATCTTTCCTGGGATTCATTATTACATGCTATACCGGCACTGAAAAGTTACCCGACCATTGTTGTCTGAGCAACAATTTTTATTTAAATCTTTACTACAGAGATATTATGAAATACATTGAAAGTGTGGTAACAGATAGCGCCACTATACGTCACTGTCTTACCTAGCAAACTGTGTAATGGCCTAACGTTTTGCTTTCAGTGTTTTGAATGAAGGCTAATGAATCCTAGTATATTGGAATAAACTCTTTTCCATTACAATAAATTTATTTTATTACTCACAATTTAATTCATAATTTATTATTTTGAAACATTGGAGAATCAATTAAATGTTCATTTAGATCTTTTGATGGTCTTTGAAGTCTTCATCTTATTTATAAATTATGCGCTTGTTGAATTTCTATATATGTACTTTGAAGTGCTTAATTTATTTCTACAGATTCCTTCCTTCCTCTCTATAGTTAAGAACAAAATGTTAATCCTCCCATGGAAGGTATAGGAAAGTAGCGGAAACCCTGAGATCATTTTACCCCCCCCCCCCCCCCTCCCCAGGTTTTTAAATCGAAAAATTTTTTTTCTCGAACGTAGTATTTAGAAACTGTAAAAGAGCTCTATCTTCTTTCGTTTCTCATCATTTTCGATCGAATGATATATGACATGCCATATGTTGCCATAGTTCCAAAATCCAAGTAACTGCCACCCCCACAGTTTCGACCCCATTGGGGCAATTTGGCCCAAACTTCATAGTAATGTTGATCTTGCTTAGAGGAATCTGCATACCGAATTTCATTCTTTTATATGCATAAATACGCGTAGACCTTTTGGTCCCCTCTGATTTCCGTTCCCGAAACTCCGACCCCAGTGGGCGAATCAAAACCAAACTAGATAGTGAAGGTGCACATGCCCATATTAAGCTACATTCCAAATTTCAACCTTCTACCTAAAAAAATGTGAACATTATGATGGGGACGGACGGACAGACAGACAGACAGACGGACATTATAAAAACAATAAGAAGCGGTATTATGGAGCTCCATTCTTCCGCTACTTAATAATTGATTATAAGGAGTAATTTCAAGTTTGGTTATTAATGAAATGACGATAGACTCCTTGTGAATATCTGTTTAACAAGAAATTAAGTTATAGTGAACCACGGTATAGTGAAAGTGGTGGAAGCCCTGAGTTCGCTTGGTCCCCTTTAACTCCCACCCTCGTAACTCCGACCCCGGTGGGCCAATCAAAGTCAAACTAAATAATGAAGTAAGACATGCTTATGGTAAGCGACGTTCCTAGTTTCTTAGTCAAAATTGTAAAAAATATGAAGGGGACGGATAGACAGACATACGGACGGGCATTGTAAAACTAACAAGAAGTTAATCCTCCCTAGGAAGGTAAAGAAAAGTAGCGGAAGCCCTGAGATCATCTATTTTTACCCTTTTATCTCACTTTATAACCCACCCCTCCAATTTTTTAAATCGAAAAATTGATTTTCTCGAACGTTGTATTTTAGAAAGTGTAAAAGAGCTCTATTTCTTTCGTTTCTCATCATTTCAGATCGAATGATATATCACTTGCCATAATGTTGCCATAGTTCTAAAGACCAAGTAACTGCCACCCCCACAATTCCGACCCCATTGGGGCTTAGAAAAATCTGCATACCGAATTTCACTCCTTTATATGCATAAATACGCGTAGACCTTTTGGTCCCCTCTAATTTCCGCCCCCGAAACTCCGACTCCAGTGGGCCAATCAAAACTAAACTAAATAGTGAAGGTGCATATGCCCATAGTAAACTTCATTCCGAATTTCAACCTGCTACCTCAAAAAATGCAGAAATTATGAAGGGGACGGACGGACAGACAGACGGACATTGTGAAAACAATAAGTAGCTCCATTCTTCCGCTACTTAATAATGTTCCGACCCAAAAAAAAGCGTTACGGGTGATGTAATAATTTTAATTTTTCATATAAAAATATATTCGTTTCTTGATCTTAGATACTGCGGAAAGCTTGCACGTGCCATGTTTGTGGTCCCACATTCGATTGTGAGCACAGAGCGAGTAAGGAGACGTAACTTAAGCATAGATGCTGTGTTTACTCGACATATACGAGAGACTCGATACCCATGCTTATATTTCATACTTCATGTATTATAAGCCCTTATTCAATATTACCGATGTACAAGATTCTGTAGACTCGTCCATTGATAAATAAATAAAAGGTTTATGTACTGCATAAAATATTTATTTGTTTGTTGCTTCTGAAAACATTATCATGATTGAATGCTTCGGACTGCAGATTCGAAACTAAGTCACCTTTTACATTAAGAACAGATCAAATTTTGCGGGACCAGGGATAAAATCGTATTAATGGAGATCGTAATAATGAAATTTGATTGTATTTGTTTCTGTTCCTTTTCCATACTCATAACATCTTAGCAAACATTTCAATTTCTCATAATAACTCAATAGAAATAAAAGCTTCAACCATTTATCCTAATGATTTCTCAGTGTTCTCTAAGCACCGTCTACAGTCAGCCTCAGCAGGCATTCATCAACAAGTGGCTGATGCTGAGCGACCCTAACGACTTCGCTTCTGGCATCACCGGCTATCTTAAAGTCTCCATCGCCATACTCGGCCCTGGGAGCGAATGTCCGGTAAACTCTGTAAACAATAAAAATAAACAGAAACATCTGCTAGAAAGTAGCTCTAATGTACTCTTTATTTATTTGACAAAAGGATTTTGCAACTCAGGACGACAGTGATGATGTTGAAGGGTAATTGCCATATTACTATTAATAACATAATAGAGCAATAATATAATTCTGTATTACTCTATCGTTGTTCAGTTAACTTAAAAGTAATTTAAGAGATACCTATAATATATTTTTAAATTAAAATTACATTAAACCAACAACTAAACGATCATAGAATAAATAATTAATTTATTGACATATGCAATGAATGTTTTACCCAGTTACAGAAGCAATATACATATTTGATTTGTTTTGAAATTTTTACATCTATCATGTATTAAATTAATGAAACATTTTAATTTTTCTTCAGCAATTTAATTTGGCCAGCTGGAGTAGAATTGCAACCGGCAACTTTCTCCTTAGATGTTTTCCGTGCAGAAGATTTACCAAGAAGTAATTCCAAAATGATACCGAAATGAAATATAGTATTGGTTTATATTTTATTATATTTATATTATTTATAATAAAACAATGTTTTTTGCAGTGGATTCAAACGTTGTTCAAGAGTTAAAGAAATTTCTTAATGTTGGAAAAGCACATAAGGAATTAGTTGATCCTTACATGATCTTTATGTTTGCGGGAAAAGAAGTAAGAAAACGTTTTCTTTTACCGTTAAGATAAATATTGGAGAATGTATAATAAACTCATAAAAATTAACATCAAACATTAACATACAATAAATGGGTACATTAAGGCTTCTCATATAGTACAGTGTATTTCCTTTAGTGTATGTTTATGAAGGATCAGATTGTGGAAGCTATGCTTCAGTTCCATTCATACACCAATACACTTCACAGTTCGATGTCGATTGTTCAACGTCCTTATTTTTATTTTGACAAAGGATAATCTCTATCCGAAATGCCAGCTTTATGCAAGGTTTTCGAGTCTTGTTTTCTTTCCTTCTACATCCGTCATAAAAATCTTCGAGTAACTTACCTAACGTACCTTAATAATTATACAGGGTGATCCAAAAGTCAGTTCATCCAAAGATTTATAAATACATATCTATATACATTTATTTAGATTCCAAGGGTGATTCTTTCGACACTTCGTTGGAGAAACTACTGGATCTCTGAACTTCATTTTGGTCTTAAAAGAAAGATGTTTTCTGTAGATTTAACAAAGTTAGTTTTTGTGTCCATAATTACTATTAATTAGCGGTAATTTACAATTCAAAATTGCTTTAAGCGTATGCGTAGTGATATGATAAAAACTGGTCTTTACATACATCCGCAAAAATTGACTTCTGGGTAGGCGTGGTAGAAGGCATAGTATAGAAGGCTGTTCCTTTAACTGGCATGGAAGCGTGCAACGTTCTCTGCTTTTAAGCTGCTCTATTATTCTATTTGTTGCTCCGACGATTTTTTATTTATTTATTTTTTAATTAAAGGGATGGATATTAATAATCAAATGGACAGTTGTTTACCGGCAAATTTTGGCGGGTTACATCTAGTATAAAATGAAAAATACCGACGTCAAATTTTCAGTGGAATGGCACTCGTTCCATTGAGGTTTCGGCTATGTGAGGTGTAGCTGCGTCCTGTTGGTAATAACCTTGTCTGCATTCAATATCTTCTAACTGCTCTACAAATTGTTGAAATAAGTTACAATAACGTTTCCAAGAATATGTGCCGTCGCATTCGTTTGTGCAAGCAGGAGAATGAGGGCCACTTTGAACATTTACTGTAGGCTCAATCAGTGTCACAGTGATTAAAGAATATCCACTGCAAATTTGACGACGGTATGTTTAATGGTTTTCATTTTATTTATATATCTTTGGGTGACCTGACTTTTGGATCGCTCTGTACACATGATGCTGAAATTTCATCTACTTGATGCGTCGTTTTGCTCCAAACAAAAGATCTCAGAAAGACAAGTGAAAACAACTCAAAATTAATTTTTTGGTAGTTTTTCACGCAAAAGTACTCCTGTTGCATGTATCATCCTACTTTCTTTTACATATGCACTTCCTTCAGAATTCAGTCGCATTAATTCATTCATAGAAACAAATGAGAACAAATCAACGAATTCCTCAGACTGGAAGAGCAGTATTTCTGGAACTGGAATTTTTGGATCTCAAAGCCACAGATTACGAACTTTTGCCGAGTATATACGCATAATTAGGCTTTTGAACTTAGGAATGCGTCTAATTGCTGTATATCATCTTCGATACTGACTTAAAAATGATTCGTCAGTAAGAAAACTTATTTCGACAAATAAACTGTAATATGCTGGACTTTCTCCATTATATACTAAGTCCGTTAAACTAGCGCTAGTCAATTTGAAGGAACGCTGATTTCTTATCTAAATTCTCTATACTAATCATACGAATAATTTTTTATCATTATTTTTATGACTTTTTAACCACATGAAAATCACGCTATATACAAGAGCTTCAATTTATATCCCAGATTTCTTCATTATCCATACTAAAATTTTTATTCTTGCTCACGTCTCTTCATTCTTACTAGGTACAGACAAAGATTATGTATACAAGTGATCATCCCGAATGGAAGCAAAAGCTAAATTTAGGATTCATGGTAATAACAGTAATAAAAAATATAGTTATCAATTCCCATTCGGTTAGAATAATCAAATAATTTCTGGCCTTTAAAATTTAATATGCCAATTTCTCCTGTTTCACTTGACACTTACCTTTTCAGTTTCCATCTATGTGTAACAACGTCAAATTAATACTTAAAGATTGGTAAGTATATGAGCATATACATATAGCACCTTCAATTCCTAAGTTAACACTTTTCATAGCTTTCTACTATAATTTTTTTCTTTTTTTTATTTGAAGGGATAGATTAACAGAAGATGATGTAATAGCAACTGCTTCTATTCCTTTATCATTGATTTCGGCTTCAGGAGAAAATGGTAATTTAAATTTATTAGCCTTTCAAGTTACTTGAGCTTTTTCCATTAAGAATATTAAATTATAAGTCGTTCTCATTATCTTTTCAGGATTTCTTCCTTCCTTTGGTCCTTGTTTTGTCAATTTTTATGGCGCACCCCGAGAATTCACTGCCTTAGAAAATGAAAAGGACGAAGAAATGAACTTAGGAAAAGTACTGAGCTTATAACTATTATTTAAATTCTTAAATATTAATTTTTCGCCATAGATGCCTTGCATAAATCTATGAAACAGAAGTGGAAGATTCTTAAAATAAATATTTTTTTAAAATTATTACATAGACCACTGGTTGTGCCTACCGTGGACGAGTTCTAGTGTCGTTGAAATCATCGTTAGGAAAGTTCCCTAGTATGCCATCAAGTATGCTTGAGGATGCTGACATTTGGAGAACAGAGGTGACAAATGATTTAAGTTGAGAATTTATAAAATTTACTTTTGTCCAGCTTTCCTCATTCTTTAATAAATCCATAGGCATTTTGTCGGAGAAGACGATTCATGTTGAATGCAGTATTTATTGATGCGTCCATGGTGAATGACATCAGTGAAGCCATAGAATTCGAAGTCAGCATCGGTAACTAATAATCACTTATTTATTACTTTCTTTATACGTATTGGTAAAGAAGGAGAGTACCTGATAAGATCTCATTCTTACAGGAAATTTCGGTAACAAATTTGAAAGCACAACGGAGCCAAGTCCTTCAAGCAGCCAACCCACTAATGCTGTTTTTGATGGATGTCAGTATCATTTTCTTCCTTGGAAGGATGCCAAGCCTTGTATTAATATCCCTTGTCAATGGGAAGATGTCACATTCCGACTGGAAGCATCTAATATCTTAACATACATAGCCGATAATTTGGTAAGTATTGGACTATAATGCCTAAAACTGACACTAACCAGTCAAAAATTTAAAAATAAAAATTACATAAACAATTTATACAGCATTCAGTCACTCGATGTAGGACTCGTTCCTTTAATACTGCGGGCTCTGAAGGTTTTAATATAGCATCTCGTGGGGATGCTGAACCTGAGAGCAGAGTCTCCCATAGATCATTAAGGGTCCTGGGTGGAGAATCCATTTGCTAACTTATCAATCCAAGTAATATCATAGTTGTTCAAACGGAATGATATCTGGGAATACGATGGCCAGGAAACAGGTTTCTACAAGAATCTAGATAATTCGGTACTTCTACAGGAGCTAAATCCAGGTTACTATAAGACAATAAATAAATAATAGTTTTTAAAAAAAATCAGAGAAGGCGTGAAAAATAAAAAATAAAACTCAAAGCAACAATACAAAAATGGAGGAGGACCAATAAAAAAAGAGAAGACGTAAAAATAAAAATGAACAAAAACTTAATTCATTTTTTTTCCTTGAAATTACAAAGCAAAACAAAATTAAGTAATATAATATATTTTCTTTAGATCTTACTTTGTTTATATTTCTTTTTGAAGAAAAGGATATAAAATGTTTTTTGTCCTTTTTTATATTATTAATCATTTTGCTTTGTTAATTGACAACTTCTTGCATTAAATGCCTCGTTTACACACATCCGTGCAGTTTTTTTTTCTGCTTCTATAAAATTTAATCTAAGATATGAAGTACATTGGAAAGGACTTTATAAATTCTAAGGAGGTTGAATTTGGAATTCAGTGTTCATGTTTAGAATTTTGCAAAATTTAGTTTCAACAGAAAGTTGGAATGTTCATGAAACGCGGTGATTTTCGGAATATATTCGTCATATGATCGTTTTTGTATGGTATTGCTTATTCATTTTTCATTATGTTTAAGAAAAATATTTACCAGATGTGTAGATAAAAGGGTAGACGTATACGGTACATTCTTTATAGAATTCTTTAGATGATTGGCTATGGATGTCATCTGAAATTTCAATCAGAGTTGAAAATTTTGCCTATGCGAATTTTTTTTTACTGTGCAGTAAGCAGCTTTCCAAAGGAAGATGTGAATGCATAAACTCGCTGTGGATACAAATCTACAATAAAGAGATACAAAGGGTTGAAGCAAATAAGCGCTTGGAAAATCTGTTGCGCCACCATCTGTCGTGCTCGATATGATAGCCGTGTTTCTATCGCAGAAGACTCCGGGTCAGAGGCTAATGAGAATTCGGTACCACGTCTCCGTACAAACTTTCCAGGGTTCTTCTACGGTTTTTAGGTCTTCTCTTCTTTTCTTTATAGAAACTAGAAAGATAATCTTAAGTTACTGTGGAGAAATTTAATCCGATTATTTCTCCCCCCCCCCCTTTGATTTCTCAAATATGAGGGTAGGGTTCTATTTGATCCACTTTAATAAAAATTAATTTTTTATTATGCAGATTAAACTTTCTTCTTCTTTTGTGGACAAGTGGAGTCTCGACTTTTTTCTTCCATCCTTCCTCAGAAATTCAATGTCACAAAAATCCATATGTGAGGCATCAGGAGCTTTCACAAGAACTGAAAGGAAGGGAATTCGCGAATTCCAGCTTTATTTTGTTTTCGCGCATAGTGGGACATCGAGGCCAACAAAAGGAAAAACACTGATTGTTAATATCCAAGATGGAGACAGTGAAGGTTGGATTGTTGCTAGCATCCCGATGGTCAAGCGACTTTTTCGCTTCCAGGTCTTGTTAACTCAGTGTGGATCGCCATGTCTAAACCCTCGGAGTTTTATAGTTTTTAGATGATGTTCATTAGGTGATGTTCGAAACTTGTGGCCAAACGACAATATAATCATGACTCTGCGAAGCATGGTAGTATTGATGTTAGAAATGGCTGTTGTAATGTTCGTTTTCAGCTCAGCAATTCACATAAACCACATTTTTTAGATAATCCCATAGAAAGAAATCAGGGGGTGATAAATCTGGCAAACGAGGTGGGGAAGGGGGGCACAATCCCTAATTTGAAAGAGGACGTCATTTCGAACATTTATTGTAAAACCTAAAGTTTGTCTGGTAAAACGTACACGCTTTTGTATTCGCGAAAAAGGACGTCATTTCAAACATTTATAGTAAACCTAAAGCTTGTCTGCTAAAATAAAAGCCAACATTTCAACTTATCTCAAACTGGTACTTTTACGGGCAGCTAAACTTTGATGTGCACGATTTTAAATTCACCCTGTACAATCGGTAACTATAACTTTATAAAAGCTCTTACGGTCACAGGCACACTTTAGAAATGTCCTTTTTAGTCTGTTACGGATAAGGTGTATTCTATTTACCGCTTCATATTTCTCAAAAACATTTTTAATTTTTTTAAGTATACATATTCTTAGTTAATGTATTGCAATATGTAATTGAATGTTTTAATATATCACTTTTCAACAGGAGAATGATCTTGCAGCATTAAGGTTAAGCAAAGAGTCAGATAAAGTTAAAGGTGATTTGGCTATAGAGTTTCTGGCTATGGTAGATCAATTAATAAATAATTGCAGGTAATTCTGAACAAATCCAAAACATAAAATAGTGTTAAAATTTAAATAGTAAACTACTTACATGTCTCTTACTACTTTGTTTATTTAGTAATGAAATTCCTGAGCCAGAACCTGGGCGATATCCACAAACTGAACTAGATAATATGTTGAGAGAATTACGTAATGCTGAACTAAGAAGAATATTACATGAAGCTAAAGAATTGCGCCAAAATGCCAAAAATTTAGACTCAGCAATACAGGAAGTAGAAACTTATTTGGCTACTATAAAACAATTGGCTCTGGAGGTAAATTAATGACACATTAACATGAAACATTAACGTAGTTTATGGCTTAATGATCATTTCTATTCAGTAACTTTTCATTTTGTAAATGACTTGGTGCTCGTTTGGCTTTCAGCCACAAAACAGCATTCCCGATGTGATTATATGGATGATCTGTGGACAAAAACGAACAGCTTATTATCGCATCCCAGCTCAGGATATTTTGTATTCCCGAGAAGCAGACTGCAACGGAAAATTCTGTGGTAAAATACAGACAATCTCTTTAAAGGTTAATATCATTTACTTTAAAAATAATATTTTACGCATTTTTTTAAAAAATTAAGAACACGTAATAAAAAATGTTTTATCTTTTTTTAGTACCCAAGAGATAAAGATTCAGTTCAAATTCCAGCACTGCTGCGTGTTAAATTATGGTTTGGTTTAGAAAGGTGGCATTCAGAGTGGCTGACTGGCAATGACAATACAGAAGTTGCGATTTTTGCAGAAACTGTATGTATTAAAAATTAAAATAACACGAATTCATGAGTAGTAAAAGTAGCAGCAGAACAGTATGAAAGTGAATAAAAGAGAGTTTTACTTGTACGTATACAACCCTCGGAAAAAATATGGAATATTTTTCATTCTCACAGTTGTATCTCACTAAAATTAATAATAACAAAACAACAAAGCTGAATTTCGGAATTTCCTTTTAATTACACTATTACTAACTGTATTTGAAGTTATAGTTTTTATAACAGCCCATTTGACTGATTAGTTTCAAAGAGATGCTATTTTGAACGAGTACATGTCTGCAAAAAAATATGAAATATTGTCAAACATAGGAAAAAAGTATGGAATAATGGGTCCTAATGTTTGTTGGAACTCCTTTTGCCTTAATAACCGCTTGTAATCTTTTCGACATTGATAGCACCAATCGTTTACATTTGTGGGCGTCAATCTTCTTCCAGCATCTTACGATGGCTGACTTCAATTCTGCCATATTTGTTGGTTTCTCCTTTCCAACATTTTTCTTCAAAATTGCCCAAACATTTTCGATTGGATTGACATCTGGGCTGTTTGCTGGCCACGGTAAATGTTCTATTTCTCTTTCTGCAAACCATTCGCAAACTTTGCGGAACCGATGACAAGATGCATTATTATCTTGATAGATGAAGTCATATCGTCGCCGTAATGTTCTTCAGCCGTCTTCAAAGCAAATGTTTCCAAAATACTGATGTAAGCTTCCGCATTTACAGTACATGTAAGGATGGCAAGATTACCCACACCCCTGTGAGTGATACTTCCCCATACCAAAATACCCTTGGGAATTTTGTTGAAGATTGGAGACAGTCAGGATGAAACTTTTCTTCCGGTCGTCTGAAAGCGGATTTTCCATCGCTGTCTCCATAACCTAGGCACACTAGCGACTCGTCTGTGAACATAACTTTTTTCCAGTCTAAATCTGTCCACTCTTTGATCTGTTTCTCCCATTTCAGTCGATCTCGCTTATTCTTCTCTGTCATGTGTGGCTTGGTGGCCGCCTTGCACCATCTCTAGCCCCTGTCCTTCAATCGAGATAGTACAGTTCGATCTGTGACATTGACACCCGTTTGTTTCCATGCATTGTTGATCTCACTGGATGATGAAAAGCGTTGCCTCTTGACGATTTTCACCAACTGTCTATCATCTCGGTTAGATGTTGCACCGGGTCTTCCACATCTTTTCTTGTTAACAGTGTGCTTAACTTGTTTTCGCAATGGATTGTTGAGTGTGACCTTCAGTTTTCAACTTCAGAATTAATATTTTATCTGCAGTACTGAGTTCACGTGTCTTAGCCATCTTAGCACCAGAAAATAAAGTTAATACTACAAAATTGTCTTTTATATTTTACTTATATCACTTGATTAACCTACTAGGATTTACATATCATTTGCATACTGTTGCACATTGGTTAATCGTAATTATTCCATACCTTTTCCACTCTTTTGGACTATTCCATATTTTTTTCCAGACACGTACTCGTTCGAGATAGTATATTTCTGTAACTATGCAGCGAAATCGGCTAGGATTGGCAATGTAGTTGTAAATATATTGAGCAAACGTATAGCTAAAAGGGAATTGCACAATTTCGTTTCGTTGTTTATTATTAGTAATTTTAGTGAGATGCAAATGTGAAAATGAAAAATATTCCATACTTTTTTCCAAGGGTTATATAAGATAAGAGAAAGAGTCAAGGGAGATGGGTGTATGTTATGAAAATCAATGATTATTTTTTTTTGTATTTTTTTTTATTTCTTATATTATATTTTATTTATTTGAAATTTCGCAAGTAACAGGCTATAAAAGCCCAATAACAGCTTACAAAATATATAAAATATAAAAAATTATAAATAATATATTATAAAAAGAATAAATATAATAACAAGAAAAAAGATCATAAAATTAGTGTAATATTTCAATAACAATTTTTTACATAATTATAATTCAAAATAAGTCAATCAATAAAATTTGTAAAGTATATAACAATAATAAAAAGAATAAACATAAAAATATTAAACAATAAAACAGGGAAGAGAATCATAAGATAAGTGTAATATTTTTAGTAACCATTTGTTTATAACTCATAAAATTTAAATCGATTAGATCAGACATGATATTTCAAAATTTAAACATGATGATAGAATGTTGCAGATGAAACGGAGATGGTTCAAAATGGCAGGAAATTTTCAAGATCTCTTTGTTCCTATTGGTGACAATGTTGACACAGAAACGAATGAGACGAACGAGTGCGAATATATGTAGGAACGAGTCATTTAAAAAAATATTACTAAGCGGTCAGAGCACTGAAATATGCTAACATCTCAATGTTTTGGTCGGATATACGTAGATTGAGAAAGGACTGTAGAAGTTTTTGTGGATGAAGAGAGCTCTCAAAATGATTGTGCCCGTTTATAAAGGAAAGATAACAGACATGGGTGTGAAAATTATAAAAGTAAAATTCCGCTAAGTCATGCTGGAAAAGTTTAAGGAGAAAATTTGTTTTGCAATTGAAAGAGAATAGCTAAGAAGAGTGTTTGCAAGATGCATGATGATTCCACAGTTGTACGTGAACAGATTTCCCTCTTAAACGATTGTGAGAAAGTATCTCCCAAACGTATATGAAAATGTTTTGTGCAATGTAGTCTTGGTAAAACGCAAGATAACAGAGAGAACAAAGGAAAACGTTAAGAATGCTGAAAAAATATGGTGGTAACAATCGATTTTTCTGAGGGTAATGTGAAGACAACAGACAACAGACAAAATAAACGTAAAATGTAATAGTAAAATGTTGGACCACCAGTTCCTATCCTTCATTGACTAGATTCATACAACGTTTGAAGAACATCTGTTGTAATGTATCATTCTTCAACCAGAACAATCACCGATTGCTTCCAGAAATGTTAAGAGGGAATCTGGCCCTTTGAGTTTTGCTCTCAACACTGCCCCCCCCCCGCACACACCGTGGTGTGGATGGTAGTTTCATGATATTCAAATTGGGTGATTGGATTTACAGGTCATCTTAGGGCTTCACAAGTCTGTGCGTATAGGCTCATTCATCATCATGAAAAAATGCGTATATATGGGAATGCTCTCCCCTCGACTTTCTGGTATATTCCTGCACAAAGTTGCCAAAAATGCCTATGTGTTATGCAACCAAATGTTTTCGATTAACTTAACGTCTTCATCCACTTCATCGCAAGAATTTTCTTCATCGAAATTCACATCCTCAGTAAAAATTTCTTTATAAGTGCTCTGTCTGATAACTGGCTTAATTCCTCACTATTCTCTCTCTTGATGTCGTCAGTAAAATCCAAAGCATTAGTAAAGTCTTGGTTAGCGTATCGGCGAAGTAACTTTACACGAAAAATACTTAGAGGATGTTTAGGTAACGAACCAGTTCCGCTGGCATGATTGGGCTGAAACTTCATAAACTAATCATCTTTTGCAATTATAAAGTACTGTACAAAATTTCAACGACAGTGTTTATATCCACTTAAAATGCTAGTTCATATGAAAAATTTTAAGTAATTATTCAGATGAAGTGCCCCTTCTGCTTGTGCGATTCGACTGAAATTTGATATCTAATTATCTTCTTCAGTATAAAAGCATATACTAAATTTTATTTGTTTACCTTTATTTAAAGCCCTACTTTCTTCATATCGAGTATGTGTTTACACTCTTTTTCACCTAGACATACATATACAATTTTGCTGTAAGGACAACATACCGAATTTCATCCATCTATCTCGTTGCGATTTTGAGTCCAATCTTCTGGCGAATACAATACTTTCTCTGTATGAGAAAATAAAAAGAAACCATTAAGAAACAACACATGTCATCTCGTAAAATAAGTTTGTTCACTTAGAAGATACCTAATAGTAGTAATACGTCATTTGAGAGTAACGACGGCAGTGGCCGAATTCCAAGATATTGCCACCGAAATGATCACAGTTCCCCACCCCATGTTTGATCGCTGGAAGCAGTGTCTTTTATTTATTGGTATTACTGTTATCATCTGTGTTAAAAAGTTTCGCAATTGCAGCTCTTCTATAGATGTTGTCTTTGTACAGTTCTCGCAGACTGTTTACAATGAATTAATATCTTCCAGGTTAATAAACATCCTGCTGACACTTTTAGTTCAATTATTTTGTTGTTAAAACACATTTCTTGTCAGTATTCGATGATCCAGGTAATTCAGTTTTGGTTTACGGCCATTATTCTTTACATCTACACTCATCCATCAGACTACCAGATAGTGGTAGCTTGATTCGTTCCTCCCTAACAGACATTGACAATGCTCAATGGCTCATTTTCGTCATTGTAAGAGACGCGGCATTGTTCGGTTTTATATGCGCGGCATTGTTCGGTCATAAAAATCAAAATTCGGGATTTTCGACGAATTGTGATAGGGCTGGCGTTGCATCGGGAAGCGTCTTGAAATTAGTTACGGATTCTCTTCACCATCTGCGGTCCACGGCTATCTCTTAGCATGGTGTTACAGTCGTGGTACCTGTTGTTTCCATTCATGATGACATGATGTACAGTAGCAGGATATTTGTAAAATCGCTGAAATTTCACGAATAGATTTTCCACAGTCACTTCAACAGGTTCAGTCATTTAGCAATCAAGTCTATGGGCTCGTCTGCATCCTTTTAAACACGTGTGAGCCCACACTTTTTTGATACTTTTGATCATATCGCGGAACCCCCCCCCTCCCCTCTTTACTCGACATAGATTCCCTCAGCGTTGAGGCGATTGGATTCGAAACGTTTACACTTCCAATATGTGCGGCCGCCGACTCGTGTCGCCGCTCTTAGCCTCGCTGATGGGCCTCGTGGCTGCGCGAAGCTTTGTGTCTTGCTGTCGCCGTGCAATGAGGGGCTAGGGCGTTGAGAAGTAGAGATTGTTTTGCTCGACCTGTTAAGTTGCCTATGCTTCAGCTTCGTTGCCTATTCCTGAAGCTCGCAACCGGTCCCCCTGACTGTCGCGTCAATCCCGTACTATTATCCGAAGCTATTGGAGTTGACTGCCTGCTCGCCTCTAATCTCCACGCTTCGAGCTCCCTCGTCTCTGGAACTTCTTGTTGGATTCTCCAAATTGCTCTCTCTTGGAAAACGGCGACGCATTGCGTTTTTTAAGCCGCTCTATTTTGTCGCTAATTGGCTGCCTCTTATTTTGCATAACCGATGAACGACTGTCGCAACTATAAATCAGAGCAGGGGAGGACGACCAGTAAGAAGTCTTGTTGACGTTTCTTCTGATTGCTTCAAACCACCTACTTCTTCCCGATGGCCTTTGATTTTTCTAACAGAGATATGCACATTTATTTCACACTTGGGGAAAATAATTCACATTTACAAAGTAAAGGCACTTACCTTCTTTTTATTATTATTACCACCCTTATATTAACTCGCTCTTTTGGATCTTGTGAGATGGTACGGAACCTTTCAGTCGAATTTTGAAGCACTTCCACGTTCCCATTCGCTCTTAAATTTTGCATACAGGTTTGTTCTTGATGTCAACACGTTTTAGCATTTTTTTCTTTCCAATTTCGGGCTTTTTCCCCACAAAAAATTTAAATAGATTCATTTTTCCTGCATGTCTATGGAGTTTTATTTGCGTGGAGCAGTTTGTGACGTCAGAATTTGTTTTGCCAAACATTGTTTCTTCTAAGTGATAAAACTTAAACTTTCATTTTGAGAATAAGGGTGGTAAAAATGCTTCATTTTTCTCTTTTACTTATTCTTTTAATAATAATTATAAATAAAACATTAATGTTTATATATAATATTTCACATACTAGAATAGGGTATTTCAATGTTTGAAGAAGTAATTTATGTTAAAATAATCGTGCTGTTCAAACAATAAGCTGTCACTGAAATTTAAACTACTCATGGTTTCACATCATCAGACAAAAAAAATATATATATGATAATAAGTTGCTTACAGAAATTTATATTTTTAATTAACTGTTGTTTCAGTATGAAAATCAAGTAAATATTGTTGGAAAATGGAAGAACACAGGACCTTTGATGACACGCCCAGCTTTCTCTGATGCATCGGGATTAGTAGGCAATTTTTTTTCATATCAAATGATTCATTTTAAATTTAAGAGCTAAATTAGAATATGAATGTAATTAGTGTTTTCTTTTTGAATAAATAAACGTTTGGGATCATTCCTAATGATAATAGGTTATTAAGTTTTAATTTCAGACCAGTGGCTTATTTGTTTAAAAATAATTAACTACATTATTCTGTGAAAATAGGTTGCGTTACCTAAAGAAAAATTCGATACTCCTGATGGATGGAAATTTGATGGAGATTGGTTCGTAAATCCAGAACCCAGGTAACTAGATCATTAATAGTAAAGATATATAAAGATGCCCTTGTTAATAATAATTTCTGCTGTAAATAATAAAATAATTATAAAGAATATCTTCATATAACATAGTAGAATATAATCGAAGAAGTCGGTTTTGTCAAAAACCGTTCAAATTTTAAGAGGGAGCTTAAAACGTTTAGAGCATAGAACTCAAATGTTAAACAACTTCAGTAATAAAGGAGTATCAAAAAAGTTCGAACAAAGTTAAAAGATCCAAAGGAATTAATATATTATTGTAGCAATACGATCAGTTCTACCCCTCTTTTTAATTTAAATATTAAGAATTAACTTTGCAATCAATATTTAGTGAGTCGGACTTCCCTCGAATTATTACAAGTACTTCACATTAGGGAATTCCTGCAATAATATCAAGCCACAACCCAATTAATTACAACTTGCAGATATCAATCACATTGTCGTGAGTTAATTTATTTGCTGGCCAGGAAGCTTATTTCTATTAGTCTTAAAGGCATTCACTAGACCAAGGAGACGTTTTTGACTAAATACAGATATCATTTATTCAAAGCAAATTCTTATGACTATACATTTTGATTCTTTTATTACATATGAGTAAATATGGGCAAATCCATGGTTACGGGTGTCACAGTCGCTAAACCCATATTATTCATAATTTCTTAGATTTGTTGATTGAATTTCACCAAGCCAGGGATTAACACAGTAAATTTCCTACAAAACTATGGACTAATGTACATTTCAGATCATTAGTAGTTAATCAGTGTGCAGCTGAACTCATCTAACCCATCTCGATTGTATTTACTAACCATGGCTGGCCTACCAACAAAATCTACGTCTGAACCCATACGATCCGGCTGTCTCTGAAAGGTGACCAACCAATAAACATTGTTAGGGTTGTTACGTGGGCCACATTGTCCCAGTGGGGTCGGAGTTGCGGGGGTGGCAGTCACTTGGTCTTTAGAACTCTGACAACATATGGCATGAATATAATCATTCGATCGAAAATGATGAGAAAGGAAAAAAGATAAAGTTACAAATTTACTCTGATAATTTTCTGTGAATGTTTTTTGCTTATGTGCCACAAGATTATTATATGCATTCCTTAATTATTACCCATTATTATATTAAAGACACAAATTATTCATTGAGAAAGTTACAAGCTTATTAATTTTTATATTTGGTTACGGGTGTGACACAGCTGGTTAAGGGTGCAAGATAGCTTGGGTTTTCAGTTTTTAAACCACTTATTAAAATTCCTTATATTTAAATAAAAGATCTAAAAGTTGGAACAACCGAAGCATTATAATTACATTTGAATGTCACGTACCTTTGGCATTTACCGTTTTAAGTTAATGATTCGTGTAAATCCTAATGACCGCCTTCCGCAGACGTTTCACTTGAGTAAATTCTAACTTTTCCTATTTCTTCAGATATTTCATTTCCAACAAATCACCGTCAGATTTACCAGATGCACTTATTAGAAATCCTATTGGCTGCAACTTATTTTACATCCAAGACATAAGGTACAACTGGCAGATGCTGTGTTCCGTGAATTATCTTTAGTGCTTCCCAACTTTCACGTAACATAGCTTCCGCAATTCAATTTCTGATGCAGGTACAAAAATTTATTAATGTTTCTGAGTTTCTTCTCAATACATTCTGCAACTTCAGCGGCATTTGTGACAGCAAATTGTCTTGTTCTGTATTCCATGCTGTTCTTTTCACAATACCTTCTATTCCATCAACTGCTTCTTTGCCGTGTGATAATGCAATACATGATCATTCTGTAGTAACACCACACTTACTCTGCATAAAGGTCAAATATGAAAGTGTGAACTTATTTTTAAATTGAGCTGTATATCCGTCTGAAAAGATTTTAACGTGTTTGATGGAAGGCTTTAATTCCAAAATATTCTTTTTGCGATGCTTTAGAAAGAATGTTTATCACGAGACATATACTCACTTGCCTTATCAATTGTCATAAGCATGATTTTCTTCTGCTCAGGTTTTCTTCGTATGGGTACTCTTTACACGTTCCTGTCTTCCAGGTGCTTGCTGGCTTGCATTAACATTTATGTTGAATTCAAGAAACTTGGTCCTGGTAAATTCCAGCAGATCTGCAGCATGTGAAGAGAAGCATGATTGCCGTCATTGCTGGCCATTTACTAAACATTAGTATTTCGTTTTCTTGGGCTCTGTGATAGTGCTTTCTCTAAGGTCTGTGACTGCTCGTAAGCAATGAAGTGTCATTCTCCTGGTTTTTAGCCTGGATTTTATTCTGTCCTTTGTTCTTCGCGCGTTTTTAAGCTTTTTCCTTGCTCTTGTACAGCAGTAAGTTCGGTCTTTATCATGTGTCTTCTTTTTGTTCACGTTCTATTTCTTATGTCTGTGTCTGCGCTTCTCAGGATTTTCTTTTAGCTTTTTTTCTTGAATGCTAGGCATAATCACTTGCTAATTACTAAAAAATCATATAAACTCTAGAGCATTTTTATAGATTTAAAACTAAAACCTATCTTAACTTTTTAGGAGATTAAATTCTATGCTCATTTATTTAAGTTATCAAGCCAGGATAACAAGTTACACGTGTGACTTACTGCTTTGTCATAACCGTAACTTAGCTGGCGTCACACATGTAACCAAATACAGCAATTAACCAAAAAGACTTCTGAAGCTGATAAACTGCAACAAACATTTGTCTGGTTGAGCTTACTGTATAGCAACAATGTGCAATTTCTGTGACTTTTATTTACAGTTTTATAATAATTAATTACTGTTTTTGGTTATGGGTGTGACACATAGATCAGGAAACCTTGCTTATTTCCAGTTATAATGATTTGAAGTTAAAAACTTCTTCTTAGCTGGAAAATGTCACATTGTCTACTGCTTTCACTGTCACCAGTTATAATATCTGCGATCTTGCGGGACTACAAGCTTGATAAAATATTTAAGATAAAAAATCACAAGGATATGTAACCGTTTTGCAGTTTGATATCGTATTTAGAACAAGAAATAGGTGAATTCAAATGCTGTGTCAGTGAAGTAGACATTTTAACAACAAAACGATATACAATGTGTCAATATAAAATTAATTTAAAATTTTTATAACAATGTCCTGTTTTCCATGGATTGGCCCATATAAGATGCAAACATTGATTAATATATATGTCCAATTGAATATTTATAATATATCTGAAAATTTTTAATTGTGTCTATAATTATTCAAAATTATCTATTGATCAATCAGAGATTTCTACTGAGATCAATTGGTTGTTTAATTAGAAAATGCTCGACAAATTCTTAAAAATAAAGCATTGAGAGGAAGAGACTCTTGTTCACAAAAAATGTTTTAATGCATACATATACGTATTTCAGTCACCTGTAACCATTTTTCAGTTGTAATACATCAGAAGAAACCAAGTAGTAGTCTTCTGTAATAAAAATTATCGAATCAGCGAAGTATAGGATGTGGCAGAAATAACTCCCGAATTTCAAACGTAAATAATAAAGCAATGATGGAAGCTAATCAAAATTTTATTTCACAGTTTAGGAGGCAATGATAGTTTATTATTGCTTTGTTATTTGTTAAAGGCAATGATTGAATACCCCAGCAGTGAGAGCCAATCAGATACAAACTACAAAAAAGGCAATAATTTACAGATAATTCATATAAAGATTATCTAAAAATAACAAAATCAAACTAACATTGTAAGAAGAATTATAAGCAAAGGAGGTTTTATAATCAGGTCGCTTATAAGCAAAACGTTGGGCCGCTGTCTGAATTCAGTAAAAGTCTTGCGTCCTTCTTCTTTATTTTCAACGTTTCGAAGGGGTCCAGTAAGATATTCTTTATTGATGCTGTTAAGGATATTCTCGTATTTTTGCTTTTTCAGTCTTGCCACTAGACGGCGTTACTTGTTCTTATTCTTTTTGCTCCTCTTACTGTAGCTTTCACGGAATAAACACGTTTGTTTTTTGCTCCCGTACAATTCGTGTACTGCCGTTGTTTCAACACCAATGAGCTCATGATCGTAAGCATAAACTTTCCTAAATCTATCATCATAAATAACACATTTTGGTCCTCCGAGCCGGATAATATTTGCAACTATCGAAGTTATTTCTCTCGAGTGCTTCGCTTTCATGAGCTCAGTTGATGATTTCTCTTGGTCCTTCGAACTGTTGAATGTGTGTTTTTGCTGAGAAAACATCGTGACATTTCTTTCTTCCGCTTCAGTGTACTGATTGATCTTCGTATTTTTGACTGCTCCATGCTGTCATTAGCACATCGCTGATTCGTCTTCCCGCCATCATTAGTGCCTTTCCCGCCATTCCGCCATCTTGTCTCTACGCAGCTCCTACTGATTCAACTTGCTGGCTTCATCAAACACAATGGATCCATCAAAGCTACGCTAACTCGTTTTGAATCCCATGTTCGAGCACTTGAATCAGCAAATCCCTCTACACCATTGAATGTTCGTGATGCTGCTCAACTACAGAAACGCCTGCTCGACGCAGGACCGTTGCTCGCTTCGTTTCGTGAAATTCAACTAGAGATCGACGCAGATGAAACAAACGATACGGACTCCGAATCCGCAGAATTTGAAGATAAGTACTTTAACATAATTATTGACGCTGAGAGTTTGTTAGATAGGCCTCGCCCAACATCCCCCTCCAGCTCTGTAAGTTCGCATAGCAGTTCACGTCACTCTCATTCGTCATCTAATTTAATTAAGTTGCCTACCATTAAATTACCAGAATTTAGTGGAAAGTTTGAAGACTGGCTGAACTTTAAAGACTTATTTACGAGCCTCATTCATGAAAGTAGTGAACTCAGCAATATACAAAAATTTCATTATTTGCGCGCCTCGCTGGCTGGCAAAGCAGCAGACGTCGTTAAGAATATCGCCTTCACGGGTGACAACTATACTATTGCTTGGGATGGTCTTCATGATCGCTATGACAATCGAAAGGTACTAATTCATAATCTTATGAAGGCCATCTTCGATCTAGAGCCCATTTCCAAAGAATCCTCTGCTAGACTGCGCACCTTGATTGATTCAGCTAAGAAAAATCTTCGATCTCTGGATTCTTTGATCGATAAAGAGGATCAGAGAGGTGCATTCCTCGTCTATCTTACCAACTCCAAATTAGATAACACCACGTTAAAGGAATTTGAAAACAAGACTGCTACTTCTGATCCAACTTCTTTCGATGATCTTATTAAATTTCTAGAAAACAAGGCCTCTTTGTTGGAAACTCTGGAACAAAGACATGCTAAACCCACAAATGAACGATCCGCCACATCAAGAAGTTTCGTCTCGACGTCGTCCTCTTGTCCAGTCTGCAATAAAGATCACAACTTGTACTCTTGTTCAATTTTCAAATCTATGCCTGTCAAGGAACGTTTTGCCAAAGTAAAGAATTTAAAATGCTGCATAAATTGCCTTTCTAAAGGTCATTTTGCTATGAACTGTAGCTCTAAGAACAGCTGCAATAAGTGCAAAGCTAGACATCATACTCTTCTACATCTTGATCCCATAACCAACCCTGAGAACTCAGTTGTTGAAAATGATACAGTCACCCTCTCGGCGTTGTCCTCTTCCGAACAATGTGCTATTCTCTCCACTGCTGTTGTGAATGTTGTTGATCATCGAGGTCAAACTCATCAAGCAAGAGTCCTACTTGATTGTGGTAGCACTTCATCGTTTGTAACATCTTCTCTATGTAAGAAGCTCCAGCTGCCTCAAGCTCCAGTCATCATCCAAGATCAGGGCATTACCAATTCTACTACCAGTGTCCATTGTCGTTGTGAAATTCTTTTGCACTCTCGAGTGTCCAATTATCGCCTGAAATCTCAATGTTTAGTTGTTCCTCAGATTACTGGTCATCTGCCCAACACACCAATTGAACTTGCCAGCATAAACATTCCTCATGGCCTGAAGATAGCTGATCCTCACTTCAATGTCCCTGGAAAAATCGACATTCTCCTTGGAGTAAATTCATTCAGGCAAATTGTTCTCACTCGGCGCATTCCACTTGGACCCAGAATGCCTATTCTGCAAGCTTCTCATTTTGGATGGATTGTAGCTGGTTCGTTTCCTTGCAATGCTCCACCAGACATTCGTTGTAATTTTAATCGTAGTTCTGTTTACATTCAAGAGCAATTGGAAAATTTCTGGAAAATGGAAGAACTTGTTACCCCTAAGCTACGCACTTTGGAAGAAGACGAGTGTGAATCTCACTTCAAGAGCCATACCAAGCGTGATTCTAGTGGCCGATTTATTGTCAGTATTCCTCTTAATAAAGCTCCAAAAGTATTAGGTGACTCATACGAAATAGCTGAAAAATCTCTTCTAAATCTTGAAAGAAAATTTGCTTCCAACACTGCCTTGCATCAGCGTTATACATAGTTTATGCAAGAATATGAAGACTTGGGCCACATGTCCGTTTGCGACCCTGCACCTGCTTTTTACCTCATCATGGCGTTCTCAAAGAAGATAGCCTAACCACAAAGCTTCGCGTCGTTTTTAATGCTTCTGCTCCCACTACATCTGGTGAATCGTTGAACTCCTTACAATTGGTCGGCCCTACAATTCAGCAGGATCTGTTCAGTGTTCTAATTCGATTTTGCAAGCATGTCTACGCATTCTCAGCTGATATAGAAAAGATGTATCGCGAAGTTTTGATTGATGAATCTCATAGACCCTTGCAGCACATCTTATGGAGACCTGATCCAAATGATGTCATCAAAACTTATAATCTGAACACTGTTACTCATGGTACTGCCTCTGCTAGCTTCTTAGCAATTCGATGTTTGTTTGAATTGGACATTGAATGGTCACAATCCCTTTCTGAGGTCTCTCGAATCATAAAAGAAGACTTCTACGTTGACGATTTGTTGAGTGGAGCGAACGATATCTCCACAGCAAAGGTATTGTGCAAAAACCTTTCTGCTACTTTACAAACTGGTTGCTTCAACTTACGAAAATGATCTCGAACGAGCCTCTAGTTCTTTCAGACTTCGTGGAATCCGACATTCACCCTATCCTAGTTGATATTGGCTCGCATGAGTGCACAAAGACTCTTGGACTGCATTGGTCGCCACTCGATGATAAGTTGACATTCTCTATTTCTCTTACCTCTCCAAAAAGGATAACTAAGCGTGCTATCCTGTCCGACATATCTCAGATTTTCGATCCTCTTGGCTTGCTAAGCCCTTGCACTATTAAGGCCAAGATGATGTTGCAAGCGCTTTGGTTAGAGAAAGTTTCATGGGACGATATTATTCCTCGCTCCTTTTCCACTCAATGGTTGAACTTGAAAGGTGATCTTCCTGCCCTAAACGAAGTTGCCTTCCCCCGACGTATCATATGCGATGAGCCGAAAAGCATACAGCTTCATGCCTTCTCCGACGCGTCCGTCAAAGCCTGCATCTACGTACGCTCTGTTGATGAAAACGGTGCTGTTTTCTCAAACTTATTGTGTTCGAAAGCCAAAGTGGCTCCTCTCAAGTCTATATCCATTCCCAAACTAGAACTTTCTGGTGCTCTTACTCTCGCCCGCTTAGTACAGCAGGTTACTTCTGCGCTCCAAATTGCGTTTGATCAGTGCTTCTTCTGGACTGATTCCACTATTGTACTTGGTTGGTTGAAAATGCATCCAAATCGTCTACACACGTTTGTCGCCAATCGTATATCTGAAATCCAGACCCTATCCAAGAATGCTGTTTGGAACCACGTCTCCAGTGGCAATAATCCTTCCGACATCCTCTCAAGAGGGGTCTCTCCTATTGTGCGGAAGGATTCCGCCTTGTGGTTTCATGGACCACCGTGGCTGTCTCTAGAAGAATCTTCCTGGCCAACTCTCCAGGCGCCTTCCGTACCACTTGATCTTCCGGAAGTAAAAAGGTTAGATGTAATTTCTGCCACTGCTGCATGTTCTTCATTTCCGTTTTCAAGATTCTCAGATTTTGATCATCTTAATCGCATCGTTGCCCTTATATTGCGTTTCAAGAAGAATTGTCTATGTCCTAAGGATGCCCGAATGTATGGTCCTCTTACAGCTTCGGAAATTAAGTGTGCCTTCCTGACTCTTGTTAGACTTTCTCAAAACTACTCGTTCTCTGGGAGATTAAAATTTGTCAATCCCACGATCCTCGATTACGTTCGAAGCTACCTTCCTTGTCCTTGATTTTAGACTCTGACGGCTTGCTGCGGGTTGGAGGTAGATTACTTAATTCTGACTATTCGTTTAATAAGAAATTTCCCCTCCTCATCTCTGGGAAACATCCACTAGCTAGACTGTTAATCACTTCAGAACACCTTCGCCTTCTGCATGCTGGTCCTCAACTACTTCTTGCATCACTAAGAGAAAGATGCTGGATTACTAATGGGCGAAATTTGGTCAAATGGGTTGTTCATCAGTGTGCTAAGTGCTTCCGTGCTGCTCCGAAAGGCATTACACCTGTCATGGGTAATCTTCCTCGTAACAGAGTTGAAACACCTTTTCCCTTTCAATCTGTTGCGATAGATTATGCAGGCTCTATTTTGATTAAAGACAAAAGGGGTCGAGGCTGCAAGACTTCCAAGTGTTTTGTGTGCTTATTTGTTTGCCTCGCTACCAAAGCCATTCACCTCGAGCTCGTCACTGACTTGTCAACAGATTCCTTCATTCTGACTTTGAGAAGATTCGTATCTCGTCTTGGCTGCCCTTCACACTTTTTTTCTGACAACGGGAGAAATTTCCTGGGAGCCCGTTCTCTGCTGCGAGATCTTGGCGTGTTCTTGAAGTCCAGCGAGGATTGCATTACTCGTTCTGCTTCTAAGCTGGGTATTCAGTGGCACTTCATTCCTTCTCGTTCTCCCCATTTTGGCGGCCTTTGGGAGGCAGGTATTAAATCGTCTAAACATCATCTCAAAAGAGTCATTGGCAACGCCAAAATAACTTTTGAAGAACTTTATACTCTTCTAGCCAAATCGAAGCGGTATTGAACTCTCGTCCTCTGACTCCGCTATCTAGTGAACCTGAGGATTTTGAACCTTTGACACCAGGTCACTTTCTTATTGGAAGACCACTACCACGATTCCAGATCCCTCGGTCATTCCCGTTCCAGTTGGTTCAGCAACTGCTGCAGCACTTCTGGAACGGATGGAGTTTGGAGTACATCGAATTGCAGCAGAAAGCAAAATGGCATCACTGCAGCTCCAACTTGAAACTAGACTCCCTTGTGCTCATCAAGGACGATCTCCAACCACCTATCCATTGGAAGCTCGGCCGTATCACCCAGCTTCATCCTGGCAGAGATGGCATCCCTCGTGTGGCCACCATCTGTACTTTTGAAATGATGGCACTTCATTCCTTTTGAAATGATCATTTTCAAAGATTTGTCCCTTACCCAACGATTGTTAATGCTTTTTAAATATTTGTTTTATTGTTTTCCTTTTGTCACATTTTGAAAGTCAATCCTTTCAAGGCGGGGGCTATTATGTTAAGGATATTCTCGTATTTTTGCTTTTTCAGTTTTGCCACTAGACAGCGTTACTTGTTCTTTTTGATCCCCTTATTGTAGCTTTCACGGAATAAACATGTTTGTTTTTTGCTCCCGTACAATTCGTGTACTGCCGTTGTTTCTTTCGCCAAATTCAACACCAATGAGCTCACGAATCGTAAGCATAAAGTTTCCTAAATCTATCATCATAAATAACACAAACAGATGCATTTCAGTACTTTGACGTTCGTCTTGGAAATGCTGTGGCCGATTTGCAGCATATGCTTCGCTACTCCCGATTGTTCCGAACGTTTATATTCCTTTTCGATTTTCCTCGACAAACTTTCTCACAATTATTACAGAGGATTTCGTATATTCACGACTGCAACAACAGAGGGGTTTTATCCTTAGAGTTGCCCAGTGTAGAAGCTTTAACGTGTTTGGGTTTTTATAGGCAATGTCGATTTTATATTCTTTAAGTATTTCCTGTAGACCCTTAATCAAGTTCTGGTTATAAGATGCCAAGATGAACCTTCTTTTTTCTCTCATATTCCTAAGGGTTGTTGTGTTACGCACTTTATGTATAAACTGTCTTCTTTTCAGTAAGTCATCTATTAGAGTGGGCTGGTAAACGTTTTGTTTGACGACCTCTTTTATGTGCTGAAACGTTCTTTAGATAATGAGATGTGATAGCACTGTCTAACTGAAAAGATGAAGTGTGGAGTTTATGGCTCCAACGGTTATTGGAATCTTTCTAAATGAAAGTATCCGAGTACGTGGGTTTTCGGTATACAGTATATCGAATTTTAATTTGAGTCCCCCCCCCCCCCTGAACCTTTCCAGGTATTGTGGCGTGGTATTTCTCGATGTCAGTAAAGTCTTCGACCAAGTGTGGCACGAGGTTCTAGTCTACAAGATGATTAGAGATGGATTTCCTCCTGATTTGATTTCGATGATGAAATCCTTTCTTACCAGCAGGTTCTATCAAGCTAAAGCTGGCGAAAGTCTTTCCATGCCCAGAAGCTTCTCATGCAGATTACTTATAGGAATGTTGACTTGGGGATCTCTTCTCCTATTCTCTTTTTTGGCATAAAATGAAGCTGGCAGAATATATACGGGTAAATTGTCCAAATGAAAGTAAGGAATTTTGCGAAAGTTGGTAAGATTTATAAAGTATCTCTCTCGTTGATTTTGAATTTTCGATAGAGATAAGCCAATTATAAATAGTCCAATTCTGATGAAAAAAGGGTAGGGTCACGACAATAGCAACAGATTTCCCAATACGCCGCGACAGAGACGTTAATCAACGATGCAAATTCTCGCCTGACTGTTTACAGAAGAAGTGGGGAATCATTGGTATAGTTCTCAAAGTGCAATTCACACAGTGCTTCAAATTGCATCTCCTGTAGACACTCGAGAATAAGCGACTGTCTCTTAAATTGCTCTTTCAGCTCGGATGAGATATACAATACAAATTCTTCTTTAACTCATGGTGATTAATTAAAGCGTGCTTGTTAGGGATAGCTGACATGACAACCCCTTCCATTATTTCTCCGATTTAATCTCAATCTTATATAAAGTCTCTAGGTGATAGGGACGAAGCTTGTGCAGTGGCCTCCCCCCTCCCCCCACATGTTAGGGTCCAAGTCCGACTAAGATCTGTTTAGATCGTTCCGTGACAGGGACGAATCAGGCTGGAGACTGTGGCGTGGCAACCCGATTGGGTGTTTGCTTCCGAGTCAGAAAAAAGGGTTAATACACTGCTTTGCAGTGAAATTGACCCACCAACAAGGAGTTATCCGATCTTATCCATATTTAGTGGGGGGGAGGGGGGTTTCGTCTACCTCCGAGTAGTAAACGATTAGATGCATGCTCACGGGACATGAGCATTTGGGTTGGTACAGGGTGTCCGGGTGCCTGTATAGACTCATCAGTTGACACTTGCGCGAGACGTTCCATGCAGAGGGAGAAAGCAACTGCCTCGTGAACGTACAGCTGTAATCCGCACAGCGGTCTCAATGCCGCAACGACGACAACGACAACCGTTCATGCAATTAACGGACTTTGAACGAGATCGGATTATTGGCCTCTCCGAGGCTGGATGGTCAACCAGACGGATTGCTGTCCATGTGTCGCGGGACGCACGGACGGTAGGCCGATGTTGGAGGCAATGGCGAGAGGAAGGCACACATGCCAGAAGACCCGGCTCTGGGGCCCGGAGAAGCACGTCAGCTCGTACCGATAGGCGGATACTGCGAACAGCGCTAGCGGACAGATCCATCACCCTGCGGCAACTGCGCGACAACATCACTATTCCCGTTACTGCTCCAGTGTCAGTAGCGACAATAGCACGCCGGTTACACGCCACGACAATGTCTGCCAGGCGTCCATTGTTGTGTCTTCCTTTGACACCTGAGCACCGCGCGATACGACTGCAATGGTGTCGTGAACGAGTGGGCTGGAGAATAGAATGGCGCCCGGTGGTTTTCAGCGACGAATCCCGCTTTTGTTTGGACACTGACGACAGACGCGGACGTGTGTGGCGCAGACCATTGCAACGTGCCAATGAACAATGCATCCGGTATCGCCATCGTGGACCAACACCCGGGATCATGGTCTGGGGTGCTATCGGCTACGATACCAGAACGCCTTTAGTCACCATCCAAGGCACCCTGACCACAGCACGATACGCCACAGAGATTCTGCAGCCCGTATTATTGCCCTTTCTGCACACCATACCCGGCGCAGTCTTTCAGCAGGATAACGCCAGACCACACAGGGCAAACACGAGCATGGCATGTCTGCATGATGTCAACTGCCTATCATGGCCCGCGAGGACCCCAGACCTATCGCCAATTGAGCACGTGTGGGACGTCGTTTACGATCACCCCGCAATCTCCATGAACTGACACAGCAGGTTCACCAGGCCTGGGCAGACGTACCCCAAGATGACATTCGCCACCTACACCTGCGGCTGGAACAATGCTTCGCCGATAGAGGTGGTGCCACAACTTACTGATGCCGCTTTCCTTTGGGACACCGTACAAACGAGTGCACGTCTTGGCTCCATATATACCTACTTTTCGCTCATTCGGGTAACTCCTTGTGGGTGGGGCAATTTCATTGCAAAAATTAACGACTAAATTAAAAAACCATGTAAGATATGGTTTAAGTAAAGAAAGCCGTCCTCTAAGTGCAGAATAGCAGAAAGCAAATTGCAATAACACATCTCCTATCTTCGTGCAGCATTAACAGTCATCTCTCATCTTTCATCTTCATGCAGCGTTTAAGCAACACCTCAATCGAAACAAAAACTGTAAACATCGAAACCACAAAGCGCCATCTGGATTCTGTTGCCCAAGCTGCCCAACTGGAAGCGATTACACAAAAGCGATGAATTGGGCAATCGCTTTCTCTGAGTTTAACAAATTTTCATATCAATGCCTTTATGATTTTTATTATTTTTGAAACTTGAAAAAGTATTTTAAGATATTTTTATTTCTTTTGACCAGTAATAATATAAGCCTGTCCTTTTTTAACTATGTAATTTATGACCACCACTATATAAATTACCTTTTGATTTTAAATTTCTCAAATAGTATGCTTTACCAAGCTGATGCAGGACATAGAGTATTTCTAGAGGAAGTTTTTGAAAACCAAAATCGTCTCCCAGGTGGTAATTGGTTTCCTGCTCCTCAACATGGTCACTGGACCGATGTGGTGAGTATTTAAAAGTTCTTAGAATGCATTGCTTATCAATGCTTAAAGATTTCTTTTTCTATCATTACAAACTACCTTTTATAGTCAAAAGGTGCCAGGACACCACTTAACTTAGCCTTGACTCGCCCACATAATATACAGGGTGAAAATTAATTCCACTGCCAAACTTGGAGAGGTAGTAGGGAAGTCGAAACAAACAACTTTTCTTTATACCAGTTTTGCGAGAAAAATTTATTTACCAACACAGAACAGTTACAGCAGTTGTTCAAAGTGTTTGTGTCGTTCCACACATGGCGGTTGTGGCAATTGAAGAGGCCATCCTAAAACAAAAGAAAACAAGTTCACCAAACGCGGAATTGACGGCAACATTCCGAAGATACCAGTCGGAAAAGTGCACACATAGTTAGTAGTCGTTGGGTCGCAAAGCCTGCACAGTCTGTTCGTGGTATGGATGTTGCCCATTATCATGCATGACGTTCCAGACAATTGTTTAACTGGTCCTCACAGCATGTGCGACTGCACGGGTGCTTGTTGAGGGATCCTCTGCAAACCGTTGCAGTATCTCCTCTTCCACACGCCCTGTTCTCACATGTCTTGGAGTTTTGCTGTAACTGTTCTGTGTTGGTAAATAAATTTTTCTCGCAAAACTGGTATAAAGAAAACTTGTTTGTTTCGACTATCCCTACTACCTCTCCAAGTTTAGCAGCGGAATTAATTTTCACCCTGTAGATATACTCAGTCTCAGCTTTAGATGAGAGTGACGTCACGAGTGAAACGGTTACAGTTCGTACGCATGAAGAAATAGTTCGAATAATTTTCTATATAAAAAAAGTTCAAAATTCTTTCTGTAATCATTATTTCACATTTTTCTTCTCGATATAATAAAAGATCAGCGGATAGAGAAGCCATTTGATGAAATTTAAAAAAAAAAAAAAACCTAATTAAAATGAAGTTGGTCTGTAGTCGAGATTATCTGATTGTAAAATGGCGGCGTCTTGTTCCTAAGTGAAGAACGTAACGTGAAAGAGATGTCAGAAATGAAAGGTGATCGAGTTTCCACGAGGAGGATTAAAATATTTTAAACATTAATTTTAAAAAATGATATCGGACAGATACCATTCGACTAATCTACTTTCGAGTAGCCACGCGATTATAGGACGGTCTAACATAGTTCAAGTCTAACGGCGGAAGGATACGATGTTGGGCACTATGCCCGGTAAACGACGTCATTCTGTGACGTCATTCTCAACTGAAGCTGAGACAGGGTATAGATGCGATAAAAAAAAACTCGTATAAGCGAAAATTCGGACTCAGATGGGTTATGCTTATCGCCTCATGAATGCACTAAAAGACTTGTACGCGGCATAATTGTAAGAGGGCACAAATGTAGTCATTCCGTCAGCAAAATATAAGGGTCTAGAGCCAGTAACATTGGCTGTGGTCAAAAACCCTCACCGGTGAGAGAATGATGACGTAATTTCTCACTGGGCTAACCGTCTTTTTCTCGGTGAGGACAGTTAGACTAACCGGTTAGGCATAGCAGCGCTAACTGGCGTTTCTGACCGCGTTAAAATGACGTCACAGTTTTCTCACCGGGATTTCTGACCGACCAAACGTTAACTCTTCTCACCGGTGAGAGTTTTTGACCTTAGCCATTATCGAAAAATGAAAATATCACCGAAGTACCAAACCTCTCAGGCTTCAGCTACTGACAGATCGAATCACTGTGCAAAGAATACGATCATTACTAGACCATGCTAATCTAACAACCCCATACAATCATGCTACCCCTGCCATGCTTCACAGTGAGCACTCCGATAGCCAAACCTATACAGGTCCTTTCGTTCTAAAAAGCAAAGTCTTGGGGGCAGCAGTCCCATGAAGGTAGAGTCTGTGCGTGTGTATTGAAAAATATTGGAGTTTTGAAATTCTGACTTCGGATTTTTAAAGACCATTAAAAAGTAGAATCGGAGTGTCTGTATGACCCACTCTCTATCTCTTTGTCTTCATCGATAAAATTGGGTTCAAAAATTAAAAGTTCCATACTTTCAGGGCCTCTATCTCCTAAACGGTTGGATCAATTATTGAAAATACATCAAAAATAAAACATTTCTCCAATATTGTATACAATCTGAATATACCATTAAAATTAGGGGTTCCTATTGAAGATTTCAAAGTTACCCCCCCCCCCCACAGGGGGGGGGGGGCTAATTTTGATTTTGAACATTTTTTGTTTTCGAGATATTATATGTCTACACTTAAATGGACCACCCTTTAAACAGAAGAAATAATGATCTGCTAAATATTCTTCAATTAATTATCTTGGTTTTCTTTGCACATAAATGCAAAATTCGTTCACTGGAATACATGTAATTAATTTTGTGTACATATAATTAATTATTTATATTTTTAGTACATAATATTTAATTGCTTTCAAAATCTAGCGAGGTGACCCTTGGACTCCAAGAGATGAAATAATATGCCCTGATGGTTGGGAGTGGGAAGAAGACTGCTGGAAATATGATGTGAATAGAGCAGTAGATGAGGAAGGTAATGTATTTATAAAAATGAATTAATGCGGACAAAGATACCTCTACCATATCATTTATTTATCCTCAAAGATATGAACAATAGTGGGACCATTTCCAAATTATATTTTAGGATGGGAATACACATTAGAAGCTTCTCTGGGTGGATATACACCCACAGAAAAAACGTATCATTTATGTCGCAGGAGACGCTGGCTAAGGAAAAGATTACTAAATGAAGATGCCATCACCAATGAAAATGTAAAAAGATAATTAAAAGTTTGACAAAGTCATTACAACAACATTTTAAAAATTCAGCGCTTGAAGAAACTTTGAACGCTACTGCTTTCACTTGTGTTTCACTTATAGTTGTGGTTTTCTCGTTGTAAAAACGATTAACCAAATAATCTTACAAAATAACAAAAACCGTTATGCATCTCATTATGCTTTTTATGCATCTTCAGGTGAATTTTTAATTTGTTATGACTAAGGACTTTGCCAACTTTTAATCTTAGATTTACAACAAAACTTTATTTATAAAAGATTTCAAAAAATTTTCACTTTTTACATTTACTAGGCAATGAAAATAGATTTTGATGGATGGGAATATGCCCCCATGTTTAAAATGTCATTCCACTGTAAGGAACGAAAAATAGACATGGTTCGACGAAGACGATGGCACCGGAAAATGATAGCAGTAGATCCGACCAAGCATCCTGTGTTTAATTTACAAGTTGACTTTTCTGCTGTAATGAATCAGTTTCATAAAGATATATGTGAAAAACATAAGTTTTCAGTTCCCAACCGAAAATCTCGAGCACATTACTTTTTCATTCCATCTTAAAAATCTCCATTCCAATCACGTCATTTGTATCCTAGGAATATGAAAATGCTCTAGAATTCACTTATGATTTCTAGTATCTTAGACTATTTAATCTGTCTTCTCAAAGCCACTTTGAAATTGATAGTTAATAACCTACATAGATGGCGGTTTTTCCATGCACATAGACAGTGTATGATGCTAAACATCTATCATTAAAAATAATGCTTAATATCACCAAGCATTGACACTGCATTAAAACATTTAAAAGTCATTTATGAAAGTCAGCTGTAAGGATTTATTCCTTCATAAGAAATTCTATTGATTTATTGGCTATTTTTCCCATACGCTCATATTTTCCCATATGACCATGTGGTTGAGGCAAATGAAGTCATTGGAAGATTATAAATAAATGAAATCCATACACTTGCCGGACTCTTTATTACGTACACTTAGATAATAGCGTGCGGAGCCACTTTTAGCCTTCAAAACAGTCTGGACATGTATCCAACTATATGCTATTAACGTTATGAAGATAAGGAATATACCATGCAGATATGAGTTTATTATGCATTTCTTGGAGATCGACATAAGTGCAGACATGCGTTGCACAGATCTTTCCCCCGGTCGTTCCAAAGATGCTTAATGTGATTCAGATCCGGGGATTACGTAGGCCACAGCAGCGAGGAAAACTTGCTGGCATGTTTCTGTAACTATCGCGTCGTGGTCTGGGCTCTGTGCGCCAAAGCATTTTTCTGTTGGAATTAGCGATCTGCCCCAGGATACACAATAACCATGAAGGGATATGCTTGGTCAGCAGTGATGTTGACGTATGCTGTATATCTTCATTATGCAAAAAAGGAATTCGACTCATCCGATTATGTGTCCTTTTCTAGTCATCAGTGTTCCAGTGCTGGGTTTCCTGCCTACAGAAGACGTTTTTTCTTGTTCGTGCTGAGAGTCCGTCTTATATCCATGGGCCACCTGAGATAACAAAGGCAACTGCAGGGCCTATTGATTGTTATAACCCCTCCGCGACAACGTGCGCCTATTAGTGCGTTCCAATGTGTGTATCTTCAAGCCAGCATTGAAATCTACTTGATTTGGCTGAAATTGTTTGCTTGTATAATCTTAGACATACTCCCCCGACTTCTCTCATCAACGTGAATTCCCCGTCTGCACGGCTGCCACTAAAGTAAATGTTTTCTGTTTGTTGCA
>JAHWFO010002815.1:133268-156787 GCA_023313115.1 Rhysida immarginata
GAAGTTTTACAGATAATATATCATCTCATCATCCTTATTATTTAACTTATATATATATTTTTTTTTTTACTTTCTCTTCATTTCAGGGAACAATTCGAGTTTATCCCATTCCAGATGATCCAAGAGCATCTACGCCTCCTCGTGTCCTTGGAGATCTCCCTAGTTCAGCACCAGAAGAAATTACTGTTCGCATCTATATAGTAAGAGCAAAGGATTTAGCGCCGAATGATGCTAATTCTCTGGTAAGCTATATTTCAGTTACTTTGATCAACGTAATAAAAATCTTTTTAACTAACTCTCTTGGTGTTATTTAAAGTAAACGATTTAAAACTTTTCACTTTCATGAAATTCGGATAAGTTTTTAAATCCTTTTGAAATATTTTTAATGTTCATTAAAATGTTAATAAGTTTTAGTCAATAGCTGTGTGTTCAAATCACTATCTCTGATTGGTTTAGTTAAAGCATAACGTGGTTTATAAAATATTAAGAAAACTCCTTTTTTTAGTAATAACTAGAAGCGAACCCACTCATTGTTAGATTTTTTCTTTGTTGTGACAACGTCCACCGTCGCTGATTTTATATAAATGATGTGTATGGTATATCATTTACATTGGAAAAGTTAAAATTTTTAATCTATACATACAAAGCACAATATTTGTATGTGTCTATGTATGTTTGTCCGGTTTTAAAATGCAACTTAGAAGTAAGTTATACAATGGATATTTAACATACATCTGCGTAATACTGCCAAAATGATGGAAAAAATCCAAAACTGGAGATAAGTGTCTCAAAAACAAGGAAATTAATAATCTATATATATATGAAATAGACTCGAAATTCAAAATACAAAAAAGACAGGTCCCAGCCTTGGACTAGATCAGGTGACTTTTCAATGTTAGGCTTGTCTTTTTCGTCGGCTACGATGCTTGCTTTAATGATTCGCGTTCTAAGGGAGATAATCATAAAAAGTAAAAAATAATTGAATAAATAAATAAAATAAAAATCATAAGCCTATTATTTCTTTTTTATTAAATTTTTGGAGAGATGTAAGAAATTATTCTAAAACAAACAAGAGAATACAACTTTTAGGACGTGCAGTCACAGTACTTTCCCTGAGAAAATTTATTTTTCATATGATTTTTGTAATATAGTAAGTTCCTTTAGAGTATATTATAAAGATGCTTAGCAAAAGATATTAGAAAATTATAAAGATCTCAACTGATTGTGTGACGGAGCAATCCTTGTTACTAAAACAATATAAACAACTACATTCAGGACATGATTCCATGTTCTGTGACTGAATACAACTCTATTGAAACAGTTACATGTTGAAGAGGGGTGTTAATTGGGCTGTAAAGAGAGTTTATCAACTTTCAATCCATCTATGAAGTATTTTTTTTAATATAGACAGAAATAATTTAATACGCATAGCCTTTCTTTGATATTCTAAATTGTTAAGGATGAAATGTCGAATTTTCCTGGGCAAACCAATTGACACAAAATTCCAGTGCGAGCATTTTAAAGAATTCTAAATGAATATTTACTATATTAATTCTAAGGATTTTTCATGTGTTCTTACTTACATTCAAATTCAGATATTGCAAAATTTCATGAAACAAACTGCCCGAGCAATGCCGGGATATCAGCTAGTTATCATATAATATTTTTAAGCCTCAAACGAAGAATGCAGGGTGTAACAGAAATGTTCATCACATTTCAAATATCTATATTTAAAAAAAAATGAAGATACAAAGATGGGCGACATATTGATACGTTTGTAATAATCTTAAATTTTGTTTATAAGTGTTCGATGTGTCCTCCTCCTGCTGTCCTCCCATATATGGACTCACTTCACGAATGGCGGCTGCTATTCGAGTTTTTAGCTCCTCCAGATTTGCCGGAAAGGGGACGCAAAAATACGGCAAAAAAAGTGACGTCTATGGATCGAGGTGGCCACACAAAGGCTTTGTGTTGTAACTGACGAGGCTTCCAGATGCGCCCTAGAGACCTCTCCGGCACCGATCAAAAACTTGACGTTCCCTCTTTCCAATGATGCGCGCTTCATTGACCTGCGACCAACGGTTGCCAAGCTATTTACGATTGAAATGTGATGAACCTTTGTTACAGCCTGTATTTAGATATAAATTCAGTTATTCAAACATGAGGTAGTAATTACATGATATTGCATCCATATTTCTCTGTAATTTTCTCCAATAATGTAATAAAATTTTCTTTAAAATTATAAAAAAATTTATATTTAAGTTACAAAAAGAAGAAAACTTCTCATGTAATTATTATAAAAAATATTAAAAAACCTTTTAAGCACACACCCTTCTACCCTAAAAAAGTGCACTATACTCCATCCAGCATAAGATAAAATATGTCAAGGTCAGGAAATTCAAAATTAGCTAATCAGAACGAATTAGGATTGATTTCAATCACTTTGATTGGCTAAATTTGAATTTTAGTTTCCTTATTCTGGATGGAGTGTAAACAGTAAGGCGATCAAATTTTGGTAATTACCGTTTTTAGAGCGAGCCGATTATTTGAGGATGGCGTTAGTTTGAGGGCGGTGTTAAATGAATTCATTGTGATTTAATCACATTCTTGCTTTTTATTTATTTTTTTAATTTATAGGTAAATACATGCATTTTAAATTTCTATTTTGTTTTATAATAAAATTACCTTACATTTACTTAAATAATAAAAATATCTTAAAAAAATAATAAATTGGTAATTAATTTTCCAGTAATAAAAGCTGCGGCGTTTATATCATTATACCTTTTTGAGGGTGGCTATTATTCAAAGAAATACGCATTCTTTGACCGCCATTTTAGCAGTGTCCCCGGGCGGCTATTATAACTTTTACTTACTTTTTGATGTTCTCTCCAAATCTGAAGTCAAAATCAAAAAAGTCGAATGAGTACATCCATTCAGAGTCTTTCAAAATGAAGAATCAACTTTTTAACACATAGAGCCTGATTTCATAGTAGTTTAATGGAAGAATCGTTCTGCTGGCATTCCAGGAGCCTTCGGACTGTTTAGAAATTCAGCTGCCTGGTTTCAACTAATTTATACGAAGTAGCTTCTCTAGGCAGGACTTCTTGAATCTGAAAGTTGATGGCATTTAAGTTAGCATTTTGGGAGCAAAACTGCCAAGTTCACACGGACATTTGTGATCTTTGAGATGATGGCGAATATTTGTGTAGAAAAGCAATTATCTAAAAATGTTTGAAATTGTAAAAAGAATAAAGACACTAATAATGATTATCTAGTATAATAAAAAATAATTTATGTCCAAAAATTAAAAGAAAAATAATTGCCTAACAAAAAAAAAACAAAAAAAACTACAAACATAAAACTTTGACTTTTATATAGGCTATAAGGTGTGTCTAAAACTTCGATGAATGGACCGAAATCTAATGACTATGAAAACTCGTGCTTCATAGTGCAATGGAGCAATGCATGAACATCATATTTTTTTACAAATTGGAGAAAACGGAGATGGAAACTCATGGAATATTGGTACAAGTATACGGAACAGAAACCGTGAGCAGAAAATGTGTTTACGACTGGTTTAAGCTCTTTCGCGACGGAAAAGATACTATTGATGATGCGCCACGTTCGGATCGGCCGTCAAAAAGCAGAACCTCAGACGTTATCGCGTAGATGCTGACGCACAACCAGCGACTATTTTTGAGATTGATGTGGCGGATGAATTGAGGGTTAGCAAGATAGTGTGCACACTATCGTCCACTAAGATTTCGATAAGCGAAGATGTGTTCCCGGTTTATGCAGCAAATGCTGACTGATGAGCGGAACACAGATGGAAACTTCTGAAGACTTCTTTTTGTTTCCACGTCTCAAGGGAGTCCTGGAAGTGGCACATTTTGCAGACATCCAAGGATGTGTGACATCAACGCTTCGAGCGATTCTAAAAGAAGCCTTCGCTGACAGTTTTCAGCAGCTTTACAGATGTTGTCAAAACTGTATTGTAGTCAATGGCGATTACTTTGAAGGTCAAGAAAGAAAGTTTGTTTGTACTTTCTGTTTTCTGATACCGTTCACCGAACTCTTAGATAAACCTTATATATGGATTCTATACAAATAATTTCACATAATTTCTTTTTATTAAGGCTGATCCATACGTTGAAGTAAGATTAGGAAAACAAAAATTTAGTACCAGAGAGCGATATAAGCCAAATACTTTAAATCCTATTTTTGGAGAGTGAGTAAATTAATATAAATTTGAAAATTATAATTGGAAATTACAATTTAATCTGACTTTGAAAATATATTTCCCCTTTCTTTTGAAAATATTTGAAAAAAATATATAGGTTCTTTGAAATAACAGCTGTTCTTCCCATTCAAAAAGATTTAACGATTAAAATTTTTGATTATGATCGCTTCAATAAGGATGATTTAATAGGAGAAACAGAAATTGATTTGGAAAATCGTCGATTTTCAAATCATCGCCCAACATGTGGTCTACCAAAGCGATATCACGTGTAAGTACATCGACCACTATAGTAGCAAACAACTGCAAGTAAGATTCCAAATAACCTTTACCGTATAACTCGTGAAATTCAAAAGAACGATTAAAGACCTTTAATCTCTACTAATACACTGAACTGCCAAATGTCATGGAATACCTATTCAATATCGTGTAGGACCTCCTTTTGCCCGGTGAAGTGCAGCAACTCAATGAGGCATGGATTCTACCAGTCGGCGGAAGTCCTCTTGATAATCGCCCATAATCGCGTGAGTGTTGCAGGTGCAGGCTCTTGTGCACGAATGGATCGTTCGATAATTTTCCAAATATGTTCGATGGACTTCATGTCTGGCAATCTAGATGGCCAGTTCATTCGTTGGAATTGTTGAGAATGCTCCTCAAACCAATCGCCAGTAATATTGAGGTCTGGAACATCCCATCGTTGTTAGGATACACGAAGGCCATGAAGGGGTGCAGTGGTCAGCAAGCAGCTGGACATAACGATTCCCAGTCAATGGTAGATCCAATTTGATCAGCGAACCCAAACCCTGCCATGTAAACACGCTCACACCATGATGGAGCCGCCACCAGCTTGCACACTGCCTTTCTAATAACTTGGGTCCATAGCTTTATGGAGTCTCCGCCGCACACGAACCCTGCCATCAGCTTGCACCATCTTGAATCGTGACTCATCGGACAAAGCTATGAGTTTCCAGTTATCTAAGGTCAAATGAATATGTTCACGTACCCAGACCGATTCTGTTGCCATATCCCATCAGTGGCAAATTTCGCTTCATTGACCTCATAAACACGTTTCTAGTACGCCCCTCATTGAATGTGGCTTCGTAGTGCCGTCTTCCTCTTACGAAGGACCATTCTGTTCAGATGTCGCTGGTTACGTGGTCGGCCACTGCGCTGTCCATAGTAGGAGCTAAAGCCTGAAATGAGTACTCTCTGTACATTGTGGATCGAGGAATGATGAAATGTCCGCACCACTTCAGAAATGTCCCACGAGCTTAACTCCAGTTATTATTCCGCGTTCAAAATCTGATAATTCTCGTCGTGTAGCCATAATCACGTTGCAAGACGTTTCAGACGACTGCTAATAGTCGAAATGACAGCACTGATACCGCTCTGCCTTTTTATACACGTTTTAGGCGATGCAAGCGACACCTGAAAATTTCCATATGACGCTCCTGTGTCTTTTGGCATTTCAGTGTATTTAATCAGATACAAGTGAACAAAAGATATTTTAATTGCCGAAGCTTATATAGTAATTAATAAGCATCTTTAATTTTTTTCAAATAATTTTTTTCATGATTTAATAATGAAGTGCATTAAAATGAAACACTTAAGATATCTGTATGCATGTTGAAATGTAAAAATTAACATAAATTAATGACCTTTTCACTAGAGATCCAACTATTAATCAGATAATCAGCAGCGACATAATACATTATCTACCAAAAAGTAATTAGACATATCCTGACAATAGATTAATGGACTCGCGCGGCGATCATGTGACTTAAACCAGCTGCAGTTATGCAAAATACGATTATAAAAGAGATGGCGCTTGTGCAGAAATGTCGGACTTCGATAAGAGTGTAATTGTGGGATGAGAAAATTTCTGAAGAAGAGAAGAGAACTTGCTGCCAAGTTAAGCAGGCCGATATCAACTATGGTATTTATCCTGCATAAATGGAAGGTGGAGGGATATTGCGGGAGTGCTGAAAGTTCCTGGCGACCGAAAATTCTGACCAACAAAGATCGCAAAACCCTGAAATGTGAAATTGCCATCATCAGCCAGGAGTTTCAAGCAGTAACGGTTGCATTGGAATATTGCATACATATGCCCAACACCTTAGATATTCAGGTAGAGCAGCCGCGCATAAGCCTCATATCATGAAGACCAATAACTTTCAAAGACTCGAGTAGTAGAAATCAGTTCTATGGATTGACGAGTCAAAGTTTGCATCTTTTCGACCCGACGGACTTGTGGGGGTGTGCCAGCTACTTAGGAAACGCTTTCTGCCAGTGTGCATAATACCTGTCAAGATATTTGGTGGTGGTGGTGGTGGCATTATGGAATATAGGTGTTGGACCACCGATAATTAATTGTTCGTGGTATCATGAACTCACAGAGATACGGTACTGTAATATTCTGAAAAATGAAGTGCTCCCAACACTGGCGCTATTACGGAATGGATCTCGTGTTTCTTTCAAGATGACAGTGCCAGGTGTCACGTTGCCACTGCTACCATGCGGTAAGAGAACAGCGTTCACCGCTTGGATTGGCCTGCACAGAACCCAAACTCAGTCCCATTGAGCATCTTTGGGACGAGTCTCGGGAGCACCGGCCAACTTCATTATCCATCTTTTTGAGATTTTGCAAGAGGAATGGCGGAAAATTCCAATGGATGTCCTCCACAACTTAGTTTCCAGCATGCCCACAGGGTGACAGTTCAAAAATTCCAGACAAATTTTTTGTGTAAATGCCCAATTACTTTCTCGTAGATACAGTAATATATTTTTATTATCAATGTTTGAAATCTTTTAACAAGTTACGATTCACAAAAAATATTAATAAGATATTTTTAAAACTATAATTTGGATAGATTATATGAGAATACATTTATGTTTATTTACTGGATATATTTTTATCAATGATCTTTGAATATGATTATTTTCAGTTCGGGTCCAAATCAGTGGCGAGATTCAAAGACGCCTAAAGAAATTTTAGAAGACGTTTGTAAAAAGCGTAATTTGCCAAAACCCCGCTTCCAAGGTCACACTTCAGTAACTTTTGGTTCCAAAACATATAAACTGAATGAAATCGGTAAGATAATTATAAATGCAGAGTAATTTATGGAAATAAGTGTCCAGACATTTCTTTGACAGAGACGAAATGGAAATTTACGTGATTGCTAAGAGCGAGGTGGAAGGAGGGTATAGCAACAAAACACATCATTTATAAAATTTGTTACAACCAAACATGAGCGTACGAACTCACTTAACGTTAACCGAAGAGGTATCATTACTCTGTGCGTACTATAGCAAATAAATTAGATGTGATTACGAAAGTGAAGCGCAAAAATATCACGACAGTCAAGAAACAATCGGGCAGGCCGTCAAAACTGACGGAAAAGAATAAAGAGCTTTGATGAGTGACGTCGTGTCATCTCGTCAGTCTTCTGCTGAAACCATTGCCAAAAATTTCCAGCATTTTTTTAAAGTTTGCAGTAAGACGATTCGTATGGAGCTCTATAAGTGGAATTTCCACGGCCGAGTAGCTGCATACAAATCAAAGAGAACTGATTAAAATGCAACACATCATCTAGCTTGCTGCAAAGCTTGTCGCAATTGGCTTCTGGAAAGCGGTAGCAAGTTTTATGGAGCGACGAATCTCGTTTTATACTGTTCCGATCCAATGTTCACTTCTGGAAGTGGCAAATGCGTCGAAATAAACTCATGTTCAAAAAAGCGAATGCTTGTTTTGTTCAGATTGTTAAGGTAAACTAACGAAATATTACGTTAGATTGGACTTGTCCCATTATTTCTGAGAGGTTGAGCTTCTGAAAAAAATAACGAATAAAAACGTATTCCAAAATGTTAAAATCAACCTGTGAAGAAATTATAAACTCACCTGCAAACCCATCGATTAATAGCCAATAAAAGATCTGTTTTCGTATGCAAATTAATTTAAAGTGTTCTGCTGTTTGTAATACCTTGATTTTGATTGAAGAAGGACTTCATTTGAATCGTTACTATGGTAAGAAGGTAATCATGCCTCGTGGTAAGCACTTATCCGAGTCGGAAATTCGAAAAATCTACTTTTTGCACGGAGAAGGCAAAAGTACACGTCATATTGCTGCAGAACTGCACCGATCACAAAATGTTGTACAAAATGTTTTGAGAAAGGGTGACAAATACGCCTCAGCAAAACGATCAGGACTTTCTGCAAAACTCCAGCCGCGTGATCGTCGGCGTGTTTTCTCTCTTGCCACCAGCGAAGGAATGTCAACTCGTGAAATTGCTTGTTGTTTGCCAACTAATGTGTCTCACTTAACTGTGTGGAACACGCTGAACTCTGTAAGTCACGTCCAATTTCAGAAGATTAAGTCAAAACCAAAGCTCACAGAACACCATCGAGCCGTCCGACTTGAATGGGCCAAAAAAGTTGTCAAGTGGGATGACGAATGGAACATTTGTCTTTTCCGATGAAAAGAGATTTTGTTTGGATGGACAGGACGGTTACAATTTGTGATGGCATGATTTGCGTATTGCCCCAAAGATGAGACTGTGTCGTCAACAAGGAGGTGGAGGAATAATGATCTGGGTTGCATTCGGAGCAGGTGGAAAATAGGATATTGCTTTCATTGACGGAAAAATGTACTCAAAGAAGTACCAAGAACTAATTTACGAGCATCTGATTTCTTTTGGTCCCTTGATTGGAGGCCCCAATTGGCGATTCCAACAGGATAATGCATCAGTGCACGTGTCAAAGTCGATCAGTACATGGTTTGGTTTGGTTTGTTTGGTATTAACGTCCTTTTCAACTGCTATGGTCATTTCAGGACGGCGTTATAGGGGCCGCAAATTTTGCCTCGCAAGGGTTCTTTAACGTGCAGCCGGCAAACGACTACACGGGACCAACGGCTTTACTTCCCTTCCGAAGGAAGTGCGTGATCTCAGGATTTACCCCTGAAAAATCCTCATCGTCCTCGGCCGGATCGAACCCGCGTACTCGGACATCAGAGGCGATCACGCAACCTGCTGAGCCACCGAGGCCGATACTACATGGTTTCAGCAGCAGCAGAGTAAAATTCTGGACTGGCCATCAAGATCCTCTGATCTTAACCCAATCGAGAACGTGTGGGCTATGCTGGTAAAAATAGCTTACGGCCAAAACAAGCAATATCATCACATCAACGACGTGAAGGTTGCCATTTGTGACGCATGGGACAAACTTTCAACTGAAAAAGTTACAAAAGTTAATCAGCAGCATGCACAATCGAGTTATTGAAGTGATTGAAAAAGGTGGGGCAGCGACTCACTACTGATGTAACGATAAATATCATTATATGTAGGTGAGTTTATAGTTTCTTGACAGGGAAATTTTAAAATTTTGCAATAATTGTTTTATTCTTTTTTTTCAGGATCTAAAACTCTCAAAATGTAATGAGAAAAGGCAAAATAGCATAATGTTTCTTGAGTTTATCTTAAGAAAAAGGTCCAGTAAAGTACTGGTATTTATCAACATGAGTTTATACTTTTATTACACAGTGTATATGCCGCAGTGTGTCGCATAAGTTGAACAATGGTGGCATAATCATATGGGGCTGCATTTTGTGGCATGGACTCGGACCATTGGTTTTAGTGGATGATACTATGAATGTCTTAAATACTTGAATGTTCTAGACAATTCTGCGCTATCAACACTGTTTAGTACTGTGGCTTATTAAAGCGTGATGTTATATTGCGCGATCTATCATATAGTGGTTTCAAAACTCCTGTACAAAGCCCTAATTTAAATCCCGTAGGGATAAATTGGGATAAATTGGAACGTCCGCATCGAAACCTATCTATACGTCCCACTTGCCTGTTGAAATTACGTACCATATTGAAGGCCGCACGGCACACAAAAGCTTACCTGACGAGAAATTGGTTGAAAGCATGCCTAAACGAGTACACAGTGGATTGCATACAGAAGTAAATATAAAATCAGCATACTCTCAGTACCTCCACTGTCCGGGCACTTTTTCCATCTAGGGTACTTACAAACTGATTTAGCTGTCGTTTTTCTTCTTATATTTTTAATATTATTTAAAATTTATAATATTGATGTCTGTGATTGAAATAATCTTTTGTAAAATGTATACATTTTATCAACTCAAATTAAAAAAAAATATATTTATAAATTTTAAAACAAATGCAAAAGAATAGATAATATCATACGAGAGGAAAAGTTCACCTCTAAATATAATAATAAACACACCTTGTCAGCCCTAAAATAAAAAATGCATAGAAATGAAATGTATTCAGAAAATGCATAGCTCCGAGTATTTGAATATTAGAAAGATGCAAGCATCTTGATCAAGTAGTAATTACTTTATAAACGCTTTGGTTCGGTATAATGAAGATGAGTGACAGATAAGATTCATCATATAACTCCATTTACCATTCATAAAAAGAGTCAGGTGATTTTTTTTAATATTCCAATATGCTAAACATAATTTACCGCAGTATTTACAATGTAGAAAGAAAATTATTGCATTTATGCTAATACAAAAAATTTTAAGTGAAACTTTTACTGGATAGCTATAGAATAATAATAACACGCTAGATGAAATTTAGTAACTTTATAACTGAAAAGCTACAATAGAATTTACTAAATGAATGTATCTTTACAATAAATTAAGAAATAAGTCATTAGTATAATCAAATCTAGCAGCAAAGAAATCGGGTAATTGGATAGCCAGTAACAGGCTTTAAATGTGCAACTCAAATTGTTATTATTGGTTCGGTTCGAATTAAATGTCCGGAGCGATAGAACATTGGAGACCGCTTCTCCCTGCGGCAGAGTGAAAGCACTCACATATGTAGAGTTATTACATCACATACATGTGCTTCTTAAAAAGATAGGTAGCAGATGTGTGAAGAACAAATTTCAGGCTTGTCGTGTTCGGGTGTACATGGCTTGCAAAATGAACATGGAGATTCGTGATTTGAGAGTCATCTTGCTGAATTTAAACTGTGCCATTGGCAAGAATTGCCGCTCAGAACATTAACAAAGCATTTGGAGAGAACAGCCAACGAACGAAACGTTTGCCGATGGTTTGTGAGGGCACGTGATCACGTTTCTGACGATACTCTGTTAAGTGCAGGTGAAGCTGATTCTGAAAACGTGTCGTGAGATAGCAGCAGAGGTGGGTTTCACGTATTCAGCGTCTCGCTACATTGGATAAGGTCTAAAAAATGGGCATGTGGATACGTCATGAACTGACAACTGCCAGCAAGACCAGGCGTTTGGAAGTCTACACGTCTCTGCTTGCCAGGGATAAACAGGAAACTAAACTACACAGAAAAATGGGTCCTGTTTGTTAATCGTAAGTGATCTGGACAATGGTCAAGCAAGGCACAGTCAACAAGACTGCATCCAAAGCCACCCCCACACACCAAGAAGATGATGCTGTTTGTATGGTGATCCACAGCCGCGATAATTCACCGGAGTTTCTTGGCAAAAAGCCAGACGATCAATAGAACGTCATTGTGAAGAATTGCAACCATATACACCAGAAGTTGTTTTTGCAGCAAAAACAACCGGATAAGGTGTTCTTCTGCTCCAGGACCACGCCCGTCATCACGTCGCAGAACGAACTATGCTGACACTAAATGCTTTGGGCAATAAAGGATGGCCTTATCCTGCCTATTCCCCGGACTTATCTCCTACAGACTGTCGTTTGTTTTGTCGCCTAGATTACTTCCTATCAGGGAAACAGTTCACGTTAGACAACGAGATTCACCTTGCCATTGATGACTTTTCCAGATCTCACCGAAAGACTATTTTCGTTTAGGATCATGGTCATTCCGGACAGATGACAATTATGTCGATTCACAAGTGGATTATTTTGACTGTGATAGACAAGATATCATAATTTTCAGTTATCCGCATCCAAATGTGTTGCTCATTTTCAGGACATTTAATTCGCACAGACCCAATACACAGGAACACTTCTTAAACTTCATACTATTCCACACGAATAGTTTTTAATAGGTAGGTACTGTATGTACAAATTTGTCTTCGTCATTTTTTTGTTGAATCGTACCAGGTAACCACAAAAGTTCTTGCCGTTTTTATGTTCCATAAAAGGAAGTGATAGAAGATATGCAAATGAGTGTGCAGTGTGGTCCAAAATCTGTCAGGGGGGAGCAGGAAGGTTAGCCTATATAAATACAGGACTGTTGGGCATTCACATCAATCACATCTCGTGCAGAAGTGAAGGCAGATGGAGGTATCGAAGGAGATGGTTAGGTGTTGTTAGCTTTATGACTTCAAGGTGGGCTTGTCAGCAGCAGCATCAAGTCGCCGAATGTGTCTTGCGTTTGGGGATGATGCTGTGAATGAGCGCACCGCAAGGCATTGGTTCCAGAAATTCAGGTCGGGAGAATTTGCCATTTCTGATGAATCCCGCAGTGGTCGACCACAAGCCTTAGATGACTGGGCCGTGAACATGTGGTGAACTTGCCAGACGGTAGCGGGTTTCAGATGAAACAGGTAGACGTCACCTGCACAGCCTAGGAAAGACGTACAGCTTGAGCAAATGGGTACCCCACGCATTGTCGGAATCCAACAAGTATCAACGAGTGACAGCCTGCATCTCGTTGCTTTCTCGACATTGTAACGCACCCATATTTAATCGAATACTTACCAGTGATGAAAAGTGGGGTCTGTATGACACTCCTAAGCGTTCCAAATATTGGTTGTCACCCCGGGACACCGTGCCTCACACCTCAGAGCCACCCTTACACCCACGCAAGATCGTGCTCTGTATCTGGTGGACTAGACGCCAAATGGTTCACTATGAGCTGCTATCAACTGGCCAAACCATCACTGGGGACCTGCACTCCCAGCGGTTGGAACGTGTGCAACAGGCTTTGCAGCAGAAGGAGCCAGCATTGGTCAATCGCAAAGGGGTACTCACCCTTCATGACAATGCCCGGCCACATGTGGGCGCGGGTGGCCAGGGAAACCATAGAGCGGCTTGGCTGGGAAACTTTGTGTCATCCACCTTACTCATCAGATCTTGCTCCAACGGATTATCACCTTTTCCATTCTCTGGACAACCATCTTCGTGGAAAATCCTACACCAATGATACAGACCTGCGAAAAGCACTCACGGACTTCTTTGAGTCCAAGACCGGCAAGTTTTACAGCCAGGGGATTGATCAACTGGAGACACGTTGGCAGAAGGCGCTAGATGCCAGTGGGGATTACTTTGGGGACTAGCGATACGCTACTTTTTGTGTACATCATTTTGTTTTCCGGAATTAAAAACGGCAAGAACTTTTTGGTTACCTGGTACATATGTGCCTATTAAAAATTAGTCGTGTGGAAAGTGGTGTCTACCCCCTTTGGTTTCTGTCTGTATGCACAGTTTCTTAAGGTATCTTAAAGAGTATGTATGTGTAAAAAGTGTAATCTTTTTTTTTTTTTTTGTTATATAGAAAAAAATCTTCCAAATAATCGTCACTTAGGACCGAAGAGCGAAAGACTAGCTTTGCACTGTCTTCATACTCTTGACCTGGTTCCTGAGCATGTTGAAACACGACGTTTATTTAATCCCACAATGCCAGGGCTTGAACAGGTAATAAATAGATAAATATATAAATGCAAATATATTGTAAAAAATACAGTCGTTGACAAAAAAATCCACGCACCCTGGATTTGTAATTGATGAACAAAAAATGAACCAATTGTAACAAGCAGTCCCCTCAGCACCACCCCTGGGTACGGCCTTAGTAACAATTGCAGGATCCCGCTCTTACTGTCATGGGTCACACGGCTCGACAATAAGAAGTGACGTCTGGGGTGCCATTTCCTCTGATAGCCGAGCCCCTCTTGGTAGTTCTCCGTATTATCCCACAGCAAATCGGTATGTTGAGGACATTATACAATATGGTGTGCTGCCGTTCCTTTCACCCGGCTACTTCTTCGTGATTTGTTTCCGTGCTTGCAAGACACTGCCTTGGCCAGCCTGATCGCCGGATCAACTTTCTTGTAGAGCACATTTTGGATGTAATGAGGATTGCCTGCGACCAACCTAGAATGTCGACGAATTATCCCGCTAGTTGGAGGTCATTGGCGAGATATCTTTCCAAATACCCTCCAATAACTTTATGAATTTATGCCACATCGGATAACAGCTCGTATCCAGGGTAGAGGTGGACCAGCGTCATACATACATGCTCACAGTGTGTAACGCATTCTGTCCAATAAACCATCCAATGGTTCTGAAATTTGAAGCATTTCATCTTCAGTACATATATATTCCACATATCAGCTTTCATGTCAGTTTCATACATCCTTCTTGGAGTGTCGATTTTTTTTATCAACGAGTGTAATATAAATATTTATCAAATGACTGCTGCCCCTCTCTTGATCTCCAAAAATAATTATTCTTTCCATCTGCATTAATTTTTCTCAGTCAATGAAAACTGTTTACTATTTTTATCAGGGGAAACTTGAAATGTGGGTTGATATATTTCCGAAGTCCGATGGACCACCTGGACCACCAATTGACATAACCCCAAGAACTCCTACGCGGTATGTATAGTTGTTTTAGTCTCCTTATTCTTTTCAATCTATGGAATATTTACTCCTTAAACATGGTACAAAGTATAATATCACTGGCATTACACACGGTGATTTCATGATGTTTTAGCACAAGATTAATTGAAAGTATAAGGAAACGGCATCTTGCTTTAACATGGCTTCCTAGGGAAAATGCTTTTTTTTTAGTCTTACATATGGCCTTTGCATACTTACTACGAAGCTTGATTGAAAACTAATGCCTTCTTGGCCGTAACTTTTTTATTTGGTAATCGATTTTAAAAATTCTTTTTGTACCTGATAGCTACAGTTTTCCTTTATGTAATGCACTATTCATTTTTCAATATAGTCCTCATCCCTTTCCATGCGCTTGCGCCAACGCGTAAGTGGGCAAACCCGTCGGAGAAGAATTCCGGTGGTTGTCAAAATGTACAAATAAAAATTTTGAAAATCGGTTACCAAATAAAAAAAGTTACATCCGTGGAGAGATTAGTTTTCAATCAAGCCTCGTAGTTGAAGAAAAAAAAGGAAAACAAATATCAGTTTCTATAACAGACTCCTAATTACAGCGCCTATCCTAGGTGAAATGGTGCTTTTTCGAAGAATGGTCAGAATGGTATTAGATAATGCATTTAGCTAACTTTTATAATTAATATAGGGTTATTCACAAAACACCTTCGCTTGAAAAGTGGGGGGGGGATTAATAGAAGAATGACCAACGCTTATCTGCAGTTTATGATTTGTGATATAAAAGACAATTATTAAGATTGGCTTTAAGATTGCCATCAGACATTTCAGATGAGCACATTACCCTTTTAGTCGGAAAAGTTCAACAAGAGAAACATCCTCCCCATAACCCAGAATTGTCGCCTAGTGACTTTCATGTTTTATTGGATTATAGAAAAATGATCTGAAGGAGTAAATATTTCTATTATCTAGCAAGGAGATAATTCAGGCTGCTAAGAATGACTTTTAGAAACGGCTGAAAAACTTTTATGCATGAGGTATCTTTCAGCTTGTGAAATAATGAGATTTAATGGCACGGAAATTTACAGGGTCGAGACACATTAATATGACCACCTGCTAGTATCCGGAATATCCACCTTTGGCGGCAAGCACAGCAGCTAGTCGACGTGGCAGAGAGTCAATAAGTCCTCGGAAGATGGTTGCAGGTATCTGGGACCATTCGGCGATCAGTGCATCCCGTAATTCCATAACCGTGCGTGGTGGAGGGTCCAGCTTGCGGACATGGCGATCGAGATGGTCCCACAAATGTTCAATGAGGTTGAGGTCCGGGAAGTTTGGTGGCCACGGGAGTAGCTTGAATTCATCCTCATGCTCCTCGAACCAGTCGTGGACAATTTTGGCAGTATGGCAAAGAGCATTGTCCTGTTGAAAGGTGCCATCACCCTGAGGAAACATTGTCGACATGAAGGGGTGTAACTGGTCTGCGACGATCGTCAGGTAACGAACAGTATTCAGTGTACTCTCCAGCGGTATCAATGGACTCAGACCATACCACGAAAACATCCACCAAACAGTCACACCTCCCACCAGCCTGTCGTCTGCCAACGATGGTGTCGGGATGCCTGTTCTCAGATGCTTCCCGGCGAATTCTCCATCGTCCGTCCACTCTGTTCACCAGAAACCGCGACTCGTCAGAGAAAGCAACCCTTTGCCACTCCGCCGAGGTCCAATGGCGATAGTCCATTGCGAATTGGAGGAGTTTTCTGCGATGCACAGGCGTCAACATGGGTGCTGTTAACATACGCCTGCTCCGGAGCCCCAACCTCAAGAGGGATCGTTGCACTGTCTTGGTGCTGACACACCTAGTGGCCGTACTGATCTTTGCTGTGTCAGTTGTTCAACAGTGGCACGCCGATTGGTCTTGGCCAGGTGTTGTAATCGGCGCTCGCCTCTAGGATCGATGGCCCGTGGGCAGGCCCCACAGTTACCTCTTCGGTTGCTCGAAACTGTCTGATTCGTCCAGTCGCGGTACATCTTCACAACGGCAGCCCTAGAGCATGTTCACAAAGGTGGCCGTTTCTGAAATGCTGCCCCCCTTGGCCCGATAGCCAATGATCATCCCCTTTTGGAGGTCCGACAGGTCACTTGCTCTGCCCATGACGGCGACAATTGCTGTGTTAACGGATGCTACTACACGTCTGCTGTTTTCAGCTTTTAATGATATGCAATGATTTTTCATCTGCATACCATGGGACGTTCCAACATGTTCGAAGAGAGGTGGTCATATTAATGTGTCCCGACCCTGTAAGTTCGCTGTTGTTAACATACGTAAACAGTATAATCAATTAACGGGTTCTGTTGAAAACATTGTGTACTTATACCAGTATGTTATTTTATTCTGCTTTACAAAATAAAATCTACTGACATTTTCCAAATTTTAAATCTCAACAATCATTATACAAGGTGGGCCAAGAAAAACTCGCCACTGAAATTTTCTAACGGCCGGTTGCAACAACGTCAGTTAAAACTAACTCTTCGTTAAAGTCCCGTTTAAAATTTTTTGCGTTGCATCAAGAGAGATTAGGGCTTAACCAGACGTTAAGTGGCGGTTTAACTTAAACGCTCGATGACCACGGTTTAAGTCCATGGTTAGTGAAGCAAAATGGCATTCCGAAACAGAAATATATTTTAAACTAATTGGATAAACTAATTATCAAACAGATAAATGGATAAGCTAATTGTGCAAATTATTTGGATAAACTAAATGGATAAGCTATTTGGATAAGTTAATTGGAAGCTATTTGGATAAGTTAATGTACTTGAAATATTTAATAGCAAATAAATTTGGATAAACTTTTTGAATAGGCCATTTGGATAACTAATTATCAAGCAGTTGTTTGGATAAGCTAAATGGATAAGATAATTGGATAAGCTGCTTGGATATGCCGTTTGGAAAATTAATTATTAACCAGCTGTTTGAATAAGCTATTTGGATAAGATGATTGTATAAACGATTTGGATAAGCTAAGTGGATATGCTAAATGGATATGCTAAATGGATAAGCTAATTGGATAATCTAATTGGATAAACTATTTGGATAAGCTATTGGATTTCAAACTTTGCAAGAGAATTATTTTCCCGCCCTTTTAATGGCTAGCTCTGATCCTGTTCTTTCCAACGTCGCTGGTCCTTCTTCCTCCATCCTAATAGTTCCTGATTCACGTCTCCATAGGGAAGGAACTACCCTAATTGTGTTTTTCCCATCTCCTCCTACATTCTGGTGCACTGAAAAGGACTGCTCCAGCAAGTTTCATGGGAAATCATGGACCGTCACTCCCTAGAAAGTCACCTATGGTCTGAGCACCAAATAAAAGTTACCTCTACTACGAATATCTGTTACAAATGCAGAAATAACCTTCGCTTTCGCCCTTCTTCTCATGTTTGTGACCGTGACGACGTTCCCTTAGCTCCCTCTCCACAGGCATCTTTAAACTTTAAGTGCACCACCTGTGACTCCAGTTTTGCTTCTAAACGAGGTCTCTCGAATCACAGTCTATGGCACAAACAGGAGGAACTACGTCAACGTCAGCGAGAGTTTCCACTGCCCAAACCTGCCACCAGACATCAACTGCGTCAACATAACATTCCCGTCGTAACTGCGCCTCTCTCTCCCTCTAATATCTTACAGGGTGGCCCCTCCACTGAATCTGCTCCTGTTATAGCATCTAACTCTCCATGTATCAACCCTAATGCCGAAGTCAGTCATGACCCTGACTTGTCTCCAACTATCTCTCCAAATCTTGTCTCGTCCTCTCCGTTAGCTTCTACTGCCATAGCTAGTGATAATATCAGTCACGTTTCTCCTACTCCAAGCTCTCCAATACTTTCCCTAAATGGGCCATTAAAATCTCCACTTAATGTTACTTCACCCTGTACATCTAACAACATCCCAATAGATCCTCCGAATGCTATCCCACCAGATATACTGATTGCACCCAACGATGCTTCTCCTCTGTGCAACTTTCTCCAACCTCTCAAAGAAATATACGCTGGAACTACTTCTGATAATAATTGGACGTATTTCCAACACCTCTTAGATGATCTTACTGACGCTGCTTCTTCTTCTGTTCATCTTCCACCTCCTTCATCTGGTGGTCGACGCTTAAGGTCAAATATTGCTGACGACGCCCAGGCAATTCAGAAGCTCTATAGATACAATCGCCGTCGTGCTATGCGTGCCATCCTAGAGGGAGATTCCAAACGATGCTCCATCAATCCATCTGCTATGAAAGCCTATTTTCGGAAAGTATGGGCCTGTCCACCTTTCGACCCTTCCTTCTACACCAACTCGCATTCAGCACCCGAACCTATAAATATGTCTTTCTTCTCCTCTCAAGAAGTGATTTCTCGCTTGAAAAAATGCGAAAATTCATCTCCTGGCTCTGATCGTTTGACATATAAACACTGGAAAAGCCTGGACCCCAATGCTATTATACTTACACTAATATTTAACATCTGCTTAAAATATAAACGAATCCCAGATAGTTGGAAATCATCCACAACTGTTCTTCTCTATAAAGGAGGTGACATTAATGACCCTTCTAACTGGCGTCCTATTTCCATTCTCCGGACAATCTACAAACTATATTCCGGTGTCCTTTACTCAAGACTCGCCTCGTGGTGTCAACAACATAGTGTTCTCTCATTCTGCCAGAAGAGTTTTCTACCTTTCGACGGAGTATTTGAACACAACTTCATTTTTCAACACCGAATGAACTCCGCTCGCCAAAATAAGACGGATTTATGTCTTGCATGGCTCGACATCGCAAATGCCTTTGGCTCTGTCCCTCACCAGGCAATCTCGGTTGCTCTATCTTCGGCAGGAGCAGGTGATACATTTGTTAGTATCATCGAATCTCTATATAACGGCGCCACGTCCTCCATATTAGTGGAATCCGGTCCATCCTCTCCTGTTCCTATCCTATCAGGTGTTAGGCAGGGTTGCCCATTAAGTGGTCTAATTTTTAATATCACAATCGATCCATCAGTGAAATTCATACAAGGAAATGCCTCTCAACACCAATGTCTAGCCTATGCTGATGATTTTTGCCTATTAGCCCCCAACCCGATCCACCTTCAGTCTTGTATAAATGATATTGCACTGCTAGGAAAGAAGATTAACATAACATTTAAACCCTCTAAGTGTTCTACCCTTCACCTATCAGGGAAAACCCCAGTTGGGAGCAGACCTACCCAACTTTTCCTATCCGATTTCCCAATCAAATATCTCAATGATGGTGATGCAACAAAATTCCTTGACCGTCCTGTTGGCTTCATGACCCAGTCTTGTTGGCGATCCCTAAACAACATCATAGACACTGGTCTACAAATCCTACGTTCTAAACTTGCCCCATGGCAACGTTTAAACGCAATCCGTACTTTCTTCTTCCCATCCATGCAATTTGCCCTAAGAACGAGACTATTCTCTAAAACCGAGTGGAAAAGAGTTGATGATGTCCTCCGTCCAGAAATTAAAAAAACGTTAAACGTCCCACAAGAAGCAACAAATGATTATCTGTATGGGCATCGTGCTTCTGGATATTGTGGAATTCCTCTATTAGCGTGCGACTCAGATATAGCGTTAATAGACAGCGCCTTCAAACTTCTATCGTCTAATGATACTATCCTTCTAGATATAGCACGCTCATCTATAATTTCCACCATTTCCGCTCGTCTTGGTCGCCCAGCTTACCTAAATGATGTCGGTGACTTTCTGAGTGCTAAGCAAATCAATCACTGGACTGAAGCGAGGAAAGCATCAGAGAGACTTGCTATGAGTTGGCACTTAGAAAACGATCTGCCAGTCATAACCGGTCATGAGCTAACATTAAAACCTAAACAAAGGCTTCTAATCTGTAAAAATCTACGCTTCGTCTTAGCCAACGACCGTGCATCCTCTATGCTTTCTCTCCCAAACCAAGGCAAAGCAATGGAATGCGTCGCTGCCTCTCCCACCAGTTCACATTTTATGCTTTCCGGATATGCCACACGATTCGCTGACTGGCGCTTTATTCACCGGGCAAGATTAAACCTAGTCCCTCTGAACGGTGTGTCCCACTCTGCAAGTGCATCTAATAAAAGCTGCAGGAGGTGTGGTTTCATTAATGAAACTCTTCCTCATGTTCTGTGTCACTGTATGAGATATGCCGACGCCTATCAGTCGAGACATAATGCAATCGTTGAGAGACTAAAGAAGGCAGCAACACCAAAATTCAGAATCCTGAAAGAAAATCAAGTGGCTGTTCAAGGCTCCAGGCTACGCCCTGACCTATTACTTGCGCGCCGAGAATACTGCTTCATTGTGGACGTTACTTGCCCATTTGACAATCGTCTACAAGCATTTGCTGCAGCAAGGCAGGAAAAAATCACTAAATACGACTGCCTCATAACATCCCTTAAAAAGAACTTCAGCAATGTTTCTGTAGAACCAATAATAGTCGGTGCACTAGGCTCCTGGGGCCCTTCCAACGATCGCTTCCTAGCCAAGATCTGTGGGAAACAATTTGCGAACTTATTCAGGAAACTATGTGTATCGGACACTATCAAATGGTCCCGTGATATTTATATCCAACACCTGGCTGATAGACGTCAATATTAGATCTGTTAACTATGAAATTTAATGTTGTATGCATGAGTGACATATTTTTAGTCTCTACTTAGCTAGCTACCTATTTATTCTTTTTATTTATTTACTCTGTAATTTTTTTGTCTATTTTTCAACCATATGTCCTTTTATCCTATTTTTTTTTTTACATTTTACTCCTATATTTACATTTAGAAATTGATTGACAATATTTACTCTTTGAGTACAATTGGTTATTGAATTTTACAATCTTTATAGCATCTTTTTATATACGCCCAATTCTTGTATATACATGTATAATTCTTCATTCTCTAGAATATTTTACTATTTCTGTGATTCTGCTCTAATTTATCTTTACTTTTACTATTTTTATTAATATACTTGAAATATTAAATAGAAATAAATTTGGATAAGCTAAATGAATAAGCTAATTGGATAAGCTATTTGGATAAGCTAATTGGATAAGCTAAATGGATAAGCGATTTGAATAGCAATTTGAATTAGCTATTTGGATAAGCTAATTGGATAAATCAAATGGATAAGCGATTTGAATAGCAATTTGGATAAACTAATTATCAAAGAGCTATTTGGATAAGCTGTTTGGATAGCTAATGGGATAAGCTAAATGGATAAGCGATTTGAATAGCAATTAGGATAAGCTAATTATCAAACAGCTATTTGGATAAGCTCCTGGATAAGCTAGTTTGATAAGCTAATTGGGTAAGCTAGATGGATAAGCTAGTTTTCAAACAGCAATCAGGATATGCTAATTATCGAACAGCTAAACGGATAAGTTAATATTATCAAACAGCTGATTGGAAAAGTTAAATGGATATGTTAATTGAATAACTCGTTGGATAAGCTAATTATCAAACAGCTGAATTGATACGCTATTTGGATAATCTAGTTATCAAACAGCTCATTGAAAACAATCAGCGATGTTGACCGGAAGTTTAATTGGAGCAAAACGAACCAATCACAGTCTTCGTTACTCATATTCCATCCAGTTAGCTAACTGAGACTTAACTAGGCTTGGTGCAACATTTTCCGGTTAAAGGACTTAACCGATCGTTAACTAACCGAAAGTTAGGGTCGTTTTAACTGACGTTGTTGCAACCGGCCGTTAGTCCAATGAAAACGGTCCATAAACGGGTGAGCGATTCTAGAAGGAAGAACGCCTCCCTCAATTAATGATAACGTTCTTCTTTCTAGAACCGCTCACCCCTTTGTGGACCTTTTCCATTGGACTTAGAAATTTTCAGTGGCGAGATTTTTTTTGGCCCATCCTGTATAAAACTGTCCAAGTGAATTTCATCCAAAATCATGAATATATAACGTCTAAGAGATATGACACTAACGTGAAGGTTTGTAAAGCAATTAACGTGGGACAGTCATTGTGAATTTATAGTTTCCTTCGAAAACAAGCCGCTATCGATTCAAGCCCGCATCGTAGTTTCTCTAAAGCAGGGTTGGCTACCTTTTTTGTTACTAAGGGCGCAATAAATATTTAAGACCTGGTTTAATTTTCTAATCATAATGTTGTAATAAATAAATAAAATAATTATATATTCATACAAAATAAGGATTGTAGATGCACAACTAAAAAATCAAAATCAACGAAATATTTGAAAAATGGTGAAGAGTGGGGAGTACGTACTTTCTACGTGACGCGTTGCCGACCCCTGCTCTAAAGATTTAACTTCACCTTCAATCTCAGTAATTCACATTCGAATCTAAGTCGCATTCAATTTTCCAGCTGCATAAAAGACGGGATAAAGTGTGGCTTGAATTCGAAGGAATACGGTAGTTATGAAAGAATATCTCTCGCACATTCGTCATAAGTGGTAAAAAAAAATAATTAAATTATAATGAAATAAAATATTAATAGGGCATTATTTCTACACATCTTTGTTGCTTTTAAAAGTACCATTTGTCAATTTTTCTTAAAGGTACCTTGTTCGCTGCGTTATTCGGAATACAACTGAGGTAATTCTGGATGAAGCAAATATTTTAGGTGAACAAATGAGTGACATTTATGTAAAAGGATGGATTACTGGCATTAATGAAGTACAAAAAACAGATGTACA
>JAHWFO010002815.1:161787-284426 GCA_023313115.1 Rhysida immarginata
GAGAGGGTGGTCAAAAGAACAGCACGGGTGGGGAGGGGGATAGGAGACTGTGGAGCAGCACCATGAAGGCCGGAGGGAGGGTTTATCAACAGCGGAATTTCCCTTCCTTAGCGGCCTGGCCGTTGGAGACCAGTGGCGCTGTTTCGATTTCACTTGAATAGCATTGGAACTGTTACGACCTGCGCTTCCCGTTCTTCCTCTTCCCTGGCTGGAACTCAAGACGGACGGATGGAAAGAAGCCGAGCTGTTGGGAGCGTGGCAGCCAACACGTACGGGATCGTTCACGGAGAGAGAGAGAGAGAGACGTTTCAACGGCGACGAACATCGTGGGAGACGGTGTTTCAAAGAACACACGGCGGGAGCAGAGATACGAATTCTCAGCAGAGCCGATATCGCTCGAGCAGCGTTCAGCAAACGAGCCGGCGAGCGACGGCGTCCAGGCGAGGTATTCCCGAGAGCCCACGGCCGAGTGCGTACTAAACGCCTCGTTCTCCATTTCGCCCACGTTACGAACCAGCCCCTGCTTTCAGCTGACAGCGTTTGAATTGGAATTCTGGACAGAGCAGAGCGACGTCGAAGAGGAAAATAAAGTACTGGAACTTTCACGATTCAAAGCAACAGGTATTTTCCCATCGGGCGTTAATGCATATTTACGAGACGGTATCGGACGAGTGTTTGAAAGAGGCGGCGACTGTTTCAAGCGCCGTTGTACTCGAGATATGTTTTTGCCTGCGTAAACTCTTCCGTGTTATTTCGGCTTAAGAACAATTTCTAGCCCGGCAACTCTGACTCTGTTGGTTTTATGCCTCTCAATAAATTTTGTGCAACGTTTAGAAGTAACGTATCTAACTGTAATTAACGTTCTTCATTTTTACTTTCTAGAATAGAGAAAACCATTGTATGGTTATGGAATTGAAGCTCTTATTGAAGCGTCATTCCACAGAATATTGCTGTTAATAGATAGCTCAGACTTTTTGATATTTTTATCACCAGCCCATTGTTGTGCGTGCGTAATTTTGATATATCTTCTATCTATATACAGAAGGATGTTTGTGGGTCTGTTTGTTTGTTTGTGGGTTTGTTTGTTTCTTATGCAAATCTACAGTTTTATTCAGATCTTGATGAAATTTTGCATATTTGACCTTCAAAGCATGAGGAAGGTCACTGTCTACCTCAGATTTCGGAAAAATAACAATTATTGATAAAAAAAAATCGATATTCATGGTTATGGCAGGGCATATTAATGAGAAATATCTCATGACCAACAATGCAAGGCAAAGGTTGTGCAACAATAGGTATCAACAATGGTATAAATACGCAATGCACATGCACTCTGCACGGACCAACAATATATATCTCATGACCTAAAATGAAAGGCAAAGTTTGTGCAACAATATGTATCAACACGCAATTCACCAATAACAATGAACATAAAATGATGATGCAATGATAGAACATTCGTTTCCAAGAATTAGTAACAATGAACAGGAAATGGATATAATAGACGATATAGATAGGGCAGTCTCTCTCGATGAGGCAAAGGAGATACACGTGTCTTCCTTCAGCTCCCTAACAAGCGTTCAGACTATTGGGAAAAGTGTGTATATGTTTCTTTGTGTGTGTGTGTGTGTGTGTGTGTGTGTGTGTGTGTGTTTGTGTGTTTGGCACGTTTTAGCAGTGCATAACCTATTACAGTTTATTTCCAAAAAACACATCAGTTTATTTAACTTCTTGAGATTGTTCTGTTTACCTACTGTGTAATTATCCCGGGCATCGCCGGGTCCTCTGCTAGTCTTCTATATACGGGGTTGTGCATAACCTTTTGCTAGGGGGCTGCGACTTAAACCGCAGCGTTGTAGCACACTCTTATGACGCTTCGGCAGAGAGTAGTTCATTGTGCATCTATTGGTATCAAACAAATATGGCTGGTTTAATAAATGACAGTGAAGAGCAGCGTTTTAAGGCTAATGCAACACAGCAAATCCTAAGAGAAAGTGCTATCGATTTCTTCTCATCAAACGAATGGCCCGGTGCATCCCCTGACCTAAACGTTGCTGAACATTTTGGAGCCGTGTTAAAAGACGCAGTGGAATCTTTAATGATTCAAGAACGTGGTGAAAATCGGTATTCTCGAGACCTTCTAATGGGACACCTGACATCTGTGCTGAAGGACATGGAGTACGATACTGCTCTGTTTGAGACACTCCTCCGCTCCTACCCGAAACGGATGCGTGCTGTTCGAGAAGCAGGTGGTGGCCACACTAAATATTGATGTGATAAAAGCAGAAATAAACGTACTTTTTGATTTTCAACCGCAGAACATTCCACTTAGTTTTGTTTATTTTCCAGACCCCTAGCAAAAGGTTGTGCACAACCCTGTATATAAAGAAGGATGTTTGTTTGTTTGTGGGTTTGTTTGTTTGTTTGTATTTTATACAAATCTACAGTTTTATTCCGATCTTGAGAAAATTTCCCATACATGACCTTCAAAGCATGAGGAAGGTCACTGTCTACCTCAGATTTCGAAAAAATAATAATTATTTATAAAAAATCGATATCCATGGTTATGGCAGGGCATATTAATGAGAAATATCTCATGACCAACAATGCAAGACAAAGTTTTTGCAACAATAGGTATCAACAATGGTATCAACACGCAATTCACAAACACTCTGCACGGACCAACAATATATGTCTCATGACCAACAATGCAAGGCAAAGTTTGTGCAATATAGAATTCAATGCATAGAATTCCTGTTATTCAGGCTTTTCTTAGAAAAGAGAATTCTTAGTATTTAACAATTTCTTGAAAATCTTTAAAAATGATCAGTAACTGGAGATAATGAGTTAGCAGACTATCAAGAAAAAGTGAAAGACGATAGAAGAAGCACTCCTTTAGCTCCGTGCTGTATTGAGCAAATGGTAAGCAAGTAAATAGAAGAATCGGCGACCGCTAGACTACACAAAGTGATGAATGGCCAATTTTTGTTTCAAGACATCGAAAGAAGAAAGGAAATTGCAACAACAGCAAGTGTACATCTAAAGTAAGATTACGTGAGTAAAAAATTATTTAGACTAGAAAGCATCCTTGGAGAGGTCTATCCATTGAGAGCCTTTAAAAAAATTTTTTTCGGTAAATCAAGTCCCGGTATATCATGTAGAATGGATTTTTGCATGAAGAGGTATATTCCTGTCTTTCGGATTTTTATTAGAATGGATAGTCCCTTCGCTCTATACTGTAGTAATTGAGTTATTATTTAACCAATTTGGAGGTTTAATTTAGCTTTTTGAGGTTGTTCTGTTTACTTACAAGCGTAATTATCCTGGGCAACGCCGGGTCCTCTGCTAGTACTATTTTAAATAGAAGTTTTTTGAATTTGTGCCGCTTATCTCTATCGGGTTTGTTTTATAGAGTTTATAGCTTTTAAGAGCACGAGGGCTTTATTGTCTAATTTAATTCTTGAATGGTTTTGCATTCTTAGGCTTAGAATTTTTTTTTTTTATTAAGCCGATCTCCATTTTTGATAACAAGGTTAGAATTGTTATTGGTTCTTTGTAGCCTGGTTTCTTTCAAGCCAAGCTTAGTGTTCTGATTTCCCAGATCACTTGTTATATAACGTGCGCTTTGTAGGTTTTGCAATTGTACCATTGAATCGAGTCCTATCGCACGTTGATTATGCAAAAACTATTGTTATCCTTTCGAGCAAAGGATGGCTTTGTTAATAGTTTTAAGTAAAGCGAATATCAATCTACTTCTATTTATCTTTTATAATATTTTTGGGATTATAGTAAATTTTGCCGAGCGGCTTTTCGTTCAGTGTCTTATTTTAAGTGTTAGCAAGATTTACGCTTTAATACGTGCATATGTATTGTATCGTCATTGTATTAATTCAAGTGTTTCTTTAATGCACGTTAGAATCCAGAATGGATATTTGTTACCCTTTGGAATAAAGGATGCCCATGTCATTATATTATGCTAAAGTGCTTTTAAGTTTTAAAGTATTCATTCAATCCAAGTTCTCTTTTGTTATTTGTTACTTTATTTTTATTTTGATTTATGTGCAATAAATCAAACTCATGATTTTTCACGTACGTTGCTACAATGTGTGTCTTTGATATTAAAATTCTGCTGTGCCAGCAAAGAATGCAGCATCTCACGACACGTCTCTATTCAAAAACAGCCTTTTATTCATATGGCATCCATTGGGCAGGAACTGCAGGAACACAGGTCTTATAACGATGGTTGAGATACTTGTAAAGCATTGCCATATGAAATTCTCTAAATTCTCTAGATCATACTGAGTTACTACTAATGTTATCCGCCCATCTTCTCTGATAACCGCAGCAGCTGTACTGTTGTTGATTAATGTGACAACATTAGAAGAAATAATTATTGAAACCTGCCTTTTCTTAACAGTTGAAAAAGCTACCGTCTTTAAACCATCTAAAGACTATAGCATGGTTACTGCATAACACTAGTCAACAAATTTTTACAAAAGTCATGTTACCAAAATAAATTTTTATGCCCTGAACACGAATATGACTGTCAAAATACAAAATTGGCTCTAGTTTTTTTTATAATCTGCAAAAACAATTGTTTACATAACGAAATGCATGCCAATAGAAATAGCTGATCAGGAGCATCTCTAAGGATTGTCCAGCAGTAGTCAACAAGCATAGAAGTAGACCATTTCCCTGGTATCTTTGTTGCATTGATGCGATATCTTGATGAAAACGTTCAGCAAGTTCATCACTAAGCATACAACAGTTATCAGGGAAGAAATCTAGATGGGAATGAAGGAGACATATTGCAGCCAAGTTTCTGATACTGCATCAGCATGTCTTCTACGAGTTCCTTGTAGGTTGCTGTCTTAACATTCCCGAGAAAGTTGGTAGAAACTAGGCATAAAGCATTCCATGCTTTTTTCGCATCACCCTGCAGGAAGTTATTGAACTGGTCATGTTTGAAAAGCTCTTGAATCTGAGGACCTATGGATAGTGCTGCTCCCTCCTTAATCTTTGCTTCGCTGAGTCGAGGAAATTTTTCATGCAGGTATCGGAAAGCTGGCAAATTCCGATCCATGGCTTGCAGGGGTGGTAGTAGGATTTTTTGAGTTTCGACTAGAGCCTAGGTGCTGAATGCCCTTCTCTCCCACTGGTACATTTGTCTATAAGTCCATTCCTTCTGCAAGTTATGCAATTCCCTGGCTCGGCTGAAAATGAACTATTTGAAATATCTTCAAAACGAGAGCCAATAAAAATTTTTAATGGTTTTATTCGTATTTAGCACACCAAAATACTACAGAAAAGAACTTTTTTAAGTCAGTAACAATCTTTGTTGACCAGTGTAGTCATCGTAAGCATACTACAGCTTTTCTGTTCCGTATGTTTTAACAGAAACAGAATTTTATCGTTTCCGTTATCTATCGATCTTATGTAAGCTGTACAGGGTGCGTTCATAAAGTTTCAAGACTGGTCTCAAAACAAAAAACATTATTAAACATTTTTGTACAGCGAACAAAAAGTCTTCGAAATATGACCCTTGGGCATCAACACAATGCTGCCAGCGTTTTTTCCATTGTTCATAGGCTCCCTGGAACTTTTCGCACGGAAGGCTGTCAGGGACCTCGTCGAAGCTCCCTGGACCGCTGGAATCCTGTCGAATCGCTTCCCTTAATTCTGGGGAACAGAAAGAAGTCGCTAGGAGCTTGGTTGGGGCTGTAGGGTGGCTGGGGTAGTGTTGCCACATTGAATTTGACCAAAACTTCGCCGGCTGCGAGTTACTTGTGAGAGGGCACATTGTCGTGGTGAAGAACCCAATTGTCTTTGATCTCCTGGCGGACGCGGCGGACTCGATCCTTCAAACGCCGGAGCATTTTCGACTCTGCATTTTTGACGCACTCTCTGAGTTTTCGACGGGGGTCACTGACACGCACTCACGCCATTAGCGATCTGCTCACTCCAGCGTTTCGGAAATAACTGTCGCTGGTGCTGTCGTTAGCTGACACCCCGCGCTACTTCACTCTGTCGGTGGAACCGGTCTGCCTGCCCTCCCCTAAGGAATAGTTTCAAGAAAAAATCAGTCTTGAAACTTTGTAAACGCACCCTGTAAGGAATAGTTTTAGAGCATCAGTCTCAGTATTTTTTGATCAATCTTGTAATAAATTGATGTTACTCCTTTGTTTCATCTACATGTTTTATTTAATTGTTTTATGACATACTAAATTAAATTTGATTTACATGTTTTATTTTCTTAACTAGATCTTTAGATGGGGATGGTAACTTCAATTGGCGTTTTGTCTTCCCAATGGACTATTTACCAGCTGAACAAGTAGTAGTCATCAAACAAAAAGAGCACTTCTGGAGCCTTGATGAAACAGAAAATAAACTTCCTCCTAAACTTGCTATTCAAATATGGGATAATGACAAATTTTCAATGGATGATTTTCTTGGTAAACAATTAAAAATGAACAATATACTGAAAATTTATAAAAATTGTATTAAAAAATTGAATTACCTAATTATATTCTTTCTAGGTGAAATGGAATTGAGTCTCGTAAATATGCCATTACCAGCAAAGTCAGCTGATAAATGCAGCCTGGATCAGTTGGATCTCGTATCCACTACTTCAAATAATAACATCAATGATGGCAACTGGAACAGATCTGTTACTAAAAAAATTAATTTATTTGAAAAGAAACGAGTCTATGGATTTTGGCCATGTGTTGATAACGTAGAAGGAGAAATCAAAATAACTGTAAGTTTAACAAAGATAGGTAAATACTCTGTATAGACAATAAAGAATACATAAAAGGCTCTTTAACCACAACGTAAAATAGGAAAAGAATCCAGACCGAAAATAAATAAACATTTAAAAGTGAACATAAGCTATTTTACAACCCCTGGTAAAAATGTTTAACTTTAAAAGTCAAATAGACAATTCACAGTGTTTTAGAACAATGGACAAAAATAGTCTCGTATTATAAAACTGTTACTGTACTGTATAATGGAAAAAATACTAACACTGTTGAGGTATTTTTGGTTGTAAAAAATTATTTCCTGAACACCCTCGATGGAAATTAATATTTTGCATCGTTCACTCAGGGAAAAAAAATATTTGACATTTTATTTCAAAATTTTGTTGGTCCTCCTTTTGAACGAATTACTGCTTGAATTCGTTCAGGCAAGGATTCATACAATTGTAGACAATATGCAGGATCAATTTTTTTCCAACATAATTTGATACAATGTGACAATTCTGATTTATTTCTTGGATTATTAATTTTAAGTAATGATTTCAGTTTGTAACACAAATTTTCAATCGGACTTAAGTCTGGACTGTTCACTGGCCATTGAAGTGTTTTGACATCAAGTGGGTTCAACCATTCTTTTACTTTCTTTGCTCTATAGCAAGAAGCGTTATCGTCTTGGAAGATAACATCATCATCACCAAAATTATCTTCGATGGTGGGACAATAATCTAAAATATCAGCATTTAAAGTTCGATCTAACACACACATGTAGCCAACACCATTGAGTTTATGCATTCCCAGATTACTAGAACGACAGGACACTTTGTTTGATTCCTCGTCTTAGTTTTCATTGACTCGTCTCCACACGAACTTCTTTCCTTCATCATCACTATAACCGAGGCAAATTCTACTTTCGTCGGAGAAAATTACTTTCTTTCATTCATCTAAAGTCCACGATTGATGCTGTTTTGCCCACTGGAATCTCCTTTTTCCTTGACCGATTCCGCAGTCTTGTCACACACATTTGCATGATATTTTTCCATTCTTTAAGTTCTTTGGGTGTTGATTTTCTGTTACTCTTGCACAGTTGTCACAGCACTCGATCTTGTTTTAGTGTGTACGCTTTTGGACGCCGAGTTCTTTTTACATTTTCCAGTTTTCCTGCCTCACGAAACTTTCTCCATTTATACGTGGCAGTTGTTCTGGAACAACCAAGAATTTTGACCACTTCTTCTTGTGTTTTTCCATCTTTTAATAAATCAATCATTGTCAGAATTCTGTTGAATATTCCTTTGAACGACCCATTCTTTTTCGTTCACCAGTGGTGAAGTACACTACCCTATCAAAAGTCATGGGACAACCCTGATTTGAATGAAAATGAGACATTCCTTTGCAATTTCACTATTGGCGTTTTTCCCAGCACTACATAACAGAGAGTATGCTATTATGAGATGATGCTTGCGTGAATGCTGTAAGAATGTCTCAAAGAAAAGAGCTTTCAGATTTCCAAAGAGGTACAATTGTTGGGTGCCATCTCGCAGGCAAAACTGTTAGAGAGATGTCAACCCTCCTAAACAACCCGAAATCCACCGTTCACAACGTCATCCGGGCATGGAAAGAGAAAGGCACCACGTGTTCCGTCTAGGACAGGAAGATCCAAGATCATGTCGGCCAGAGATCAAAGGGCTCTTCGTAAAGTGGTCACTGCAAACCGTCACACATCGCTTGATTGACTGTTCATAGAGTCGACGGGAGCAACTGTGAGCACCCTGACTGTTCGCAGGGAACTGCATGCAATGGGTTTTTATGACAGAGCGGTAGTCCACAAACCTCACTTCGGCACCAGCAACGCAGCGAGGAGATTGCAATGGTGCAGAGAGCGACGACATTGGACTCTGGATCAATGGCGAATGGTTGAATGGAGTGATGAGTCCCACTACACCATCTGGCAATCGGATGGACGGGTTTGGGTAGGGCGAACGTTATCTGCCAAGCTGTATTGTGCCCACGATGAAGTTCGGCGGAGGATCGGTGATTGTGTGGGGGTGCTTTTCATGGCATGGGTTGGGTGCAATCGTTTCTGTGGACGGCCATCTAAACGCAGAGCGTTAGAAAGACATTCTGGACAACGTAGCACTCCCATCTCTTTGGCAGCACTTTGGCAATGGCCTTTTTCTATTTCAGCACGATAACGCACCTTGCCATAAAGCAAGGGCTGTAGGCACATGGTTTGATGAAAAGGGGGTTCGAGAACTTGACTGGCCTGCCCAGAGCCCCAATCTGAACCCATCGAACATCTGTGGGACGTGTTGGAACGTCGATTGCGCGCTTGTGCGTAAGGCCCGAAATTCGTGACCGAACTGTCCAAACCACTTATGGCAGAATGGCGAAAATTACCTGTCGAAACGTATCAAAAACTTGTGGACAGTATGCCCCAGAGAGTAGAAGCTGTGATAGCAGCAAAAGGTGGACCAACAAGATACTAAAATGTGCATATTTTTGAGTGTTTCTATTAAAGTGATGGTGTCTCATGACTTTTGATAGGGTAGTGTATTTGTATAATATAAAAGAACATTCACATCTTTCTTTGTGAAAGTAGAACTGTCCACAAAAAATATTAGCAATTAAAAAGAGGAAACTCGACGAAAATACCCTTGTTTAATGATACAGATCCATCCAAAGTTAAAAATTAATTAAAAAGAGTCGAATATTTATTTCCATCGAGGGGGTTCAGGGTGTATTTTTATTCACAACCAAAAATGCCTCGACAGTGTTAGTATTTTTTACAGTGCAGTAACAGTTTTATAATAGACTAATTTTATCCTTTGCTCTGTGAATTGTTTATTTCACTTTTAAAGTTAACATTTGTCAGTGGCCTTTTTTTTAGGAGTTGTATAGCAAATCCTAAACAAAAAATTTGGAATGTATAAAATATATAAAATAAATGCCAAGCAAAGTGAGAAAAATGAAACATAAAAATCAATCAAGTGAAAAGGGGGGATACAGAAAGGAAATTATAAAAAAAATTGTAAGATAAAATAATGAAATCAAAATTGGAAACCTGTATATTATTTCGGAGGCAAAACTTCCATCTTTAGGTCTCCTGCTGAATGATGAAAGCTTTGCCTCCGAAATACGTATATGAGTTTCCAAGTTTGATTTCATTATTTTATCTTCCAATTTTCTTGAAAATTGAGCTGTGTATGGCTACTGTGAAATGTGTAAAGGCAAGACAACTTGGGCCCAAATATGGTATGGAATGAATTCAGTGGAGTCATGACACTTAAAATAGGGTCAGCATGACACTGTAATATAGGGCGAAGTAATTCACAGCAATGGGTGACAAGGGAACTCTCTTGTCTGAAGCAGATAGCGTCAAACCGTGCTAGCAATCTAAGCCTGATCTTTGGTAGTGCTCAACCACTTATACGCTAAAGCAATAACAACGCTTCATCTAATTGTCAGATTTTGTGGTTCACTTCCTTGACAGCTTTTTTACGTATGTCCGCTGAAACCATGATCACCGCACTGCATCACTATACGGATGATATTGAAGTCCAATTTTTCTTGACTTTCTCAAAGCCTTAAATAATGCCATTTCTTTTGACAATTTGGTATGGCCGGCTATTAGCCTTAAAATTCTGTATGAAATAAATATCACTTCTGAATCCTACATTTATACCAGACAAAGGGACACCTAGAAGGTGCTCTTTTCCATTGGTCTGATGTTGAAATTTTCACAAATATAATTTTTTTTAATAAATAATATTTTTGCTCGTTTGAGGAAAGTATACCTTGAATTATTTTAAATAAAACTTATAATTAGAAAATATTGATATTTTAATGCCTGCTTCATTTAATCAGTAAATCAATACGTTGATATTATTTATCATTTCGTACCGTAATAAAAAATTGAACAGCTCAAAAACATCCAGATTAGAATATATGAGATTTGACCTTTACTAAGAACAACCCAAAATTTTTGGCCCCTGAAATGCGTTTCAGAGATTTTTAAAGAATTTTTGGGGATTTGTGACTTTTATCTTTGCTTTGCTTACATCTACCATCCCATAAAATACTCGAGTCTACTTTTCAATTTTGGAATTCTTTTTTCATCCAGTACTTTGTATTCATTTATTCTTGTCTTCTTGTTAACAGGGTAAGGTTGAGATGGAGATCGAACTTCTCACAGAAGAAGAAGCTAAGAAAAGGCCAGCTGGTTTAGCTCGTGATGAACCCAATATGAATCCGCATCTTGAGCCTCCTAAGTTATAATCTGTTTTTGCTATTCTGTTTATTGGTGTATCTTATAAAACTGGTTTCTTTTTAAAATGTGAATCGTTAAATTGTTTATTTTCTATTTTCTATAGTCGGCCTGCAACTTCATTTCTGTGGTTAGCCTCTCCTTGGAAATCTTTTCGTTTCATTCTATGGAAGAAATTTAAATGGTACATGATCACATTCCTCGTGATTCTCATTTTAGCGGTATTCTTGCTGCTCTTTTTCTATAATGTTCCTGTAAGTAAACGTAATTAAAATAATTAACTGTATGATCTACAATTTAATTTTTACTAATGCAAATGAACCTCTTTATTTTTTCTTAGGAAGCAACAATCAGAAAAATATTTGGAACATAAAATAATTGTTAAAATTTTATAAATTATGTAAAAATTAAAATTTAACTTATAAATAAAAGTTTATTTTACATACCAAAGATATTTCTTTTAATATAATGTAATAATTAATTTTGTAATATTTGCGATATCTTTCCATGTTTTATAAAATAAATTACTTTTTATACAAAAGTGTACATCTTAATTTATGTTACTCCTTCTGCCCGAAAATATGGTATATCTTTCAAAATTATGTATGTATTGTAAATATATATACCACAATTTCGGACAGGGGGAGGAAATACACATATAGAATCTACTTTTTCTTATACAAGATGGTGGAACACAACTTTCGTTCGCAACTCGGCTCGTATGCCACTTACCTCCACGAAGCTTGGACGGTTACTGGAAGCGTATAGCCCACTAGTCGTTCCAATTTAGGCGCGTGTACTTCCAATTTAGTCAAAAAAATTTAAAATCAACATCAGGAAAACTGCAATGAACATAGGACCTAAGTCAACCTAATAACGAAAATAAACCACAAATCCACAATAATCATTTTTAATACTTCAGATGTACATTTCGGGGGCTACGCTCCCCCTTCATCAGTGATTATTTGTGGATTTGTGGTTTCTTTTCGTTGTTAGTTTGATCGTTGTGTCCACAGTTTCTTGCCTGATTTTTCTTCTTGTATGGGGACGTAAAATCATACAACGATGGTTATAAAATGAACATTTCTCTGGTTTACGTTATGCACTCAGAAATTACGTTATTTATTTTTATTTATTTATTTATTTATTCGATGGGTTAGTACAATACAATTGTGCCATTAAGGCCAGTATGGTATAAACCAACGCCAGGAGGGCATTGTAAAATAGAATATACAAGTAGAAACAAAATTGAAAAATATGGTTAGTAAATAACAAGTATAAAGAATATGCAACAAAAGTTTTACAAGCTAATTGCATTATTTTAGATAATAAAGTAAACAAAATTAAACAAAATAAATAAAGCAAGCAACGTAAAACAAAACGAATAAAGCCAAAAGAATAAATTGGAAAAACAAATAAAATAAAAAGAACAAATAGAGCTAATAAAACAAATAGAAGAAATAGAAAAAACTAGAGCTCCTGAGATAATAATGACAAATAAGATGGAAATAGAATAAAGATTAAGCACTTAGAATTCAATAATTGAAATTCAAAAGGTCCTATAACAAACTTGGATATTACTGGAGAGCAATAGGCTGACTGAATGAGAGAACAAGATCTGCTGTTTTTATATAAAAGAGCGATGTAATAGTTATCACTATTATTAGTTAAGTAGTTGCATGCTAATAGGTATCCTATTAAGACAAAAAATCCGAAGAGCTCTTCTAAACGTAAAATAAGGTATTAAAGAACGAATCTCCATAGGCAAATGGCCCCAATATTTAATCCCTTTTTGGGAGACACTTCTATTCCGGTAGTTTAGCTGTGAGGCTGGAACCCTTATCTCATTAGCACAACGAGTGTTGTAACTATGGATATCGTTGTTAAAATGAATAATGATTGGGGAAGTAAGTTGCAGCATTGAGTTAGTTGATTTATAAATAAATGTACATAGAGCAGAGAAACAAAGTTGATAAATTGTAAGTATTCTTAGGGAAGAAAAATGATGAGACACTGGGGAAGATCGAGGAAGTTGAAGGAGAATTCGAAGGAACCACTTTTGAAGTTTTATTGAGTAAGATTGACTGAAGAGGTAGAGCCCCAAAATATGACCCCAAAACACAAAGAAGAGTGTATCCATGAAAAATAAAGTAAAAGTAAAATATTAGAAGGGAGAAAGTGAAGTTTGGAGATAGAGCCAAGTTTTTTATTGAGTTTTGATACAAGGGTACAATGTGAATCTCACAAGAAATCAGGTGATAAGGTTAAGGTTATCATTTTAAGATTCTGGTTTTACGTTACCCCCGACCAATATGTTCCACTCAGTTTTTACGCTCTTTATTCTTGTTATGGCTAATTCTTCCTTAACGTGGAGAGTATGGATGTCTCAAATAAAATTGTATGTATACTCGTGAGAGAGCCACATAAAATTGAGCGTGAGCAAAATCACAAGATATCAATTCCAATGTTATTATTAAATTTATATCCTTGACTTTTATTAATTACCAGCAGAGGCACGCGGCGTTGCCCGGGATGATTACAGTTGTAGGTAAACAAAACAATCTCAAAAAGTTAAATAATAACTCAAAATTGGTTAAATAATAATCAATACAGCACAGAGCGAAGGGACTGCTTCCTCTGTCGCCTTCCCACTCTTTCTCAATAGTCTGCTACCTCTCCATTATCTCCAGGAAGTGCTCATTTTTAAGATTTTCAAGAAAATGTTAAATTCTAAGAATTATCAATTCTAAGAAAAATCCGAAAAGCAGGAATTCTAGAAAAGAACCAGCGTCGCCGGGGACTTTATTTAACCTCTTGTTGACCTGCCTCAGATTAAAATGATATCTATCTTCACCACCGGGAACATCCATGGATACTTTAGACCCATCTTTCTTTCGAATTTTTCCTTGCCATTGACGTAGAAGCTCTTATACTCTCTTGCTCTAGTCGAAGCTCCCGTTGTTCAGATGTTTCCAATGCCCGTATAGCTTTTTGTCTTTTAGCTGCAGAGTTTCTCTGACCAAGACTCGTTCTTTCTCTTTCCTTTCCAGACACACAGATTTTCTCCAGTCGTCTGGACGTATGTTAGGGAGCTCAAGGGAGACGTGTGACTCATGGACATCAGAACTGTGTTGCCGCGTCTATTGCTCTCTGCAGAGCTTTAACCTGGTTGGGCATGAAATCAATGAGTTGGACGATCTTGGTCTACGGAATTTTAATCCATTCGGTACGCAGACATTCGAAAAGTTCTGCACGGGAAGTAGGTTTTTGTGAATCTTTTCTCACTGCACAATCAAGCATACTCCAGACGCGTTCGATGGGGTTTTATATCGGGTGACTGACTGGCCCATGGTAGTTTCTGGATGCCATGTTCTGCCTGCCAAGCTTGCGTTCTTCAAGCAGTGTGACAATAAGCACCGTACTCCATGAACAGAATGGATGTTTTGTCAAGAATCCCGCTGGAAAATATTGGCAAAAGACCCTTCTCCAAAATGGCGACGTGTTTTTCTGCATTAACGTGACCCGCACGTTCCACGAGCTCTGATCGCCTGGTGTACAAAATGGCACCCCACACCATAACAGTAAATCCACCATGCTTGACAGTTGGTTGCAGTCGGCTCATGCTGAACTCTTGGCTGGGTTTTCTGCAGACCCATATCCGACCACTACACGAAAACTGAGCAAAAGACGACAAGATGCCAAAATCTTGGTCGCCTAGTGTTTCTTCTTTGTATATTGAGTGTGGTGAGAAGGGGTTTCGCCTTGCAGCTTTCCCATGATAGGCTAGCCGGTGCAAATATCTGACCGCCGTGTTACGACTCACTTGCAGGTGGTCTGCCACATCTGAAGCTTGCAACGGAGATTTCTCTCAATCACTCGTTTTGAAGCCCTCAGTTGTCGTCCTTTTGGCCGGCCTGCACGTACTACAGTTTTCTTATTTAGTGTTTTGAGCTGTACGGAGGGTTGATTCAGATAAAATGAGACGACTTTGCAGTTCTGTTACGATGGTGCAATACCATGGCGCCACCATCGGTTGTGTTCGATGTGAGAACCACGTTGTTGGACTATCGCCCGGCACCGTAATTTCCACTGAAGTAGGCTGAGTTTGAGCGACTCCATGGGAAGTTTGTTCCACACCTGCTGACACACTTTCCATAGCCCATCAACGGTTCTTGGTCGGCGACTTCCGAGCCGTCGTTTCAGGAGACCAAAACCACAGAAATCCATCGGTGATGCGTCAGGAGATTTTACAGGCACATGAGAGAAGGGAATAACTCGTATGCCCGTCTCCTGTTCCATCTTCCTGTAGTAAGCCATAGATGACTTGGCAGTGTGGCTTGATGCCTTGTCCATGTGGATCCAAACTTTTGATTGCTGACCAGAGTACAGACGTGGGATATCCTGCCGATATATGTGGTCTATTACATTACTCTGGAAGTAAGCTGCACTAATTTTACAGTTTCCAGGAACTCGACGAATCGTGAGCAGTCCACGTGAGCAATATCCGGCAACCACCATGAAGCCCTTTGAAAACTTTTCCTTGCACCTTCGGACAAAATCGGACCTGGTCTTGCCCCCTCTTTCGCGATAGTAAATTGCCCTGGGTTTGTTGGTGTCATCGAGGTACACCCAAGCTTCATCCAAGGAGACAACCCACTTCCATCGGTCACCTGCAAGATGGTTTTCATACAGTTTTCTGGCGTTGGTGAGTCGTTCCTGCACGTGCCTGGCCGACAGTCTGTGACCGTGCGCTTTATGACGTCGCTCCAGCCCAAGATTGTTTGAATTATTCTGGAGACTGTTGCCTGTGAAATACCTTTCCTTTGGGCTAGACTTCTCTGTGTGTGGGGATTTTCTTTCAGCACTTCAGACCGGATTTCTCGCACCACCTGAGTTGGGCGTGTTGGCTGGGGCTTCTCTGCCCTGAGTTGGGCGTGTTTCTGGTCTGCTTCTCTGCTCGTCCACGTTCATTAGATGGTCGCAATTTGTTCTTTTTGATTATTCGACCCACAGTGGCTTTGGATACCACAATACCATTTCGTTTGCATAATTCCACAATGCACGAAAGATTGAAGTTAGCGTCGGAAAGGCCAAACATATACCCTTCCCAAAAAGCTGTGAATTTGGAAGCCATGTTTCAGCACGAAATGTCCCAAATAACAGCAACAAGTGTATACAAAGTTAATCCTCATGAATAGTGGACGAGTCATGCAAATCACATTCCGTCAAGGTCATACGCGGCGTTTAAAGTCGTCTCATTTTATCTGAATCAACCCTCCGTATAATAATCCTGTTGATAGTGGATAGTGTAATCTGAAGTGTGCGGAAGATTTTCTTTCGACTGAAACCACCTTCGTATTGTCCAACAATACGGCCTCGTTGAAAATCACTCAATTCTGTGGCACAAAGCGTTAGAGGCATGTTTTTCAGGATGAGAATAAGTTCCAGCAAACAATACTGTAATATATAAGTGCACATTCACAGTCATTGCTATGAAAAACACGAATAAATCTGAAATGTGGGGCGTCTATTTACTTACTGGGTATCACTGTAAATGTAAATGCAAGTTGCTTCTTCAAACAAAAAAGTAAAACGATTTATCGCAAATCAACTTGGGCATTGTAATTTTGGAAAAGATGCCTTACAACACGACAAAGTTAGATCGACATCGACTGGGTATTTTAATATTGGAGGCATCAGTTCTTTTCGTTCCTAAAATACGAGGAGGTATCAGAAAGTAGCGCCATTTATTTTTTTCAAAGGAAATTACAAAACAGACAGGTAAACAATTAAGGGCAACTAAAACTACACGTCTTTATCTACTTTTCCACATAGGCACCTTGAGGATTTAGACATTTAGATTCATGATTTCCATGGTCCAGTATCGTTGTTGAACTTCAAATAAAGGATGGGTCTGATACGATACGGATACTATTAATTTTATTGCCGATGCACGTTTCGGTGTTACACAATTTTCAAGGCTGTTGTTGGATTTTTTCCGTTTAAAAATGGTGTAACAACGAAAGGTGCGTCGGCAATAAAATTAATAGTATCCGTATCGTATCAGACCCATCCTTTATTTTTAGGCATTTATCCCAATGCTGCGCTAGTTTCAGAATACTACGCTCATACACTTCGTCAGCTGTGAATACAGCTAATGGCGCATGGCAGAATTGAGTTCCTCGTCAGTCTCAAACCTCTGATCACCCAGAAATCTCTCCATGGGACCAAAGAGACGGTAATCCGAAGGCACTAAGTTCGGGCTGTAGGCTGGGTGGTCCAGAACCTCCCAACCGAAACGGACCAGTTTTGCTTTGACGACGTCGGTCATATGCGGGCGTGCGTTGTCGTCAAGAAGTCGAATATCATTTCCTCTTTCTGGTCTCTTCTCCCGAATAGCGCGCCACATTTTAGTCAATGTTTCACAATAAGTAGCGGCATGGACGGTTGACCCACAAGGCAGGAACTCTGCGAGTAGCAGAGACGTTTAATAGAGACATGCCGTTTCATTATTTTCCCATAAAAAAAATGTAATATGCTGTTAATAGGCGCCCTCTGAACATTTGCAATGAAACATCAGGCCATCCATGAATGACGCAAGCAGTAACATCGAGGCAAGACATTATTGACGTCACAGTAAAACCTGGGCGTGTCCAATTAAATTTCTGATTTCAATTGTTAGACATTGTTTTTTAATTTAACATTTTTTTTTACTTATGTTTTTAATTTTAAAATTAGTTTTTCGAAAATCCTATATTTAAACAGAAACGGCCCAAAAAAAATATTTTAAATTTCAAGCAATTTTTTTTTGTGTTGAAAATAATTTTCACAAAAATACAAAGTCATCTGTTCCTGTTAAAACTTAAATTGCTAAATAGATTTTATAAATATTGCTTTATGTGCATTTATCATGCAAAAATATCCACATAATTCCTAATATGTATTTTATAATTCCCATTATCAGAATCTAAAGATGATAAAATTGAACTATGCGAAAAATGAAATACACAAATGCTAATGAATCTCACATGTACAAATTTATAAAAGACAAACGAACAACGAACAATGAAAATGCAATCACTACAGAAATCTTGAATATCAACTATAAATAATTAAACACTGTTATACAACCTCTGACAATTAGGTTCGGTGAATGACGTCATAATGCTAACGGTCGTAAGAGTGCGCCACCGTCGTCTTCTTCCCCGGACAGGTCGAAACATGTTTAAACAAATTTGAGAGAATCAGTGCTGCGAGTGTATTTATCGTGTTTAAACAGGACATTGAAGAGTCAAGGTGTAGTGCGCGCGGTCAAAACCCAATATGGATCAGCGAACGAAAGAGACTCATGAAATGGTAACAACACTTTACAAAGAAAGTGCTATCACTTTGAATTGTGTTTATGGGTGGTTTAAACGGTTCCGAGGAGGCCCGAACACCGTGGAAGACGTTCCCCGAAGTAGCCGGACATCCAACGTAATGATACGATCCAACTGAAGGCTATCCCTAAAAACGACTACGCCAGGAGTTTCCAGGACTTGTACAGTCGTTCCCAGAAGTGCATTACTATCGACGGGGAATACTTTGAGGATAGTAACTGCTGTTTCATGTAGGCCAGCAATCCACTCGCAATATGAGGTCATTCACCGAACTTTATTGTCACAGGTTGTATAAAAGACAAATGGTAAGAGCAGTGCCAGCGATGGGCATGGTCCCTGGTTCGAACCCAGGTCGCGGAATTTTTCCTTCCCTTTTCAATTTGTCTTTCGAAATCTTGGAGATGTTTCTTCAGTTATTATCTTATTTGAGTACTGTTATACAGGGTGTAAATGGACGACGTTCCACAAATTTAAGGATATGTAGAGGATGAAACTCTGAGCAAAAAAGTCTACTCGCGTTTTTCGATCTGAGGCTCCGTTAAAAAGTTATAGCTTTAAGTTTAAAAATTGCTCAGCGTCTGTACCAAGATAGATTTCCGGAAGTGACGTCACGAAACTTTACAGCGCTATAACTTTTTAACGGAGCCACAGAACGAAAAACGCGACTAGACTTTTTTGCTCAGAGTTTTATCCTCTCCATATCCTTAAATTTGTGAAACATCGTCCATTTACACCCTGTATAAACTTTGCCTGCATTTCAGTTAATTGTTTTCTGGCTCTTTACAAACTTACTCTGTATTTATTTAGCTTCATTCGTAGTCGCTTTTTTCGGGGTAGCAGCTAGTTCTCTTGCTGTTTGTTTTTTTCTGCTGTTTTGGTGGTGGTGTGTTGAGAAATGGTAATTTTCTTTTGACACTTGCAGTCTTTTCTTCCTGAAGTGACTCACTTGCAGTCTTTTCTTCATGGGATCATCTTGGGATGATTCATAGTGCACTTCCGATGTACAAAGAGCGGAAGGGGCATTGGTGATCTGTTCTTGTTATTGTGAAGTGGATGGTGCTGTGAAGTGGATGGTGCACCATGAGTTGATGTTTTCCATGTTCTTGTATAAAATGGTGGGAACTGCTGATTTTAATAGACGGCTTCTCTTGCTGGCGTTATAAAATTGTTCATTTGTGAAATGTGCGGCACATCGTATGTAATTTTTACTGATTTTTTCAAAAGTTTCAAAGCAGGTCGCTTCTTCCATAGGCTGTTAACTATATTTTGCACCTAACAATGTCAAAAATATAAAAACTTTAAGTTAACGACAGCAATAAACTAAGAAAGTATAATTATGCATATGCAATGAATATCATAAAATGAAACAACAGGAATTGATTTTCTGTTGAAAATTTCATTAATCAAATTCAAAAGATTTTTATTTGGATTTTTACTATCTTTATTAAAATTAAAAAATAAGACTCATAAACATAATGTAATGAATTTCATAATTTATAATAGGTAAAATTGCTTCTTTAGGATATAATTTGATTTTTTTAAAATTTTAGCGTGTTTTTTAAAATAATCGATATATTACTATAGTAAAAAATTAGTTGAGGCATCGTTATCCAACGATAAAAGGATTTTAGCAGTAGCGGCTCGTGACTATAATAAGTGGAGGGACACAAATACAAAATTTCAGGTTCTTAGGCCTTTTCGTACAAAAGTTATAGCTTGATTTGTATTTGGAGTCTCGCGACCCCTACCGAGGCCTCAGAGGACTATATCAATTTTAGTGTGTAATAGCTAAAATTTTAAGCAACACATTATAAAGATAAAACATTTCAGGTTTCTGGACTTCTGGTTTAAAATTTATTGCTTGATATGAGATTGAGGTCGCAAGGTCCCTGCCAAGAGACTTATAGAATTTTTAATATAGATTAGCTAAATTTTTAAATACCACACTGTGATTAAACAAAATTTCAGCACCATAGGCCTTTCCGTTCAAATTTTATAGCTTCAATTATATTTGAGGCCGCCAGGGGCCCCGAGTCTCCTTGTACACTGAGTGAGCATATTATTATGACCACCCTGTCAGTATCTCGTTGGGCCATCTTTTGCCTTTAACACTGCGGTGATTCTTCGTGGTATTGATTCCACGAGATGTTGGAAGGTGGTAGGAGGAATCTGACAGCCTGATGGATAGCACTGTCTAGTTGTGCTAGATTGGACGGTGGTAGATCCAGCCGTCTGATAGTTCGTTCGACTTCGTCCCACAAATGCTCAATGATCTGGGGATTGTGGGGACCACCGAAGTAAGGTAAAGTTCCCCTCATGTTCCTGGAACCACTCCTGCACAATACGAGCTCTGTGGCATGGCGCATTGTCTTGCTGGAAGTAGCCATTACCATTAGGGTACGCCATCAACATGACAGGGTGGACTTGATCGGCAACGATACGGAGATGTGCTGTGCCATCCAGACGTTGTTCAACACGTATTAACGGACCCAACCCATGCCAGGAAAACATTCCCCAGACCATAACACTGCCCGCACCGGCCTGAAGGGTTGTACTCATGCATGCGGGGTCCATGCTTTCGTGCTGTTTCCGCCAGATTCTCACGCGGCCGTCTGCATGACGTAACTGGAATCGTGACTCGTCAGACCACATGATTTGTTTCCACTGCTCGATAGTCCAGTCCTTGCGCTCCTGAGCGAATTGGAGTCGTTTCCGCTTGTTGGCTGCAGACAGGTCTTCGGCTTCCGTATCCCATGCGATGCAGTGTGCGGTGGACAGTGCATTCAGAGATCGTTTTGGAGGATCCCTGATTAAGGTTAGCAGTGATTTGATGCACAGTTGTCCTTCTGTTATCCTTTACCAGCCGTGACAGTCTCCGTTCTGTCCGATCATCAACCATCCGCGGGCGGCCACAACGCGAACGTTCAGACCCCGTCTTCCAGTCTTTAAATACTTTAACGACGGCTGCTCTTGAGCACCCCACGAATGCTGCTGTTTCGCTGATACTTGCACCATAGCTCCGAGCACCTACAATCATCCCGCGTCCGAAGGCTGTTAAATCGCGTCGTTTACCCATAGTTGAGAAAAGGAACTCAGCTTCCCTTTTTATACTGGTCCGGCCCGCTAGCAACATTGTGGCGACGTCCGTGCGCGCATTTGCATAAACATGTCAGGTGGTCATAATAATATGCTCACTCAGTGTATATCGAGGCGCTACTTGCAGGAATATCCACAAAAGATTTAAGGAGCATACAGCCCACGCCAGATTTGGACGCCCAGAAAAATCAGCTGTGGCTAGACAAATGTTATTTACCGGACACGATATTTTGATAAAGGAGTGTAGACTGGTGAGACACGTTAAAAATAGGAATGCACTAGATGCCTTCGAAACATTGGAAATCGCCAGGAAAAAACCAGACTCACTATTGAATGGAGACACAGGTCCCCTAGGGAATTCGATTTTAATTAAGTCACTGAAGCTCCCAAGATGATGTTCTTCCCCTTTTCCTTTTTGTTGCTTAGTTTTACATTGTATAACGTTGTTTTTCGATTTTCTAATTTTCTATCTTTTTAGAATTTTATTTTGTACAATTGAGATTTTCCCGAATTTTTTCCGTTTGTAACTTAATTGTAATTAGATTGCAACCAGGGTATTTCTCCTAGGTCCGCGCTTTTGTAAAAAGAGGTTCCCTCGTTTCCCATCGGCCGTCTATGTTTCGTATTCAGACGTGATTGGGGGACCGGTAACCCCTTTCTCCTTTTATATAGGACTTGCGCTGTGTACCAAATTACTCATATGGCATTGAATAATGAACCTAAAGGGTTCGAAATACGTATATGCTTAATTAAAATTCTTTTTTGTGAATAAGAGGTTTTCCTTTAGTGTTATTATGTATGTGTTACCACATCACGTTTTTTCCGCTGTCCCCTATCACATTTTGTCCTATCCCATCACGTATTGGGGTTACTTAACACAATAGACTGCTTCCAAGCAGTCGGGAAATAGAAAAACTTCCAACAGTCGCTTATTATATTCGAGATGTCGTTAATGATGTTCTTTGGGAGATTCTTTATTTACCTTGTCTCTTCCTGGAGCCTTCCTCTTTTTCAGATTTATGATGGTAGCTATCTCTCCGGCCTCGATGATGATCTTAGTTGTAGGTTTAAATGTGAAGACGAAACAAGACACTCACAACTGGTTAGTCTCTGAAATTAAGTCTGACAATATTTTAAGAATTCAGCATCATCAACTGAATTCTGAGAAGATCTTGAAATACGTGATTCGTAATGTGAATGTAATGTATGATCTGGATGACTTCTAAGAAGACCTAAGAAGGGCCAACTACTTCCCGGAAAAGGTAATCAGGCTCAGGAAAGCCAAGAGGATTCATTGATATGCCAATGGTTTTGGTTCTACTCCCGAACACCGAACACAACCAGTCATTGAAAAACATCACTCGCATTGGGCCGCTGGCAGTGTTAGTAGAGGTCTTTCAAGGGAACAAGAGCCACTACAATGCTGCAACTGCCTGCGATTCGGACACGTATCCATGGGCTGCAAGGAAGATCCTCGTTGCAACAAATGCGCAGAGGGGCACCAGTCAAGAGATTGCCCCAAGATTAAAGGACAAGACCCCCCAAAGTGCGTCGGATATGGTGGACAGCACACATCAAGCTACACAAAATGTCCAAAATACCCCCAGGTTAAAAGGATGCTCAGTTACAAAGTGACAGCAGACAAATCGTTTGCAGCTGTAGTATCTACGCCGGAAGATAAAGGTCTCAGCATCAACGACTTACCAGGTATGTATAAACAATTAGAACGTATCTTTCATCTGTTTTCTAATCTAGGCAAAAGTTACCCACAGTTGAGTGGGCTCCTTACGACCAACTAATTTTAGTATGGCTGCACAACGTTATACTGTAATCAACAAAGGTGAACTTCGGTACGTGATATGGAACGCTAGGTGCATTCCCCGAAAGCGTATCGAGTTTCACAACTTTCTGATAAAGCAAGAAATCGACGTTGCTTTCCTCTGTGAAACTCGCCTCAAACCAAGCCAAGACTTCAAGCTACCTGGTCAATGTGTGTACCGTAACGATCGTATGGCTTCAAATGCTGCAAGATGTGTTCTGAGGGTGCTGCGATAATCATTAAGAAGGGAATTCAACACCAAGAATTATTCTCCAAGTCTTATGCAGGTATGGAATCATTATCAATGACGTCGCCCTTGGTGAAGTGAAGTTCGTGGCGCTCTACAATTCGCCTAAAGATTCTCTCGACGTTAGCGAGCTCGATGAACTCTTCAGTGGTGACACTCCAGTCGTCTTGGCTGGTGACCTAAATGCAAAACCCAAGCTGGAACTCCAGAACGCAAAACTACAACGGCATGATTCTCTACAGGTATATACGAGGTGCGTTCAAGTTCTAAGGTCTCCTAATTTATTTTTGAAAAACTGTTAACCCTAGAAAACTGAAACTCCCATGATTTGTCCACGTAGTCAACCTTTACCCGTAGATATTTTTCATAATGCTGACGCCATGATTGGTAGGCCGCCGCAAATGCTTCTTTAGGAACCAGTTTTGTCTACTGGAAAATCGCTTATGCAAGAACGGAATAGAGCTTCTGCTCATCGAGCGGCTTTTCAGTAGGCAAAACAGACCACTATAGAAGTGTTTGCAGCGGCGATGCAATCGTGGCGTCAGCGTTGTAAAAAATGTGCACGGCTAGAGGTTGATTATGTGGACAAATGACGGGAGTTTCAGCTTTCTAGGGTCAATAGTTTTTCAAAAATAAATTAGGAGACCTTAGAACTTGAACGCACCTTGTACAAGGTAAAGATGACATCATCGCTGCTGGACCTGTGGAGGACACCTATTACTGTGACCATTCCCCTACTAGTGATGTTCTAGACATATCACTAATAAAGGGTTTCTTCAAGCCATACAACATCTTCGATCTTCACGATGGATGATCTTTCTTCTGACCACAAGCCTGTGGCGCTGAACTTCGACAATGTCAACATCAATTTCAGAGAAAAAGTCAAGCATCAGCAAAACTGGAAGCTATTCAAAGAAATTCTCAAAGACCATGACTGCCATCTCCATGGAGCAAACAGTATGGATGACATCGATCGACGTGTTGAAGACATCACCAGGCGAATAAACAGTGCCACTGAAGCTAGTGCCTATCCATTGCCCATTTAAATTTTTGAATTTGAACATAATTCATTGTATTTTTTTTAAGATAAGATTATCATTACAGTGTTCTCCACAGAAAATTTTATCAGGTGGGTGGTAAGCTAAAATAACCGGGCGGACAAAAATTAAAAACAAATAAAATATTATGCGCACTGGTAAACAAGCCCGTTCATCGAATTATGCTCACTCCAGGAATCCAACGCTTGATTGCAGAGAGAAACAAGACCCGTAGGCTTTGGCAACGCTATCGTTTACCTTAGCTAAAAACCAAATACAACAGGTTAGTGCGAAGAGTTCAAGAAGCAGTAAAAGAGCTTCGCGACGCTAGATGAAAGACAAGCTCAAAAGTTTGTCGGCTCACGACAATTCCATTTGGAGCATGGTTAGAGCTCTACAGAAGAAGAAGAATGATACGCTTCCTCCACTTCGCTCCCCTCAAGGTAATTACGTCCAAACTAATCAGGATAAAGCTTAAATAATTGCAGATTCCTCAGAGATGCAGCTTGTTACCCCTGATAACAATAATCCCGAGAGTAAGCTCATGTCCCAGACTGTGGAAGATGGTCTTGCCAACTTTTATGAAGTCCCGCAGCCTACAACTAAGATCATCATCGAGGCGGAAGAGATAGCTACCATCATAAGAAATCTGAAAAAAGGAAGACTCCAGGAAGAGACAAGGTAAATAAGCAGTCTCTTGTGTTAAGTATCCCCAAGCATGGGCAAAATCCTGTAATTCCTGCGACTACCGACTTATCAGCCTACTCCCGTCGATGTTTAAAGTCTTGGAGAAAACGATCCTCATCAGATTAAAAGACTACTCTCTCACCAATGGTTTAGTGTGGAAAGAACAGTTTGGCTTTCGAGCCACCCACTCATGTCAGATGAAGATATGGAGGCTCGTTGAAGATTTGAACACACCACTAAACCTTTCCAGGTACTATGGCGTGGTTTTTCTTGATGTCAGTAAAGCTTTCGATCAGGTGTGGCGCGAGGGGCTAATCTACAAGATGATTAGAGACGGGTATCCTCCTGATTTGATTATGATGGTGAAATCCTTTCTTAGCGACAGGTTCTATCAAGCCAAAGTTGGCGAAAACTTCTCCACGCCCCGCAAGGTAAAGGCCGGTGTCCCACAGGTTCTGTCCTCGGGCCCGTTCTCTTTAATTATTCTGTGCACGATTTCCCAAAACCCGAGAAATGTAATTTATATTGCTCCTCTGATGATACTGCCATCATGGCATGGGCGTACCAGCCATCTCACATTATCACTCGCCTGCCGAACGCCTTGAAGAAGTTGGAAGACTGGCTTAATTGCTGGAAACTGAATCTTAAGTCGGAAAATGCAAAGCTGTGTACTTCAACAAAAAGCTTAAGTGTCCTCCGGATTCCCTGGTTCTATTCAATAAGAAACTCGAATGGGTTGACAACTACAAGTACCTTGGCGTTATCATCGACTCAAGACTTTCCTGGAATCGTCACGTAACTTTTGCTCTGAACAAAGCAAAGAGGGTTAAGTTCGATCTTATAGCTCTCCTGGGTATAAACAGCGCCAATAAATTACTACTGTACAAGACAGTGATTCGGACCACCCTCCTCTATGGTATGCCTGCGTGGGCGACTACATGTAGAAGCAGATGGAGTAAACTCCATTCGTTCCAGAATGTTACCCTGAGGACCATTGCCCAGCTTGGAAGAACGACCGTAAAAAATCATTACATCCACTCGAACCTGAACATTACTCACATTGGAAAGTGTGTCGAAGATCTCCTGATGAACATGTGCAGACGATGAAGAGCCATGACGATGACCTGGTGGCTGGAATAACCTGATGGAATTGAAGTGGCATACAAAGTATAGAAAACTGAGGCATATTCTTGATGCCAACTTCAAAGACATTGGCCACGTTTCCTTCCCGGATTATTGGAAGATGTGACACCACCCCTTCCCCCTCCCCCTCTCTTCTGACAATCGTCAATCTTATTTTGTTTTTTCATAATGTGGAAGACCTCTTTGGGTCAGTCAGGCTTCTTGCCTATTTCAGTGTATTTCATGTGGAATTTATTCCGGAAGGGTGAGAATCGTGCAAACACTGCTTACGTCCCACCTGAACAAATCTATTCAATTGTCGATTACTTCAGGGTAGTTCTTTAATATTTTCCTTGATTTAGAGAACTATCCTTGTTTTGAGAAAGGATAGCCTGTATCTGAAACGTCAGCTTTTTATTTATTATTTTTTATTTTTTTATTTATTAGTTCATTTATTTATTGGAGCAGTGGAAGAAGTCGTTCTTGGAGTCAGATCGCCTATGCGATCTCCCTTCTAAGCTCCATGCTTCTTGTTATATTTGCTCTTTTGTTGTTCACTCTACTTTTGTCAATTTGCATGAATTTGCATTAATTGTCTATTTAATCTCATCGGATGACAGAGGATTGATGACGAAGATCTTCTCAGTCACGAAGCTGGAGCACGTCACAGTCCTCTATCTGTAGGATTTAACATGTGACATAGACCAAGAAAAAGTTGGAAAGAGGTCATCTGAAAGACATGGAATAGACAAATCTAGATGTAGAACTGGTGGAGAATCGAGTACTTTGGAAAAGGCTTAAAAAAGAAGATCTCCATATCCATTACGAAATTTCATATAATAAATACCAATTTTATTTAAGATCTGTACGAATGAAATATCCGCAGCGATAGAGTATTGGAGATCACGTCGTGGAAGCACCCACAGTGAAGAGTTAGTATGTGACATACTTCCTATAGATAGGTAGCAGATGTATAAGGAAGGAATTTCAGGCTTGTCAGAATCGTGATTTAAGAGTCATCTTCCTGTATGAATTTAAACTGGGCTTTTTGGCAAGAATAGCTGCGCAAAGCATTAACAAAACATTTGCGGAAAACGCAAATACAAAGCATTTACTTTATGTTTGCCAATGGTTTGTGCAGTTTCGAAGCAGAGATATGGACCTGCAAAACAAGGTACGTGATCACCGACCTGTTGCAGTTTCTGACGCTATTCTGTTAAGTGCTGTTGAAGCTGACCCGCGAAAAACGTGTCATAACAGCAGAGGTAGGTGTTCACCACATGACAGTTGTTCGACGTCTGGCTGCGTCGCATACGGTAATAAAAAAAAGATGGACAGATGGGTACCACATAAAATGACAACTGTCAACAAGACCTCGCGTTTGGAAGTCTCCACGTTTCTGCTTGCCAGGAATAAACAGGAATCTCTATTGCACCGAATGGTCACTTGCGACGAAAAATGGATCTTGTATGATAACTGTAAACGATCTGGCCAATGGTTAAGCAAGGCACAGCCTCTTGGAGGCATCCTAAGCCATCCTTACACACAAAGAAGATGCTTTTCCTTGTATAGTAGACTACAGCAGGGGTAATTCATCGCCGTTTACCGGCAAGAGACCAAATAACCAATGCAGAACGTTGTGTTGAATTACAACAGATGCACCAGTATGGAAAAGAAACGTATTTATTAGACGTTGTATATTATTAATAGATACACATTATATTTGAGGAGCATAAAAGTATAACGTAAACGTAAATGTTTAACAAGACAGTCATTATATATTATATCTTAGCTTGCAGTTCATCGCCATAGCCACTCTATATAGCCATTGTGTCAACCTATCGTGAGCACGTGCCACAACCCCATTGTTGACATAATCCTCAGTTACGGGAAACTCATTGTTGCCGAGGTAAAGTCCCACATTTTTATACAAATCTACAGTTTTATTCCGATCTTGATAAAATTTCGCATACATGACCTTCAAAGCATGAGGAATATCTTTAAAAAGGATCAGTAACTGGAGATAATGAGTTAGCAGACTATTGAGAAAGAGTGAAAGACGATAGAGGAAGCACTCCTTTAGCTCCATGCTGTATTGAGCAAATGGTAAGCAAGTAAATAGAAGAATCGGCGACCGCTAGACTACACAAAGTGATAAATGGCCAATTTTTGCTTCAAGACATCGAAAGAAAAAAGGAAATTGCAACAACATCAAATGTACATCTAAAGTAAAATTACGTGAGTAAGAAATTATTTTGACTAGCAGAGGCATCCTTGGAGAGGTCCATCCATTGTGAGCCTTTAAAAAATTTTTTTTCGGTAAATCAAGTCCCGGTATATCACCTAGAATGGATATTTTCAGTGAAGAGGTAAATTCCTGTCTTTCGGATTTTTCTTAGAATGGATAGACCCTTGGCTCTATATTGTAGTGATTGAGTTATTATTTAACCAATTTGGAGGTTTAATTTAGCTTTTTGAGGTTGTTCTGTTTACCTACAAGCGTAATTATACCGGGCAACGCCGGGTCCTCTGCTAGTCTTTCTATATATATAAAGAAGGATGTTTGTTTGTTTGTGAGTTTGTGGGTTTGTTATTTATACAAATCTACAGTTTTAATCCGATCTTGATGAAATTTTTCATACATGACCTTCAAAGCATGAGGAAGGTCACTGTCTGCCTCAGATTTCGAAAAAATTATAATTTTTGATAAAAAATCGATATTCATGGTTATGGCAGGGCATATTAATGAGAAATATCTCATGACCAACAACGCAAGGCTAAGTTTGTGCAATAATACTTATCAACAATGGTATCAACACACAATTCACAAACACTCTGCACGAACCAACAATATATATCTCATGACCAACAATGCAAGGAAAAGTTTGCGCAACAATAGGTTTCAATAATGGTGTCAACACGCAATGCACCAACGTTATGCAAGGATCAACAATATATGTCTCATGACGAACAATGCAAGGCAAAGTTTGTGCAATATAGATAAGTTTCAATTTGTAACAATGCATAGAATTCCTCTTATTCAGTCTTTTCTTAGAAAAGAGAGTTCTTAGTACTTAACAATTTCTTGAAAATCTTTGAAAGTGATCAGTAACTGGAGATATGGAGAGTTAGCGGACTATTGAGAAAAAGTGGAAAGACGAGAGGGGAAGCAATCCTTTAGCTCCGTGCTGTATTGAGCAAATGATAGGCAAGTAAATAGAAGAATCAGCGACCGCTAGACTACACAAAGTGATAAATGGCCAAGTTTTGCTTCAAGACATCGAGAGAAGAGTGGGAATTGCAACTACATCAAGTGTACATCTAAAGTAAAATTACGTGAGAAAGAAATTATTTTGACTAGCAATGGCATCCTTGGAGAGGTCCATCCATTGTGAGCCTTTAAAAATTTTTTTTTTTCAAATTTTCATTAAGAATTTTACTGTATTAATTCTAAGCGTTTTCATGTGTTTATTTTTAAGATATTGCAAAATTTAATCCAAAAAAAAAAAATCCGAGCCACGCCGGGGTTATCAGCTAGCTTATTTGGTAGCACATAGGATCCAAACATTTCATACAAATACATTTTGACTATTTTCTGTGGGAATGTGTATATTTTGGAAATTTAGATGCTGATAATGTGATGATTGAACGTTCGTTTCCAAGAATTATTAATAATGAGCAGAGAATGATGATGCAGTGACAGGACATTAATAAGGCAGCGTCTATTGATAAGGCAACGGAGTCACGCGTGTTCTCCCTTCATCTCCCTATCAAACGTCCAGACGACTGGCAAAATATTATGTATCTGGGAAGGTAAGAGAAAGAAAGAGTATTGATCAAAGAAACTCTGCAACTAAAACAGAAAAAGCTATACGCGCATTTGAAACATCTTAACAACGGGAGTTTCGAATAGAGCAAAAGGGTATAAGAGCTTCCACGTGAAGGGCAAGAAAATCTTTAGTCTAAAGTATCTGGTGATGCTCCGTAATGGTAAGGCAAGTCAAGATGAGTTTAGATAAAGTAAAGATGGTATATCACTTAGAATTCCTGTTTTTCGTATTTTTCTTAGAATGGATAGTCCCTTTGCTCTGATTTGTTTTGATTGAGTTATTATTTAACCAACTGGGAGTTATAATTTAATTTTTTGAGATTGTTCTGTTCACCTAGAAGCGTAATTTTCCCGGGCAACGCCGGGTACCTCTGCTAGTAAAATAATAATGATGATGACAAGTCACTTTTAGTCCACAATTTTGGGTTTGATGATATCCAACTTTTGGTCTAGATGATATCCAATATTATTATTATTTTAAATTTTACTCAATTATTTTACATTAAATTAGGAAGTTATATGTTTATTGTATCTATTGTTCATTCAAGTGTTACTTAAAATATTTCCAAGTGAAAAGATAAACTTTTTAAAAAGCTTGGTTTTTTAATATATTTTTTTCACTTATCATTAACAGGATAAAATATTTACTTGAATGTAATGTTTGATATTGAATAAACAAAAATTCGCTGTTTGGTTGAAAAAAATTATAAGACGTTTTAACTAAATCAAATTTTTGGCTGATTTTAAAGCTCAACATAATAACGGTTAATAATTAATAAATTTTAAAATCCATTTCATGTGTAATTTTTTTGTAACATTTTTAATCAATTTAATTTTTATATTTATATCAAAAACTTCAGTTTATTAATTCTTATTTTTATTATCATAATTTATTATATAATAAATATACAAATTGTTAAATTGAAGCTATTAATGTAAATATAAAAATTAATTTGTTAAAAACACATGTAATGTTTCTTAAAATTAATAATTATTTCATTTACTAGCTGATATACCCGGCGTTGCTCGGGCTCTTTTTGGATGAAATTTTGCAATATCTGAATGTAAATATACAGAAAAAAATAAACACATGAAAAAATGCTTGAATTAATATAGTAAAAATTCATATTGAAGAAGCGATAAGAATTATTTAAAATCCTCCCAATGGATGGCCTCTCCAACTACCGGCTCTTTAGTAGCTCTACTCAACTTCGCTCGTTTTGGAATGTTATCTATAACACTATAAAAAATATAGTTCACTGTACTGTCCTTCTTAATGAAGTTTATGGAGGCCTTACAGTACATAACGGAAGAAAACACAAGGTTTCGCCGTTTATCCAGACTTTATCAAGGGTACATATGTTTATTTTTTTTTGGTTTTGGTTGGTATTAACGTCCTTTTCAACTGCCACGGTCATTTCAGGACGGCGTTATAGGGGTCGCAAATTTTGCCTCGCAAGGGTTCTTTAAAGTGCAGCCGGCAAACGACTACACGGGACCAGCGGCTTTACTTCCCTTCCGAAGGAAGTGCGTGATCTCAGGATTTCCTCCCTGAAAAAAATCCTCGTCGTCCTCGATCACGCAGCCACTGAGCCACCGAGGCCTAGGGGTACATATGAAAGGCTGGCTAGCCCCTTTATCAATAACAATGATCATAATATGAAATCTATCTAAAAATATCTAATATATGATTGGTTATAAATACAGAAGCAAGTTGTTGATGCGTGGACGCTTCTGATTGGTTGTATAAGGCGACTAATATAAAGGATGACTAATATACAAGGAATTAACATGATTAACGTAGATAAAAAATACTTATACAAAATGATTATGAATAAAATTATACAAAAGGATAATTAAGTCACAGTGAAGAAAAGCAAACAAAAGAATTACAATAAACGAAATTATAAAATTTAAGGGAATGTACATAATAATGCAAAATTAAAGCATTGTTATTAATTATAGACCTGCACCCTGCCCATAACGTTGCCAAAAGCATTTCCAAAATCCTATTTAACTTCAAAATTCTCCCTAACACATTAATATCATTAATTCCCTCGACTTGACATATTTCTAACTAACACACTTCGAAACCAATCCGAATACTCGGTTAATGTCCGTTGCCATCCTCAATCTTTATACTAATATAATATGAGGAGTGACTCTGCAAAACAAGTTAATTCCACTTTTTGTCATTCTGCGCAAAAAGTGAAAAACGTTTCCACCGACAACGAATCGACCACCAATCACAACACCTATCCCAGTAGGATAGGTTTAGTTTACGTAGGTATCAGTGCGTTTATTAAACTTCATGCTGTAGAGGAAGGATAGGTACAGTGTTGTTTTATTCTTGATCTAACTTGTTTTGCACGGAACACCGGATTTAACTTATTTTGCTTCATAAAAGAATAAATATAACTTTGTTTGCAGTGAACAGTGTTTTATTTTGTTTTATAAAGAACGTAAAAGTGTAAAATGGACAAAGTATTAAACAACACCTTTCACAATTCCGTATATTCTACTTATTCGTGGTTAGCGTCAGGTTCTGGCTCGATGCAGTTGCATTCATAGGACAGTATATCATCATCAAGACGTACTTCCATGGATTCGGTCAGCTCTTTGTACATCTGGAGATCATCTTTAGCCCGCCATTCTGATCCAAAGGCTTTGAGCAGAAGTTGTGTTATGTCCTTTTTGGCAGTGGATATGGGCCTGCTTGGCTCTGTTGCAGGTAGTGTGGTCCCTTTGTGCTTGGCTCGTCGTTTTAGCAAAGTACATTCCTTTCCAGTGTCCACGCGGTAAGCTGACTAGTTTCGCATGGTGACTGCCATACCGCCCCTCTTCTTTGTTTTCTTCAACAGGGCTATTCGTTTCGCTGTTTGGATGAATGGAAGGTTCTTGTAATGATGTGCATACCGGGCCTTCCAGTCACAGACCTCCCAGTTTCTAGGAAACACAAACACTTTACTGCAAACCTGGTGGTACTCTGCAAATGTTAGGATCGTATCCTTTGGTTGGATATCTTGATGAATGCGCCCGAAAAGCCTGTCATACGGCGAGAAACTATGCCCTCGGACTGGAAACACCATCATCACACTTTGTATGTTGTTGGACGCTCCGTATAGACAACTTTGTAGCATGGCTAGAATAATATTGTTTTTGTTTTGGCCACCGCAACCATACTTGCAAGAACGATGTGTCTGATTGAGTCGAATTCCGGATCATGGGGGAGAACTTCACTAAGATAATGAAGCGCTGGCTACTTCGTTGCTGCCTCGCTCGGACCGATTCTCCGTCCAAGTGTGGGAGAAGGAGTGGTCGGAGGACACGTGGCACAACCCAAAGTTGTAGAGGCCAAGCTGACGTGAATAGAATGCCTCTTGCATTGGCAGCTTCGGAAGGACTTGGACCTGCTGCAGATCAAAGGCAATAAGCTTTACCTCTGGAACAGTCTTCTTCTCACGAAGAATGGCGTAGAAAGCCTTCGCTCGCAGTTTGTGATTGGCTAGAAAAATTAGCACGATTTGCACCGAACACAGCGGTGGAATTAACTTATTTTGCACCGTCATGCTAACTTTCCCCCACTCATACTAAAAAAAAATTTGCTCTCGATTTGCACCAAATAGTGTCCAACATGTAGGAACCTGTGACGTCAAACGTCAGCACTAGTTGTTGCAAATTAATTTAAAATTGGATTTAACTTGTTTTGCAGAGTCACTCTTCATATCCTGTTCCCGACACTTTATCCACTCTCGAAAACATACTCTTCTCTTCCTCCATGCCGAAGCAAGAGGTTATAGATCTACTCTCTATCCTTTCTGTTATTACCTCTCAAAACTACTTTTATTTTAACAACTCGCTTTACTCACAACCTAACGGCCTTGGCATGGGGTCCCCCCTAACCAGCTTCTTATCCGAAGTTTTCCTACAGCGCTTTGAATTGTCTAATGTTTCCCCGTTACTTTCTAATTCCTCTATCCTTTCTTACCATATGTATGTCGATGACATCCTTATCATTTATAATTCCGCCTATACTTCTCCCACTATAATTTCTCTCTTCAACTCTTTCTCTCCGTATATACAATTCACTTCCGAATCTGAAGCTAACAATTCCATCCCAATCCTCGATAACCCGTGACCAACTCCTCAACCTCCCCTGGTTCAATATCTATCGTAAAGGCACTACTTCATCCTACCTAATCCTTTTTACCTCTTCACGTCCTACATCTCATAAGATAGCCTCCCTCCGATTTTTCATTAATAAAGCTCTTAAACTTCCCCTTAGCCCATCCGACAGAGCTAACAAATGCCATAACATACGCTATCCGTTCATGCTTCCACCAACAGTTTCCCCCCTTCTACTATTTCCAATCTTATACGTTCAAGAAGATGTGCACTATCCCACCCTACAATACCTAAGTCCGACACGAATAAGTGGGTATCCGTGCTGCTATCGCTTGTCCAAGTTCCTATCCTCATTCAATCTCCACGTCTCCTTCAAAACTCCCACATCATGCCGTAAATCCTTAAATCCTCAGTCCCTTCCAAATTCCAACAACAACATTTATACCTAAGCGTGTGTGTACTGCATAGACTGCAAACAGTGGGACTGCTTCTATATCGGATAAACTTCCCGAAACTTCTCCACAAGATATAAAGAACACGAGTCATCTTTCACTAAGGAGGACAAGAAATCACAATACGCTGTCCACCTCATAGAAAAAGGACACCCTCCAGGACAACGAGAAGATTCTATGTCAGTCATCCATATTTCCAAAGACCCCAGCAAGACATCTAGTCTTGAAGCCATAGAAATTTTCAAATCTAAACGCCAGAAACCTAACCTCCTAATCAATTCACAAACCACGGTCGACGTGTATGCTATTCTTTCATCAGTTACCGATTTATTATAATTCCAATGTAGCTATTCACTGTAAATGCTCTATCACCTTTTACTTTTACAGTCAACTGTAGCTTTAGATAAATGCTTGGTTTGGTTTGGTTTGGTTAGGTTGGTATTAACGTCCCTTTCAACTAATATCGTCCTATCAGGACGGCGTTAAGGGGCCGCAAATTTTGCCTCGCAAGGGTTCTTTAACGTGCAGCCGGCAAGCAACTACACGGGACCAACGGCTTTACTTCCTTTCCGAAGGAGGCGCGTGATCTCAGGATTTCCCCCTGAAAAATCCTCGTCGTCCTCGGCCGGGATCGACCCCGCCTACTCGGGCATCAGAGGCGATCACGCAACCACCGAGCCACTGAGGCCAATGTACGAGAGCGAGTCAAATGAAAATGAGCCAACTCATCCCGCGCAAAAATGTCCATTATCTGCGACGCATGTGCATAGCACACAGGGATCTCTCATTTACGAAAGTGACAATTAGGTGTGAGGATAAAAGTTGTTGAATGCTCTCATACACTGGGTTGAACCAACACCTTCTAGACACAAGGCCTCGGCACGGAAGACTCTAACGTCAAACAGTAGGCAGCAAGGCCAACTTTAAATACAGGCCAGGGCAGTCGAAAACAATGTAAAAGGTGATTTTCGACTGCCCCGGCCTGTATTTATAGTTGGCCTTGCTGCCTACTGTATGACGTCAGAGTTCTTCCGTGTCGAGGCCTTGTGTCTAGAAGGTGTTGGTTGAACACGGTTGCGTGACATAATGGACGCTCCATAAGATGAACAGCGTGGTGTGGTCAGATTTTTGATAGCTGAAGGTGTTTCCCAACACGAAATTAGTCGCCGTATGGCAGTCGTGTACGGCGAACATTGCATTTCATTGGCCACTATGAAGCGTTGGAGTAAACGGTTCAAAGGAGGACGTGCAAGTTGCAAAGACGATCCAAGACCGGGCCAAAGCCACCGTGCAATTCCCCCCAACAAAATTGCACAGGTTGATGAGCTGATTAGACAAGAACGGAGGAATAAGCATCGATGAACTGGCAGAGCGTGTGAACATCAATTGAAAAAACAGCTCAAGGGAATCAGATTGGTGTCGGACGATGACGTGAAGAAGTCAGTTACAGATATTTTGAAGCAGCAACCCAAGGAGTTTTATGAGAATGGAATCACGCGACTCATTAGTCAGTGGGACAAGTTTCTAAATGCTCATGGAAACTACTTTTAAATAAAGTACTCCGTTTGTCATACATTTCATTTGACTCGCCCTCGTATAAATGCTTGTTTACCTTGTATTTCATCTTAAGATAGATTTGTATCAATCTCTTACAATTTGCAATACACATTTGCAATACAATTTGCAATACAATTTTCTTTTTCCACCTTTAATTTTGCATTATTATGTACACTTCCTTAAATTTTATAATTCCGTTTATTGTAATTCTTTTGTTTGCTTTCCTTCATTGTGACTTTAAGTTTGCATTAATTATCCTTTTGTATAATTTTATTCACAATCATTTTGTATACGTATTTTTTATCTACGTTACTCATGTTAATTTCACAGTTCCTTGTAGTGCCTTGTATATTAGTAATTTTTTATATTAGTCATCTTGTACTACCAGTCAGATGCGCCCACGCATCAACAATCATGTTTCTGTATTTATAACCAATCATGTATTAGATATTTTTAGATAGACTTCATGTTATGTAATCATTGTTATTGATAAAGGGGCTTGAAAGCCTTTCATATGTACCCTTGATAAAGCCTGGAATAAACGGCGAAACCGTTTGGGAAATCTTGTGTTTTCTTCCGTTATGTACTGTAAGGCCTCCGTAAACTTCATGTTATCCTGAGTGAGTTGGATCAACACCTCTTAAATAGAAAGCCTGTGGACTGAAAATTCATACAGTTACATCATCATAAAAAGGCATTGTTAATCGTATTTCTACCAATAGCAAGCCCTAAATTATGACTTCTTATGAAGATGTAACAATGTATGAATTTTTAGTGCATAGGCTTTCTTTCTAGGAGGTGTTGTTTGACGCAGTGCCAGAGAATAAAGATGGAGAGTAATGTTTATTTTTTTCCTGAATATTCACATTCAGAAATTGCAACTTTCATCAAAAAAGGAGCTCCAGTAACGCCAGGCAAACAGCTTGTTCATAATAAATCGGAAAACGGTCCTAGATACTTGAAATAAATTTTAAATCAAAGAACAAAATCCATTTTTTATGACCAGTGTAAAAACTAAGCTTTCATCATGCGAGTTTGTATGTTAATTTGAGAAAAAATAAATAAATTCGGAAAACTTAAAATACCGGAAAATTGGATCCAGATATTCAAAAAATAAACTTAGCAGACAGTTTATTGATCTCGTTAATTGTCATTACCGTACCAAATTTCATTAATCTAGACCTAATTTTACTCGCGAAATACTGGAAAAACTGCGAGAAATCGCATTTTCTTATGGAGGGCCATAGGGGGACAAAGGGGTAAAATATGAAAAAAAAAAAAGCAGAAATTAGTTTTTTGCAAATTGTGTGAACTATTCTTGGTTCAAATATCTAACATGTGGGGTTGACCGACGCGAACGTCAAAATTAGGACTATTTTGGGAAATTATTTTGGATTTCTGCCCCCCTTATGATAGATTTTCAAAAATCAACGAATACTTCCTATTTATATACGTCTTTTACATCCTCGTGTGCAATTTTGAAGCTCTCTGCATTTCTGCATTGGAGTTAGGCGGCAAAAACACAAAACGGGGGGCCAAACTTTGGGACCTCTGGCCCCCTTCACAAAGCGAAAATCGAAAAAAACAGAAGTTAGTTTTTTGGAAATATCCCCGAGAAGCTGCCCTTAGAGTTTCGTCGCTTTATCTTTATTCCCCGCAAAGTTGCATCAAAATATCAGAAAATTTTGTAAAATACCCTCGAAAATTTGATTTTTTCAAGTTTTTGCACACATAGATTTCGAATTTCGAAAATCGGGGAAACTTATTTTTTGACACGGTAGCTAGAAACCTTCCTGCAAAATTTCGAAGATCTGTGTTCATTGGGGGTGGAGTTAGGCGACCAAACGTGCTGCTCCTTTCTGCCCCCCTGGGAGGTCCGAATTTCGAAAAACCCCGTCTTAGCACGCCCATATGCTATCCGTCCTATGATCCCACCGAGTTTCGAGTCGGTAGCCCCAGTAGATTTTGCCGTGCGATGATGAGTCAGTGAGTCAGTGGATCTCCTCTTTTATATACAAAAGTCTGAACCCCCCTTTTATTTTTTGAACCGAAGCAGATATGTCAATTTTGATGAATTCAATGAATAGGAAGTTGTGGGTGGCCTATCCCATGGTGCACTTTTCATCATCCCAAATATGCAAATTAGGACACATTCAAAATTTATCTCAAAAACCGTAAGGGATAGAGAAAAAAACCCAATTGCAAACTTGTTCAGCATAAAAAAACAAACAAAACAAAAAAAAATCATCCAAATCGGACCTACCAATCACCCACAATCACGTGGTGAACTGTTTGTAGCTTACAAACGGTCACACTGCACAAACAAGTCACTTCAAACAGTTTAAAAAAAAAGTTAATCAACAAAATGCTTTGAGCAACAAAATGCTTTGGTCGGCAAAATTATGGTGACGACCGTGGGCACCATAATACAATTGGGCACGGAACCTAACTGACGCCAAAACATCGGCAAGCATCGCTGGTGTCACTCCTCGGCACGCTTCCTGGATTCTTTGAACCAGATCCTCCAGTGAGGCGGGCTGCGTAGCATAAACCTTGTCCTTCAGGTATCCCCACAAGAAAAAGTCAAGTGGTGTAAAATCAGGGGAGCGGGGTGTCCAATGAACTGGTCCTCCTCGGCCAATCCATTGTTGTCCAAACATCTCACTTAGACGCTCGCGAACGACCAACCCGTAATGTGGAGGAGCTCCATCATGCTGAAACCACGTGCGCTGATACGAGGCCAATGGCAAATTGTCAGTGAAGTCTGTGACTACCACGTTGAGAATTTCAGCCCGGTAGCGTTCTGCAGTCAGTGTTCCATCGTAAAAATACGGTCCAACTACAGTGTCATTATACAATCCACACCACACATTGATTCTCCAGTTCATTTGATGAGTTGCTTCTCGCAGACATCGTGGGTTTTCGTCTGCCCAATGATGATGGTTGTGCCTGTTGATAACTCCATCCCTGGTGAATTGGGTTTGTCCACAACACCTCATGAATGAAGTTTGGATTGTCATCCAGGCAGGCAAGTAACCAGTTGTAGAAGGCGGCCCTAGCAACATAATCCAATGGCAGTAACTCCTGGTGACAATGAATATGGTATGGGTGAAAATGATGTGCGTGTAGAATGTTGAGAGCAGTTCTCTGATGGCACCCAACATCTGCAGCAATTGTTCTGCTGCTTGTGTGGGGATTTGCAGCAACTGCAGCCAGAACTAGTGTTGCTGTATCCTCGTTGCCTTGTGCCCTTGGTCGTCCTCGTTCTGCATTAACATTTCCTGTAGCCTCGAATCTTTGAATAATGTGACGCATTGTTTGACGAGATGGATGGCGTTCGTTAGGGTATCTGTCTCGATACAACCTAACTGCAGCATGTAGGTTTCTCCTTGCAGAAGATCATGTTGACCATTTCTGGAACAGTGTAGCTTGCCATCCTGGAATTGTTCTGTCTCCTGTGTGCTGAAACATGCCTTTTATTTGCTTTTCCGCATGAAAGTGAATGTGAGTATGGTAATTTGTGTTAATTTTTTGATTTGCATGCTTTACATGGTGAAAATATCAACATTCAGTTTTCCTTGTGCAGTGTGACTGTTTGTAAGCTACAAACAGTTCACCACGTGATTGTGGGTGCTTGGTTGGTCCGATTTGGATGATTTTTTTTTTGTTTTGTTTGTTTTTTTTATGCTGAACAAGTTTGCAATTGGGTTTTTTTCTCTATCCCTTACGGTTTTTGAGATAAATTTTGAATGTGTCCTAATTTGCATATTTGAGATGATGAAAAGTGCACCATGGGATAAGCCACCCACAACTTCCTATTCATTGGATTCATCAAAATTGACATATCTGCTTCGGTTCAAAAAATAAAAGGGGGGTTCAGGTTCAGACTTTTGTATTCACCCTGTATATAGAGATTAAGGTTTATTATTGTTGAAGTGTAAATCGACAAAAAACTTGAATAGTTAAGATTAAATTACCTCAACCTTACAGTTTTAATTGAAAACAAAATTTAAAGGAAAAACAGTAGTTACAAAATTTATTGCCAATGTGTTATATTTCCAGACGATAATAATGAGAAAATTAAAAAAAAACAACTTGCATTCCAATCGTATTTTAGAGGTAGCGTAAAAGGGCCAAAAATGGCGGATTCTGTAGCAGACAGCAAAGTTTGCCGTACTTTGGTTATCTACAGGGTGCTTTTGAAAAGGATGCCGTGAGATACCTAGCTATGTTCTGCACCTTAAAATAAACACAAGTTTCCTGATACGTTTTGTCGAATTTGCATTCTTTAAGGCTGGTTTCCATTACTACAAATTTATCCCGCAACATGTTGTGCGTCATGTGTTGGCATATGTTCCCGAAATTTGTTGAAATGGAAACAGTATGCATCATGTTGCGGCACAAGTGCCGGGGACAGAAATGTGCCAAGCGACTGTGGCACACGTTGTCCTTATTTGAACAACAAATCACGCCACACAGAAAACTAGCAAAAACTGTATCTGCAACTAGAAAACACAGATGTCGCAGGAAACTGAAAACAGTAGAACAAATACGCGCAACATAATGCAGACTGTTTCCATTTCAACAAATTTCGGGAACATATGCCAGGAATGGAAACCAGCTATTAAAGGAGTAAACAGTATTAATGAGCCTCAACCACTCGATCATTAATACTGTATCTCTCGATCATTTATCCACTTGCACGTCTTTCCTAAATTGTGGACAAGTAATTACGAGTCTAGTAATTACGAAGCTTTCAGTGGGTTGTGAGAGTGGTTAAGTTTAGGGCCAACACATTAGTGCACAGATAGTTCGAAGAAACTTATTAATGGAACACGTGGTGGTGTTTACTTTTTTTTCATGCACTTTTGTTTACGTTATGGGCGGAGTTTAACCAAACTTCACAAGCTGTTTACTCCTTTAAGGAATGCACAAAAACGTATGAGGAAACTTGTGTTTATGTTAAGGTGCAGAACATCGCTAGGTATATCACGACATCCTTTTCAAAAGCACCCTATATAAGGAAATATATATAGGGTTATATAAGGAAATATATATAAGGAAATATTTCCGTTAGAGTTTTAACGGAAATATATAAAGGAAATAGTTCACGTCAGACAACGAGGTTAAGATGATTTCTTCAGATCCCAGAGATCATGGCCTTGCATGGCAACTTTGTGTCGATTCACAGGGGGAACTATTTTAACTAATTATTCACACAAACTCACATTTCTGACATAACTTTATACCTGGAAAATTTAGATTAGAACTTCCAAATTTTCAAAATTCCAATATGTCTGATGAGAAGGCTCAACTAGAGACCATATTGACGAAAAAGACAAAAGGAAAAATTCCGCGACTGGATTCGAAGCTGGGATCACGAGTATCCTGCTCGTCGCCTCTTATCAACTGGGCCACCGCCGACATGGTACAGCAAGTGTCCTGAAGACTGCAAGGTAGTCAATTACAACTACATCAAAGGCAGTTTGCTGTGTAAACTTTCTTTGTCTAGACCTAATTTTACTCGCAAAATACCGGAAAAACTGCGAGAAATCGCATATTTTTAGGGAGCGCAAAAGAGTAAAAAATGAAAAAAAAAAAAGCAGAAAATGTTTTTTTTTTTGCAAATTGTGATTTGTAATAAATGCAAATGATAATTCATCGAATCATATTACTCTTTTTACAAATTATGGATAAAAACGATTAACGAAATTAAACGACCCTCTTGTTTTTCAAACTTTTAAAGGACATTTACTTCAGTTTTCTATAACGTTTGGTTAGCAGATGTCATAAAAAAAAATTACAAAACAGAATTATGTTTTGGTTTCTTTTTATTCAAATTTGTTGAGTTTACAACTTTTAAATGTTTCACTGTCTAATCTGTTCCTCAACGCTCATGTTAATCTAAATTAACTATACAAGGGAAACATTTTTTACAATATGTTTCAGAAATGGGCTATTAGATGACTGAAACATATGACTGTTTTTTCTTGGACTTTCTTGTTTCGAACATGTCAGTCATAGATTTTTTTGAACTGAAAATTCTTAACATTTGGACTATTATCATTTGATGTGGCTCTTAAATTCATTTATTATAATTAGATCAAATAACTTTTTAATTAAAAAAAAAACAGCAATGGAAATATGTTAGAAATACATTTTTGTAAAAGGCAAATAACAAAAAGTCTTTTTCATTTTTAGCTCATGTTATTTTAATAATCTTGCTAATGATTTAAGAAGTGCCGTTGGTCACAATTGTTTCCCTAAGAAACAATTTTTTAATGTTGAATTCAATTGATTGAATTTATAATGGAACCGAGATTTTGTTTTTCAAAATACTCAATGGAATCTTATTTAAAATACGTTATAGGAATATGTTTTTATTATTAAATTTTGCTTTTATTGTTATTAAGTTTTTTTCTTAGTTCGTTCTTTATTTGTGTCATTATTAACCCCGTTTTGGGCTTCTGCCTGTTGGGGAGCAACATCTGGCTTTTCCTTCCGGATTTTCTGATTGGGTATTCCCTGTTGTTGTTACATTAATATTAGTTTAATTAGTTCATTAGTTTAATATTTTGTATATCTCTATGATATGTAAAGATCCACCAACTGTAAATCCACCAACTTGGGTGACTTTCGGTGAAAATCATGAATGTTTGTCAAAAAGTGTGCACGAATGTGTAAATCCACCCATTTGGGTGACTTTCAGTGAAAATCATGAATGTTTGACAAAAAGCGTGCAGTTAACTGAAACCCTACTGCTGTTTTATATGGCAACATGAAAAAAAGCCCTTTAGCTTATTGTTGCTATCAAAAATAAATAAATAAATAAATAACATAAATAAAATAAAGAAAGTAGAACCTGACATTATCAAGTACTTACTTACTTTTCAAACCCGCTTATCCGTTAGGGTCGCGGGGGCAGCAGCCCTATGGAGGATCTCCAGCGATCGCGATCTTCCGCCATCAGGCGCATGTCCTCCCTGGTCATATCCAAGCGACTCGAACCCAGATTCTCCATGTAGTCTAGCCACCTGGTTCTAGGCCGACCCCTTGGTCTCTTACCCACCGGCAAGGAAAATAACAACTGCCTAGGAAGACCAGTTTGCGGCATCCGTATCATGTGGCCATACCAGCGCAACTGAGATCTCTCAATGCGGACTAGTAGCGGCTAAACACCTAAAGACTCCCTTACTGTGCTGCTGTGCACTCTATCTAGTAGGGTAACACCTGCCACACCTCTCAGAAATCTCATTTCGGCCGCTTGTACCCGCGATCGCACTCTTTCGGTCATTACCCAAGCCTCATGACCATAGGTGAGAATGGGGACAAAGATAGATTTGAAGACGGAGAGCTTGGCTTTGTTACCCAGCTCGCGTTTCGTAACCACGGATCGCCACAGTTCACGTCTGACACAGCTTGCTGCACCGATCCGAGCATCCAATTCTTTCTCCTGCCGTCCATCACTCGTGAATGCAATCCCGAGATACTTGAATTTCTCCACCTGTTTCAATGAGGCTCCCCTAACATGGAGAGCGCACTGAGCAGGCTGTCTTGAAAGGACCAGAACCTCGGTTTTAGCCACACTGATCTTCATCCCAGCTTCTTCACATTTGGCTGCAAACCGGTCTAGTGCATGCTGAAGGTTCGTGCGAGAAGACCCAAGGAGGACAAGGTCGTCAGCAAAGAGCAACCTCTCCACCAGGCAGTCGCCAACACAAACACGCTCATCGCCTCGGCTGCCCCTGTCTATCCATTCCATAAAGATAATGAACAAGAGGGGCGACAGTACGCACCCTTGGCGGAGTCCAACACCTACGATGAACGGTCTTGACTTAACGCCATTTATCCGGACACACATCTCAGAGCTTTCGTACAGAGACATGATAGCAACCAGTAATTGCCCATGCACTCCATACTCTTGCAACACTTGCCAGAGCTTCTCCCGAGGAACTCTGTCATATGCTTTTTCGAGGTCCACAAAGCAAGCGTAGACCTCTTGCATACTCCCAGGATATCTCAAAGATTTGCCTTAGAGCAAAGATGTGATCCGTCGTGCTTCGGCCAGGTCGGAAACCACACTGTTCCCCCGACAGTTTGGAGTCGACTATCTTCCCACTTTTCTTTTCCAGACACTTAGCGTACATTTTCCCAGGAATGTTGAGCAAAGAGATGCCTCGATAATTGTTGCAATCTCTCTGATCTCCCTTTTTGAAGATAGGGATCACAATTCCTGTCTGCCATTGCTTAGGGGCCTGTCCAGATATCCAAGCAACCTGACACACTCGAGTCAGCCACAGGATACCATCCTGATTTAAGGCCTTTAACATCTCGGACCGGATTTCATCATCACCTGCAGCTTTGCCAGTCTTCAGGGACTTAATTGCCCATCTGACTTCTGTTTCAGTGATACTACCATGACTATTCTCCGCTCCAAGGTGCACCTCATGTGCCTCAGTTGTTGCTGTTACCGGATTAAGAAGAGATGCATAGTATTCCTTCCACCTATGCAATACGCTTTCCTCCGTTTTCAGAAGCCTCCCATCTGAACTCTTAATAGTTTGTGATGAAAGAGACTTCTTTCCACGGAGACGGCGCACGGTCTGCCAGAACACCTTGTTTGCCGAACCATAGTCTGCCTCCAATTTCTCCCCGAACTTCTCCCAGGCCTTGGCTTTTGCTGTTGATACTGTCTTTACTGCTGCTTTTCGCATCTCAGTGTACCGCACTCGACTCAAAGTTGACTTATTTACAAGCCATAGCAAATAGGCTTCCTTCTTTGCCTTGACAGCTTCTTGGACTTCACCGTTCCACCATGCAGTCCTTTTCTCACCGCCCTGCGCCACACTCAGCCGCTTACGACCACAGCACAATGCAGCTGAAGTAATCATATCAGTTTTAAACAACTGCCACTCCTCTTCAACAGTACCAGGAACACTGGGTAGTTCTTTGAAACTTAAGGATATGTTATCTGCAAAGGTCTTCCTCACAGCTCTATCCTCCAATGCTCTATCCTTTGATGCGCCAAGTTTTTTCTGAACCTACAGGTATTGGACATTGAAACTGAAACACCTTCGCAAATAGCACTGGATACCCCCAGGGCTGAATAGAACCTTCTGCTAGGTAATTAATCGTATGCATATCAATGAATCACGTGTCAGAGGTCTTGGTAGTCATTCCAGTAGAAAAGTTCGATAGTAAGCTTCAAATTGTCTGTGCAGAGCGCTATAATGGGAGACATATCCGACTTCAAAAGAGGGCAGATTGTTGGGGCGTGTCTAGCAGGTGCATCTGTGTCCAAAACTGCCACACTTTGTGATGTCTCACGTGCTACAGTATCCAGGGTGATGTGTGCATATGAACAGGAAGGACGAACCACGTCCAGGAGGAGCAACTGCAGGGGAAAACGGAACCTGTCGGAAAGAGACGTCAGGACATTGACCAGGATTGTTGCACGAAAGCGGAAAACCACCGCAGCAGAAATCACCGCAGAAATGAATACACACCTCCAAAAACCTGTGTGCACGAAGACAATCCGTCGTTACCTGCATAAATCCAACATCCATGGCAGGGTTGCTATACCGAAGCCTTTCATCAGTAGTACAAATGCCTCCAAGCGGGTTCAGTGGTGCCGGACGCATAAAACCTGGGCGTTGGATGACCTCAAACGCGTCATATTCTCGGACGAGTCCAGCTACACTGTCTTCCAAACAACAGGGAGGGTATTCGTCTGGAGGAGCCCCTCTGATGCCTACAACCCAGACTGCTTGGCACCCACAGTCAAACACGGAGGTGGATCAGTAATGGGTGGATCAGTAATGGTTTGGGGTGCAAACTGTGCAGGACCTCTACCGATCCTTCCCAAGACGTATTACTGCTGTGCTGGCTGGCCACGGTGCCCCAACACCTTATTAAATAAAGATTTTGGATTTCTACCAGGTGTTTCAGTTTCAATGTCCAATACCTGTAGTATTTCGCTTGGTTGGCATGGATTCAGAGAACCGCAAAGTGCAGACAACAAAGTGGTGATCAGTTGATAGTTCTGCCCCTCTTCTCACACGAGTATCCAACACTGATCGGAATAAGTCGGCTGAAACGATTACAAAATCAATCAGTGACTTCTGGTCCATTGCATCCCTGTACCAGGTATACTTATGGACATCCCTGTGCTGGAAGAAGGTGTTTGTGATGGAAAATCCATTGTTGCAACAGAGATCCAACAAGCACCTCCCATTCGCATTTAAATCGGGATCACCATTCCTCTCAATCACGCCTTTCCACGTTTGGTCCTCAGCCCCTACGTGTGCATTGAAGTCGCCCACCAGAATGACAGAATCTGCACTCCCTCTCCTGCTAAGAGCAGCATCAACTTCATCTAGAAAAAGTGGGTACTCTGTGACTGCATTCGGAGCATATGCAACGAATAGAGAGAGAGATCGTTTCCCTATCTGAAGCCTCAGGAGACACAGTCTTCCACCTAAGGGGGTCCAATCTGCAACATAATCTGCCAGCCGGGGTTTTGTGAGTATCCCCACTCCCGCCTGGGCAGTCATGTTAGGGTCGATATCAGAGTAGAAAAGCTTCCACCCTCTTTCTAAGTCCACAGTTCCAGAACCCGGACGCTTCGTAGAGGTAATACCTATGATATCCAGTCGATACCGTTTGGCTTCCTCCATTAACTCTGATTCCTTTCCTGTCAAGGAGAATATGTTCCAAGTGCTGATTGACAGCACCCGATCCCGTTGTCGCTTTACCCGTTTCTTCTCCTGGGTAAAGGCATGCGCTGCCCCCGACCGTTTCCCCAAGCGCATAGCGAGTGCACTGGTGGGGCTTCTCGAAGGCATTGCTCCGAGATAACAGCCAGGAGACTGTCGACTATTTTTCGAACGAGAGCCTCTGCCTAACTCCCGAACGCGGGTGACTTTAACCTGCGCCACATCCGAAGCAGTATGAATTCTCTCATTCGTCGACATCATGAGATATATGTTTGTTTGGATACTCTTCGTCTCATTTCTCAACCATGACCTTTCTGGTAAGGGTGACCCTAAAGTAGCAGTGCTACAACCAGCATAGCTCACAGAAACCCTGAAGCACCCAAACCCCTGACCCACGGTAATTAATGCAGACTCGTAGAAAAAAGTTGATTAATACAGACTTCTATATCTTCTAATTTCTAATTATACAAGGAAAGTTGGTTTGCTTATTTAATTTATGAAGTATGTAAAATCGAAGTAAAAATATAAGACCATCGGAGTGTGACTTTGTCAAATAGGATTGTGGAGGAAGAAATATGAGGAGGAAGACTCATTGTATAAAACTCATTAATTAATATGAGTAAAAAAAATTGTTAAACATGTATATGCCAAAAACTAAGTTCCAGAATAGATTTGTAAAGTTTCCCTCTTAAACACATGATTCCGAGATTACTTAAACGAAATCGTAACTCAAGTGTATTGTTCTTCAATATTAATAATGAAATAAAGAAATTAAAAAATATTTAATAAAACAATTACAACTATTTCAAAATAATAATCTTTAAAAATATCTGTGCCATTCATGTTCATGTTCTTGAACAAGCATCTTTTCAAAACCAGAAAAACTCTTTTTTAGTTTTTGATAATTATGCAAAAGTATCTTTAAAAAAAAAACATATTTTAAAAAACTCATGTTAACCAATACAACGGCTAAAAGTGCTCTTTTTTTAAATATAATATATAAATCAACTTTGTTATTTCATGGGTTCTTATTATTCTAAACGTTATTAACAAAAAATATAAATAAATAAAAAAAAAATAAAATAAAAAAGTCATTTTTTTATTTTTTATTTTTTTTTACCCTTTACAATCTTCAATAAAGTTTATCCTTTTAATGTATCCGTCAGCAAAAGTTTCAAAATTAAGTCTAATCATTAATGGTTTGCATTATTATTAATAAAGGAAAAAATTAAATTCAGAATAACACAACCAAACTTGTTTCCAAAACGTTTGTGAGATATGAGTCACATGCAACCAGATGCTGCATATGTTGGTCATTATTTATGTAATACAGAAGTGAACTTAAAACACTAGATGGACAACAAGAGGTTTATCATGTTGGCTAGAAATTTAAAATAATTCAGTAAAAACAAAAATGACAGTAACCAAAACTTGAAAGACAAACGCTGCATGCATTATTCACTTCCAAAATAATAATGTCTTTAGAATTGTTTGTTGCAAGTGCTGTAAATTTGTCCCCTATGGGGAATGGAAAGATTAATCCCTATCTCCAGTTTGATCTAAGGGGTAAGATTCTTTTCTATTTCATTAATCAATTATAATTCGTTACGGATAAACATTTTATTACAGTCATAATTTAAGATAAAAATAATAATAAATATATAATCTGAGTAAACTTTATGTAAAATAAGCAATCAATGGTAAATTCCTTAACAAACTGTTTATTTTTATTTGAGAAATTAAATACAGTGAACCATACTATCCATATTATTCATGCAGGAACCTCAAAAGAAATTTCACATAAACCAGAAACACTTGATCCTGTATGGGAAGAGGTGAAGAATTTAGAACAATTTAAAAAATACAATGAATTATAACAAAATTTATTACTTAATACAAACGTAATCATGTTATTAAGGTGGTGATGTATGATCTCCGTTCAGCTAAACCATTAACTACAGAAGATGTCATCACAGTAACTGCTAAAAGCTATGAAAGCTTAGGAGCTCACAAGTAAGGCTGAAGTTAAAGATTTAAAGGATAATTCATATTTGGCTATTTTTTCCCCATTAAATGAATATCTTTTTTCCCCAAAAGAATCATAGGCTCCTCTGTAATTCCCTTAAACAATATTTTGAATTCAAAAGGCCCTTTGACATGTGATATTGAATTAAAAGATGTTTCTGATAAACCCTGTGTAAGTATAATTAGTCAAAATTTAAACCCAAACGTGTTTTTGATGCATGCATGTAAAATTTCCGTTATTACTTTATTATTAATTTTATTATTATTATTATTATTTATCTCTTTCAAAGGGAACTATTTACTTAAAAGCCTTACATCAACCTGATAAAGGTAACCAGCTGATTATTACAATAACTTTTTATAATATGAATTGCAATATAATTATTAAATGTATTTTAATTCATAAGACAATAAAAATGGAAATGATAACATCAATGGAACAACATCTGCAATGTTTGTTAGAAAAAGAGAATTTTCAAATAAACCAGAAAAATTCCAGGTTAGTTTTGTTCTGCAAACTATTACACTTATAAGTGACTCTCTAAATAAAAACTATTTGCAGTTATTAATATCTTGCAATAGTTTAGGCTATATATAGAGTAGAATAGCCTAAATTATAAATTTGCAAAAAAAAAAGATAGCTGGCTTTAGATTTTTCAGACCTGCCAACTCACCCGGATTCACCGGGTGTTACCCGGATTTTGACAATCTCACCCGGTCACCCGGCGGATCGTAAAAATCTCCCGGCGAATAGTACTCTTAGAAGAACCAGCAATTTCGTCAGCAATTTTTTTTTGGAACATTATCTAGTCGTCTTGCAGTTAAATTTGCTTATCAAGTGTAAACCTTCAAAAGAAGTAATATAAAAAGGCAAAAAAGCTACAAGACAGTACAATCAGCTCCACAAGGAGATAAATTAGGGAAACTTTAAGCATATTTTCAAGATAAAAAGATATTTTATAATTTAACCAATGTTGGTCTCATTATTTCACGTACGGTGCATCTTACTCCCTTAATTATTTTGACTAGTGTATAGTGTATAATATGTAATTGTACATGTGGCATCTAATGTTAAATTATGTCCAAAAGTTAAATTTAAGTGCACAATTTTTGTAACAATTAAATGTTATCGATACGTATATTTTATCCTACTAAATTTACTATCACCCGGTTTTCCTCCAGAAATAGTTGGCGGGTCTGGATTTTTGTTGTTGATGATGACTATTTTTAATGCAATGAAGTTTATCACAACAAGAAACTATTTGTGTATCAATAGGCTGTTATTTCTTTTTCTAAAAAATATTTTTCTACAAGTGATATAAAAATAATCTCTAGAAGTGAAATAACAGCATCCAGATATATATGCAGGCACTTTTTAAGAATTATTCAAACAAAAAAGGATTGTTGACTCTTTAATATATTGTTTGGTTACTTAAAGTTAATGTTTACTAGAGTATACAAAGAAAAATAACTCCGAAAACACTATTCCACATAATAAATTTTAATGACTGAGATGTACATTTCGGAAACAAAGTTTCCATCATCCGTGAGTAAAGAACAACAAGAGAAGCCCGAGTATTTATAATATATAAGAACCAATCAAATAACAAAAGACAACAACCAATACAAACTATCTTCTTAGCTTAGCCCTACAAAAGCCAAACAACACCCCTCTCCTCCTCCCCCCCCCCCTTACTCTACTACACCGAATAAAAGAGTTGTATTGGTTATTTTCTTTTGTTGTTTGCGTTTTTGTTTTTGTATAATTTTTTGATTGGTTCTTATATATTATAAATATTCGGGCTTCTCTTGTTGTTCTTAACTCACTGATGATGGAAACTTTGTTTCCGAAATGTACATCTGAGTCATTAAAATTTATTATGTGGAATAGTGTTTTCGGAGTTATTTTTCTTTGTATAGTTGTGTCCACAGTTTTTGGCGTGATTCCTTTGTTTACTAGAGTATTTAATGATAAGTGCTGATAAATGTTTCCAATATAAGAACATTTTTCCTTCAAAGAAATTCCACATCTATCTTCGCATTTTTGCGAATATACCCCGCGGGTTATACACTTTTTACATCCGCGGGAAGGGGAGCGGGGAATAATCGCGAAAATACGGTATTATTAATTTACTATATATAGGCATACAATTTGATATTATCACTTATAAGTTCTCACAAACATAGGATATTTACATTTAAAAAGGCTAACTATATCATAAACATAAGTAAGCATCAGATTCCTCCATCCTCTCAAGAATAATTGCTAATTGCAGTAATTATATTAGCATGAAGGTCTGATGATATTAAATTAAATATGTATTTATTGTAACAACAACAGAGAATAACCCACCAGATAAGCTGGAGGAGAAGGCCCTTGTTGCCCATCAACAGGCCCGAGTCCAAAACAGGGTTAATGAAAAAATAATCTATCTATCTTTTCTATTCCTCTTTTTACCTTTTTGGTGGTGAGGATGTTAAATAAGCATTGGAAAAATTACCAGGGGATTAGTAATGGGACAAACACAAACATAAACATCCATGCCCTCAGTGGGATTCAAACCCGTGACTCACTAGTCTCGAGAGCGACAAGACCTATGCATTAGCACTCTTGACCACCAAATCAGCTGAAAAAATACTAATACTGTAATTTTCGGAATATAAAATGCAGGAAAAAAAATAAAAGTTAAAAAATCATTACTACATATTATAAAATATAAATGTTATTTAATATTTTGATAATATAAGCAATGAAAATGGGATGTAAAAAAAAAATTTGAGGGGGGGAGGGGATGCGTATTGTAAACCGAAAATTATGGTACATGTAATAATAATAAAATAAAAAAATAAAAGGATCAAGGTTGATGGCCAAAAAATTCTTTGTCAAACATAAATATAATAAAAAGGAAACAAAATGCTGAGTCAAGCATAAGAAATAAAACAGTTAAGGTTAGATTAAGAATAATAAAGTACAGGGTTAGCCTAAATGATTCGTCGGATTTCAAAGCACTGTCTATTTACAAGTATATGATGTACAAAGATGGGTGATACCTGAAAAGATACATACAGTCACCAAGTTTAAAAAGCCCGCCTCGTGGGTCGCGTGCATGTTAGATGCCAGGCCTGTGACGGCACTCTACAAAATGGCGGCAATGCAGGAGAAGAGTTTTTGTGTGCCAGAATATGGGAAGTGTTCGTCGGTTACAAACATTCAGCATGCATTCGTACGCAAATACGAAAAAGCTGCACCTGGTCACAAGAGCATTTTGCGTTGGTTTCGCCAATTTCGTGATGCTGGTTGTCTGTGTAAAGAAAAAAGCACGGGGCGACCACGTGTCTCAGAAGAAATCGTGGAGCACGTGAGACAGATCTTTGTGCACAGCCCACAAAAATCAACCGTTCGTTCAAGGTGTGAACTGGGCATTCCATAGAAAACAGTGTGGAATGTTTTGCATCGGCATTTGCATTTCAAACCTTACCATTTGCAATTGTTACAACACCAGAGTCCAGATGATTATGCCCGCCGATTGGAGTTTTGTACCCGAATGCAGCAAGCTATGGAAGATGATGATGACTTTGTGGGGACATTGATATTCAGCGACGAGGTGACTTTCTATCTGTCGGAAAAGGTGAATCGTCACAATGTGAGAGTATGGGGTACTGAATTTCCGCAGTTCTGTGTGGAGCTGGTAAGGGATTCGCCAAAATTGAATGTCTTCTGTGCCATATCCAAGACAAAGCTGACGGTGACAGGTTCCGTGTGGCTGGATATGTTGCAGTTGTGGTTGTTGCCACAACTGATGCCTGACTCCTCGACTTTCATCTTTCATAACATATGTTCACTTCCGAGTACTAACCAACACTTGTTACAATTTTGACTGCGTAACTCGGAAACTTCTCGTTGGAATTCAATCAAATTTTAACGGATACAGAGTCTTATGTACCCTGTTATTCCCCCATATTTCATTGATCTAGGCTTTACAGAACCTGAGTTATTAACTTGTTGATCTTGGTGGCGGCATTTTTATTTCTGTTCATATCTCAGTTATCGTTCAAATTCGGACTCATGTTCATATGAACTTTTTTGCTTAGAATCACCCATACTAACTCTCCTAGAAGTTTGTACAGTCGTCAAAGGGAAATAATCCACACTTGACTTTTACTCTAGGTTTTACCGTTTCAATATTAATTTATTTTTAATAATTTAATATTACATTTAAAGTTAACATTATTAAGATTATTAAATTTAAATAATTATAATTAAAAAAGCTATTAAAACAAGACATTAGCATGAAAAGTAATATTAAATATTAAACTCGTGTGGATTATTTCCTTTGGTTGACTGTACAATGAATTCTGAGACACCCTGTATAAAGCTATTTTTGCTATAACAAAGCAAACAAAATATAAAGAGAGCTTGGTTGTGTATGTTTGCCATTCTATATAAATTACGGTAAAAATGTATAAGCAAGAATTCAAGTTAAAAATATGAGAAACCCTTGACATAATGATAGAATTGCATGCTGAATTGACTTCATTTGTTCTTTTAATTAATTTTACAAATAGAAATACATGTATTTAATTTATATTTAAATTAGGGTTCCTAATATGATATTTTTTGTAACAGTGGATTTTCTGGAAAAGATTTTCATTATTACATGAGAATCATATGTATTTTAGCACAGTGCATGGATGTGAAGAAATCCTAAATGCACTCCTACATGTATTATTAAAATTTGAAGGTATGGTGGAGGATCGAAAAACAATGCAAACATTTTTGTCAAATGTCAGATGTGATATTATTTTTGTCTGGATATTGAAAGATGGCAGACAATTAGAGTTTGAATATTGCATTACAGGCTTCAGTGATTCAATTAGGTATTACCCTAGCAGAAGAAGCATAAACTATTCAGCAAAAAATGGCATGTTTTTTAATGTTGTCCATGTGTTCTGGGATATGCAAGACATTCTCTTGGTAGACTTTCATCCAAATGAGACAACTGTGAACAATGAAACTTATGCTAGAGAATTGGGAAGGTTCTTTCGTGACCTTTATGACAAACACCCTAATAGATTTACTGAAAACGTCATGGCAATGCTTGCACCAATGCTGCTGTTTCTATTCTTGAAGAATTGAGCAGTTTAGCTCCAGCACTACCCATGTAAATCTGACCTCCCATCTTTAGACTTACAAGCATGGGGTCGTTTTCCATATGTTTGGAAGAAATTCCTGGGTGGCCAACAATTCAGTTCAGATGAGGGAGTGAAATCAGTCAATAAAAATATATTAAAACTGGCACCATGATAGGAGAAATGTCTAGAGAGACTTAGTTCTTATCTTGAAAAATAGCTAAGATATACAGTGTGGAAATGCAAATAGATAAAAGCAAGAAAATACTAATCCACACAAAGATTTTTTTAATGACCCAGAGGACTAAGCTTCCCTTCATCAGTGAGTCTATTTTGCCTACACGTCTCCCTGACCTCTGTCTGTGCAAAAACTAAGAACCTTTATATACAGTGTACTTGTGTATAATTCTTTCTTACCTATTAATTGCTTTTTGCAAAACAAACTCATTGTACATTACCTTTCAATCCTCCTCATGTTTGCACAGACAGTAAGCCAGTTTTCATGATTCTTATGTGTCAGTTCCTTCTAGGCCATTTTTAACCCCTGTATAGGTACGTATAAAGATAATCGAAGCAAGAAATCTCAATGGAGATGATTTGAACCCACTGTGCCGAATTCGCTTAGGAGAAGAAACCCGACAAACATCCATTCAACGCATAACCAATCAACCTTGGTGGGATGAAATGTTTAATATAACAATAAATAAAAAAGCTGAAGAGTTTTTCAATGATTCAATCAAATTTGAAGTAAGAATTGTTCACCAATTTATTAATAACTTTAGTAATACTTGATATTAAATTTTTGTTTTTGTAACCTAAAATGTATTATTTATTGCAGATATTAAATTCCAAAATTTTACGAACAAATGCAATAATTGGATGTTTTGTGGTAACAGTAACTAAATTTATTGTATAGGGTGTTTACTAAACATATGGCAAAAATTCAACTGGTGATTTTTTGGGTTATTTTAAGAATCTTTTGTCCTTTATGATTTTTGGAATGTCACTTTGTTTTGAAGATTCAGGGCCATAAAGGTTTATCGACATAAAGAATCTAATATTATATGTAAAACTTGTTAATTTACAATAACTGCTAAAAATGACTACTATCAGCTAGGATGCATGAATCTAATCTGCTCCACATTTACTGCTGAACTCTTTCAAAAACACGAGGAGATTAACGACTTCAGATGGCCCCATAGGAAAAATCCAAGGGATCTAAGTCTGGAGATCAAACAAGCCATAAGTAAGGTCCTCCCCAGCCAATCCAACAGCCTTGATAGGTTGGATTTAAAAATTCACGATCAACCACACTAAAATGCACTGATGCACCATTGTGCATAAACCACACTACATTTCTCATTGTCATATCCTCTAGAAAGACATATGTGAGTGCATAAAACAGCCATTTTTAATACTGTGGTTATTTTAAGAATATTTTGTCCTTTGATGATTTTTAAAAAGTAATCTTTGAAACAAAGCAGCATTTTAAAAATCATCAAAGGACAAAATATTCTTAAAATAACCTAAAGAATCACCCCTTGAATTTTTGCTGTATGTTTAGTAAATATCCTGTATATTACATTAAATGATTTAGACAAAACTTACCTTTAAATTCAGTATTTACATTGTTTCCTTCTCATTTTATGGTGCAGATGTCTCTACGTTCTGTTTATGATCAACCCAATCATGCCTATGTTAATAAATGGTTAATGTTGGCATCATCTGAAATTGAAGACAGTGACAATACTGATGATGATAATGGTGTTTTGGGTTACTTAAAAATATCAGTAGCAGTTTTAGCAACAGGAGATGACTGTCCTGTAATAATACAAATTAAATTTAAATTTCTTCTTACCATTATCAAATTTACCATGTTTTGATAGTTATGTAACATTTTCAATTTTATTTTATATTAAGTCTTTCAAGACAGATCCACAGAGTTTTGATGAAGATGTTGAAAGGTACTTTTTAGTATACAGTCGTCCCTCCACAAGTCGGCAACCTCTGTTCCAGGGCCTTGCCGTATTGTGGATATTTCCGACTTGTAGAATTCCAAGATGTATCATTTATTCCCTTTGTTATTTTGTGATGTCTTTTTTACTATTCTCTTCCAAGATGGCGGATTCGTTTTCAAATTAAGTTAACTGTAATCACAAATCGCCATTTTAAGTTTTGTAAAGGAAAATGTAGCTGCTTAAGCCCGTTTTCCATTTAGTGACTTTGGCATCTCATAATGTGCGGCGACTTTTGAGCCTCTTGCAATCGTTGCCTGCAGAAGCATCGTGATTAGCATGCGAACGCGGTCGTTTTCTATTTAGCGACTTTCAACCGTTATCCTGACTCGGATCTGATCTGATTGGTCGAGTCACTGCAAACAATTGTCGCTCTCTCAAGGTGATGGAAAAAGAGGATATCGACCACTCCGATCACGTTCACGCTTTATTATTACTATATTACTATATCATTTTTACTTAAAAATAAATGATTCACCAAATTTTTATAACCTGTCTATTAATAAATTCACGAGGGAAAAGTCGCGAGAACTCGTGTCAGTGAACCGCAGCTACAGCAGCCATGATTCTCCATCTGAATCGGCGAAGACAACTACCCAGAATCCATAGCGAAGTAGACTGCACCTGATTGGCTAGATCAAAAAGATGCCTAAAAATCTAGCCATGCCAGATCTTGAATAGACGCATGACCGACGTCGGACTGATGCCGAACAGACACAGACGCTAATTGGAAAATGAGTGCGTTTTTTAAAAATTCCAAAAAAAAGACGCAAACGCCTAACAAATGCCAAACCGACACTAAATGGAAACCGGCCTTTAGGGGAACATAAAATTAGTCAATTTTGCATATTTTAATCGTAATAACCACCAACAAAAATCCGCAACTGGAAGTCATTGTCTGCCATCTTGGCTTGGTAAAAGTTGCCGACTTGTGGAATTTTCTGACTTGTAGAATACCGACTTGCGGAGGGATGACTGTAATTAATTTCAAATATTATTGTAAGTATAATTATTTCAGTTAATGTACTTGTAAAGAAAGAATGTTCCATAGTTAATTCTGAAAAAATGTTGTTTTTTTTTATAACAGTAATCTTTTATGGCCAGAAAATGGTGCTATACTTCAGCCAGCATATTTCAGTTTGAGCCTTTATCAAGCAGAAGATTTACCAAGAAGTATGAAAAGGTTAATATTTTTTAAAGGATCAATTTTTTTTAAAGTTTTTGATATTTATTAGATAAATTTCAGTGGACTCTGCTGTCATGGATGACATAAAAAAATTTTTTGGGACTTCGAGTACGGACAAAGAGCTTGTGGATCCCTATATCATAGTATCTTTTTGTGGAAGACAGGTTTGAATTTATAGTTTATATATTGTAATAGTGGCAATTAAAAATTATACTGAAAATATAAAATCATTTGTAAATTACAGGTTAATTCCAAAATTATCTATACTAGTGATCACCCAAAATGGCATCAAATTCTTAATCTTTCTTATATGGTATGTTTTTCACAATTTTTTACAAATATACTTTGGAAGTTGTTTTATTTTACTTAGTTTTTCTTTGTTTACATTTTCCTTTTATATATATTTAGTTTCCATCTTTGAGCAATCAACTGAAGTTAATTTTAATGGACTGGTAATCAATATTAAAAATAGAGCATCAACAACATGAATGATGTGCTCTTGATATAACAAAATTTGACCATTTGGTTTATTAGTAAGAAAAATCTAATATCTTTTTCACTTTAAAAGATTTTATACTTTTTAATTTAGGGACAGAGTATCTGAGGATGATATCATTGCCACTGCTTTTATTGATTTATCAACCATATCATCAGCTGGAGAAGATGGTACAGTATTTATAAGTCATTTAACAAAATTTACAGAGAATTATTCAAAAGTGATATTAAAGGCAAAATCAATGTTTTTTTTTTATGATATTTGCATTTTTCTACAGGATTTTTACCTAATTTTGGGCCAAGTTTTATAAATTTTTATGGCAGTTCTAGAGAATTTTCTACTATTCAAAGCGATTTAGATTTGCAATTAAATTCTGGAAAAGTAAGGTTAAATGAAAGAGAGAAAATACCATATCTATTATATGATATTATAATATACAGTAATTTTATGATTTTATTTACATATAGCAAGAAGGTTATTCATACCGTGGAAGAGCATTACTTACAATAAAAACAAGTATGGGTCTACAACCAGAATCACTGACTCAGCCTATAGAATCAGATGAATTATTACGCATTGCAGTGAGAAATTTGAGGATATTCAAAGAATTTAAAAATTCAATATTTCTGTTTTTGTAAAGCTATTTCATTATTTAATAGCCATTCTGTCGATGTCGAAAATATATTTTGAAGGGCATTTTTCTGGATGCAACTATGATTGGAGAGCTCCTGGATTCGGTTGAATTTCAGATGAGCATAGGTATGAAGAATATACTGGTACTAAAAATTTGCCTGCATTTAGAAATTGAAATGTTCTACAGATTTATTTATTTATTTTAGGTTTATATGGTGACAAATTTGAAAACACAAGTATGCCAAGTATTTCAACCACTTTACCTACAGCAGCACTGTTTGATGGATGCAAATATTATTATTTACCATGGACCAAATCTAAACCTTGCTTAATGGTTCCATGTCAGTGGGAAGACATCAGTTTTCGACTGGAAACTCTTAATTTACTTGAGAGAATTATATCTCGTCTGGTAAGAACAACTTGAAATCTGAAATTAATACATGTATTACCATGTAATTATTAATGTTTTTTGTAATTTAAAAAAAATCAAGATATGATCTAAATTTTAAAATAATAATCTCTTTTTATTTATTAAATTATAGTAACTCTTCTGAAGTTTAAAGGTGAGCACAAAGTCTTTTCCTGATAAAGAACAGTAATAATAAAAATAAAAAAAAAACTGTCAGATAGATACATATGGTCTTCTGTATTAAGATTTTCATCTCAAAAAGTTTTTCTTTACATCATTAATACACTACAATGTGCACCTTTCGTAGCTCTGAGAACATCTAACGATATTCAATTTCTCGTCACATATTCACATATTCATCTTCTGTTACCTTTAGTGTGTTCACATCAGGGATCGGTGTACAGGCAGACCTCGGACATTCAGGCTTTGTGATTTCCAAATTCATAGATCCGCGAAAATTTCATTGAAACTGAATTTATTTGAATCCGCGATTTTTTTCACACATCCACATTCGTTTACTCATTTTACCTATTGTGAATGCAAAAGAAAACAGCAGGCAATGCCTGTTAGCTCAATTCATTGTTCTATTGTGAATTAGTAGGGTAACATTAGTATACTGTACTGTAAATATGATAGTGTGACAAATATGCATTAGGCAACACATTTGTTGTTGTTTTTTTTTTAAGTGTAATGAATTAAGCTAAGTTGTAAATGAAATTAAAGTTTTAAATGAAATTGGGGAGCATGACTGAGGTCATATTTAGGGTTTCAGCTATAGAAATAAGCATATTTTACCATTTTAGTGACTATACCAAACATCTGCAAATCCTCCTCATTCGCGACAGGTTCTGGAATCTAACTTCGTGAATATCCGAGGTCTGACTGTAGCCATCAATTTATCTTTAAAATATCCCAAAGTCTAAGGATGTTATGTCTGGAGAAAGTGGGGACCATGCTGTAGGACCATCTCTTCCAAACCATCGATTGGGAACGTTGAATCGAGGAATTCACGAACAGATAATCCCAATGTGGTGGGGGACTGTCCTGTTGATAAATTATTCATGGTTGGTACTACTGCAATTACTAGAGATTTCATTGAGCTTTCTCTCACAGGCACCATTTTCAATGTGACTGATGCTAGTACTGCCTACATTTTTGCTTTGGCTCCTACCATACCAGCAGTTTAAAAACTTTTTGAGATGGAGATCATAATACAAAAAAAAAACCATCTATCTATCTGATATACTTTTTTTTTTTTTTTTTTTTTAAATTTTCTTTATCAGGGAAAGACTTTGTGTTCACCCTGTATTACAAATTACCATAATCTTCAGAATATAATATGCATATTATGAAAAACATAAAAGTTAAAAAAAAATCATCACTGTGTATTATAAAAAATTGTGTATAATAATCAGACTTTTGTTGTGATGATTTTTGCATGATGGCATGAGGGGAGGACTAACTTCAAACAAAGCTAGGGTATATGCCATATACTGGTATATTAGAGCACATTATGTAGTCTATACAATAATACATTATGCATTACTTCAGTTCACTTTTTCTCAACCATCCATCGCAAAAGACTATATTGCATATTCCACACATCACAGAAAAAGTTCAAAGTTTTAAAAATCTGCCAAGAAATTCCATTCAATGCTCAACAGCGGCATTGTTTCTTGTTTATAGGAAAATAGTGATGCCACAGTATTGTTTTATGTGCTGCAATGTGCAAAGTGTGACTCTATGGTTCAAGGGCAACATAAATTCTGCGGTTGTTCAACAATCATCTCGTCATTTGTGAGTGGCATAAAAAAATTTGTAGAAGACTGTTCACATTTCACAAATTGCAGCACACAAATCTACTTCTCCTGCAATGTCCCATTTTCTTATACACAAGAAATGGTACTGGTTGTGTGCATTGAATGGAACTTTTAGTAAAGCTTTTAAAACTCTCAACCTTCCTCTATCCATTGATGTGCAGAATTTGCTTATGTCTTTTACAGTTTATTTGAAATAAATATTTGAAACTGGTCTGTCTATTTAACTATTTGATTTCGAATATAGGCCGCGGCTCTAAACCCAAAAAAATCGAAAATTTTAAGAGTGTGGCCAAAAGTGAGTGCGACCTGAAAAATTTTTTTTTTCTGAATTAAAAAATCATTATCGATAATTTTGGATAGAACAAAAAAAAAAAAAAAAAAAAGATCGAACTACAGTGCTCCCTCTATATAACAGCACTCTACATAACGCCAAATTTATAACTCTACTTAATTGCAAGTCCATATAACGAAGTTTTTTTTCCGGAAAATAAAAATTGCAAACGCATTCATGTCTGCAGTTTTTATTTTCCGGAAAAAACTTTGTTATATGGATTTGTAATTACAAATTTGGCGTTATGTAGAATCTCGTTATATAGAGGGAGCACTGTACTTTCGTTTTAGTGTCCCATAGTATATTACATAGTAATTTAGATAGTAATTTTAATATTTATATAGTCAAACCCGAATAACTCAAACTCTGATAACTCAAATTCCCGGTTAACTCAAACGATATTCTAAGTCCCATCCCCCAGAGCATTTAATTCAATAGAAAATTCACTCATTAACTCAAACAAATTTTTTTAATAAATCCCAGATAACTCAAAGTAATTTTGGTTTTAGTTAATAGGTATTTCTAAATTTAAGCAAAACCTATCTTAAAAAACAAGCTTTGCCTGTTGAAATTTTATTTCATTTTTCAACTTTAATTTTTACGTCCACATGACAAAGAAAACAATGCAGGAATCTTTCGCAGTTGCTGGCAGCTATTATGAAAATCAAAACTTAGTGCAAACGCAAAAATGCAAATTGAACTTGTTGATTGCCATCGTTCAATCGGAGAATATTTAGACGTAGTAATTGATGATGATTGCACGTTCATTTTTAGAGGAAGTGTTCATGTTGACCATAAAGTTCATTGCATGAGTGATCGCAAACGAGTTTTTAGAAGCAGTCATACACTTCTGATTGGCCATCACCATTTTGATTTCAAAATTTCACTGTCTCATTGCCTTTGTCAATGTAAAAGTAATGATGTAAAGAGAATTCTCTGTTTCAAATATAAAACATTTAAACATATACCATAAATCAGATGAAAAATAAATGGGCAGAAATCGCCTTTCGAAAATTTTTACAAATCAGAAGTAGAATTCGGAAGCCATGCCAAAACAGCATTGGAATTGATTTCATGCTGGAATGGACCATATTTTACTGGGTCCATACTGTATTTGTATATGGATCTCATTAAAACTAATCAAATTCACAGAAATATTGTGAGTATCATGTAATCTTTGCAGTGGTTATGTAGCCTGGTTTTCGACTTACTAGTTAACTGCAAAACCTGATAAGTCAAAATTTTTATGTGGTTCGTTGATGATTTCAGTTATCAGGGTTCGTTGACGATTTCAGTTATCTAAATTATTTTTATATACTTAATGAAACTTTTGTAAATAATTATAGTAATCTCATTTTTAACTTAGTGTAACTCTTCAGCAGTGCTATGGTGCTATCAACAAACTGCCGACCAATAGCACAATAGAGCATTGTATGACAACATCTTGGAGTAGAGTGGGCTTGAAAGAATCGCTGACGATAACTTTAACACGTGAAGTACATAATAAAATGATAATAATTTATGAATGAAAATTTGTGACTGGTTAATTATTGTTCTGAAGGGTTAGAATATTACTTTCACTGTTAGAAAACGGTTGAACTCAAATCCATGAAGTCAAATCCACTCAAATACTTTTTTATCGGATAAATTTTTTACCAATTAGAGACCAATTTACCTTTTCAAAAAGTTTAAAGTATAACAGAATTTTCATATAAAAAGATAGGAAGCAAATATAAGAGGAAATAGGTATAATATGAATGGATTGTATTGGCTATCGACCAAAAATTATTCCACTATTTAAAAAAATACTTATCTACAAACTGTGAAATCGGGAGCATTTATTTTTGTGAGTATGTGGGGGGAAGGGATATTCTTTATTAATAGAAGAAAGAAATTCAACTCTATTTATTGTATGAGACAATTGTACTTATTTATGCAAAATTTATAGTAAAATAGAGTCAAATTATTGTTCTTTTTTTTTTTTTGTATATATATATATCCAACTGAAATGAGGAGTACTGTCAGTAACGTCATAACGTACTGATTTTTGGTCTATAGTCAATACCTGTATATACACCTATATTTGGTCAATAGTCAATATATATTTTATATTTGCTTCCTATCTTTTTATAGGAAACACCTATATATTTTATACTTTTTAGAAAAGGTAAATCGATCGTAGATTGCCAAAAATTATCTGATAAAACACAGTGGATTTGAGTTCATGGCTTTAAATTAACCAGCTTTTGTTGAATTGTTTTCTAACAATGAAATTAATATCAGGTTGTTGCAAAAGTTTCTTCCAATTCTAAAACCCGTGCCCAAGAAGGGCTCATTTTCCGAAGGGGGTGTTCATATTTTTTCAAACAAATTATTGCATTCGATTCCTGAATATCTTTGCTATATTACATCCAAGAATCAACTTTCTGACTATACATCTGTGAGTGCCATCAACGGTCTGAAATGGACCTTTCACGCGAGCATATGGATCTTCTACGAGTATTCTGGAAAGATCAGTGCTGCGCAATGTCACCGAAACATTTGCCAACGTTTAGGTGATGGCACTGTTAGTTTACGTACAATAGAAGAATGTATCGCCGGTTCAGACGCAGAGATAGCACTCTTCAAGATGCACCTCTCTGGTCGGCCAATCATGATTTCAGATGGTGATCTACGCCAAGCAATTGATGAAGATCACAATGTAACAATGAGGGAACTCGTAGAACAGTTCAAGGTTCACTTTTCAACCATTGCCCGGCATCTGCATGAGCTGAATCTGTCATTCAAGTTCAATCGTTTTTGTGTTGGAATAAAAATCCAGAAAAAACTTTTGCAACAACCTGATATTCTAAGCCTTCGGAACAATAATTAACCAGTCACATACATTTTCATTCATAGATTATTTTGAAATTCATGTGTTAAAGCGATAGTCGGCGATTTCTTCAAGCCCACTCTACTCCAAGGTATTGTGATGTCATAGAAAGTTCTATCGCGCTATTGGTCAGCATTTCGTTCATAGAACCATGACCACTGCTGATGAAATAAAAGTTATACTCGTTCATTAAAATGAAATTATTGTAATTATTTACACATTTCATTAATAAATTTATAAAAGTTTCATTAAGCATATAAAAATAATTTAGAAGGTTATATAAATAATAAAACTGCTGTCAAAATTACTATTTAAGATACTGTGGGGACGCTAAAACGAAGTAGTTCGATCTTTTTGTAGATCCTAGAACTCTGCGGCCTAAAGTGAATTGCAGCCTTTAAACGGTTATTTTTTTGTTCCACCGTCAAATTTACGGCTAAAGTGATTGTAGCCAATATTTGAAAAATACGGTATATTAAACATTATTTCATATACAATGGTCACTTACAAAATCATGGCAACTCACTGTATTTTTTTGCATGTACAAACTTTTCATAATATACATTTGAAAAAACAGCCATGGCCAAAAGTATCGAGCACCCTAAAATTTTCATGGGTGCAATAAATGTTGCAGAAAACAAAGCCTATTGTTTAAACAAAGCCTTTCGGTATCTAAACAGGTTTAAGAACAATGATCCACCTAGTAGCTAGCAATTGTGTGTACTTTGCAGTGAAGTTAGTCCTTTTAATATTTTTTTGATTTGTTATCAGTTCACTATTTTCACTCTTTGTGTACACATGCAATGATCTAGTGCACTTTTGGTGTTTTTACATGTTATTATCATTAATTTTAATACAATATGCCTAAAAAGAACGAAATTGATACTACCTAAAATACTGAAATATCTTATGGGTGCTCAATACTTTTGGCCATGGCTGTACACAATGTGTTTTACAAGTCTGTTACATGGGCTACTCAGAAGTATTGTAGACAAGGGAGAAGAGTAGAAATCAAAAAAATATCATCTATCATAATAATGTTGAACACAGTGCTCTTAATGTTGAGGATGGGAAGTACAACAGTATTCGCCTGATCTGTCACCATACGATATGAATTAATACCAAAATTGAAAGCTCCATAGTGTGAATTGATACCAAAATTGAAAGACGCTTCCCTACACAAGAAGTCATTACCAAAGCAGTGCAACGTGAGATTACAAGATTGGACAATTGAGCAGTTGATGGTATTCATCACCTTCCTCACTGTTGGCAGCGAATGGTTGATTGCTATGGTGATTGCTTTGAAACGTCCTTAATAAATTAATGTGCATCCAGACTATTGTGCTCAACATCATTACCATTTGGATGGATTTTTTTTTAAATTTTTGCTCTTTTCCCTTGTATATAATACTTCCTGAGTAACCTATATAACAGACATTATTGGGAAAGTACACTGAGTATTTTCATATGTACGAGATACAGTTAATAAATAACGAGGCAAAGGATATTTCACAGTAATTATTTAATGAAACTCGAGTATTGTCCGCAGTTGTTTAGGCATTTATCCCATTGTGACATTAGTCGCAGAATGCCCAAATCATAGAAATCCTTTGGCTGCTGTTTGAACCAAATGCACACACACTCCTTGACTTCATTATCCATTTGAAATGTTTTCCTGCAGTGCTTTTTTGAGCTCACCGAAGATGTGGAAGTCACTTGGGGAGAAATCTGGGCTATAAAGGAGGGGGCTCAGGAGTTTCCACTTGAACTTCTGCTGACATTCCTTTGTTGCGTATTGGTTGTATGCTGGCTAGTGTTGTTGTGCAACAGGATGACACCACAAGAAAGTTTCATCAAGTCCTGGGATGAAGTCAAGAAGTGCGTGTGTAATTGGTTCAAACAGCAGCCAAAGGATTTCTATGAGCATGGCATTCTGTGACTAGTGTCACAATGGAATAAATGCCCAAAAAAATTGCAGACAATACTTTTGAGTTTCATTAAATAGTTACTGTGAAATATCCTTTGCCTCATTATTTATTGACTGTAACTAATATATTATGAGATGCATTATAACAGCACATTTGCCTGCAAAAAAATATTTGCCATGATTTTGTAAGTGACCTCGTATTATATAAATTACAATGGAAAAAGATGTTGCTTGTTCTTTTACTTAGGATTGATAGAGTTAAAATTTTATCTGACAGTTGTTATACTCAGACAGATAAAATGGAAATGAATTACCGTAATTTACGGTAATAACGCCGCAGCGGTAGTTAGGCCGCACCGATAAAAACGTATCATTTTAGAAAAAAAAACGGTAGTTAGGCCGCAACGGTAGTTAGGCCGCACCCCCCTCCCCCTTTTAATAATCAAACGAAATTAGTGCATAATATACATTACAGTACCTTAATTTTCCTGTATATACAATGTACAGTTCATTATTTATTACATTTATTCGCTTTTCATTTGAATTCCCCACTGCCCGTCGCTATTTTAACAAATCGAAACAACGTTGTACTTCATGGATTGAGAAGGTACATTCGTATTTTTTTTTGGCGCCGGAAATTCAAATGAAAAGTTGCATAATGAATTTCAGACGAAATTAGCATATAATATACATCACAGAACTTTAATTACCCTGTATTTACAATGTATAGTTCATTATATATTACAATATTTCACTTTTCATCTGAATTTCCCATTGCCAATAAAATACGAATGTAAGTTTTCAAATACGAAGGCCAACAAATATGTTGTAAAGTGGCATTCTGTTCATATTTCACTTTTCATTCCGATCCCACCTCGAAGTATGTTCTAAATGCGTTTATAGTTTTGTAAACATCAGGATACACGTTTTTTTTTTAGGATAAATCTTCACTTTTAGGTGACGGCGACGCGCACTCGCTACGCTCCCACTTATTCCTACCTCCATGCTCCCACTACACAATGGCCAACTCCCGCAGCCAGCTTATGATTGGCGCGCGCACACATGGATATAGTGAAAACGGGAAACGAAATTGGTCTTTAAGGAGAACAACTTGCCTGTTAGCGTATTTCTTTTGTGTTTTTTAATTAAAATTTCTTATAGCTGGATACACGGTAGGGGCGAAGAAGCTGAAGATAAAAGCGAAGATTGTTTTACATTTTTTATTTTTTAAAGTTTTTTCTCTTAGGTTTCGAATTTTCTTTAAAGTTTCGTTAGATTTCTCGTAGATTTTTTGCGTTTTTAACGCTCATATTTTTTTTCATAAAAGAATAAATGCATTGAAATCTAATAAATCCCCACCAGATTATAATATAGGAAAATAAATAATTACGCGTAAAACAAAGTTTGACAGCATAACGAGTTTCTGTGGCAGTTAACTCTTATCAAGAACAGATGAAGGTACGCTCTTGCTTTTATTTACTGATCGGACTTTTTATCTCGATGCTCGGGGCTGACAATCAAAAGATTTCACGAGCGCGCGCGCGGGGCTAAACGGTCATGAGAGCGCTTGAGAGGTGTTAGAAACACAAGTATTTTATTATATATTATTATTATTATTATTATTATTATTATTATTATTATTATTATAACAAGAGCACGATGGAGTTTATCTTCACCATGAGCAGAGTATGTTTCAAATTCGCCAAAGCGACGTGCAAGCTATAGCGCAGATTTTAAACTAACAGCAGCCAAGATTGAAAAGGCTTAAGAGCAATCGTGCAGCAGCAAGGCAGTTAGGACACAATCGACGGAGGAAATGTATGCAAAAATATATTATATGTACGAAATTAAAAATTTTTCCCCACTGAAATGCGTAGTACTTTTATTGAAGCATATATGACATATAAAAAAACTGTTCTTAGATTACCGATTGCGTGTGTGGTGGCGGGGAAGCGTATCGGCCGCCGCGCCATTACTGTCGGAGATTTTACATTTATGAACTACACGGTAATTAAAGTTCTGTCATGTTTATTATACGCTAATTTCGTTTGAAGTTCATAATACGACTTTTTATCCTAAAAAAAAAGGGTATCCTGACGTGTTTTGTGCTTTCAGATTCATTACAAAACTATAAACGCATTTAGAACATGCTTCGAGGTGGGATCGGAATGAAAAGTGAAATATAAACAGAATGCCACTTTACAACATATTTGTTGGCCTTCATTTTTGAAAACTTACATTCGTATTTTATTGGCGACGGGAAATTCAGATAAAAAGTGAAATATTGTAATATATAATGAACTATACATTGTAAATACAGGGTAATTAAAGTTCTGTGATTTATATTGTACGCTAATTTCGTCTGAAGTTCATTATGCAACTTTTCATTTGAATTTCCGGCGCCAAAAAAAAATACGAATGTACCTTCTCAATCCATGAAGTACAACTTTGATTCGATTTGTTAAAATGGCGACGGGCAGTGGAGAATTCAAATGAAAAGCGAATAAATGTAATAAATAATGAACTGTACATTGTATATACAGGAATATTAAGGTACTGTAATGTATATTATGCGCTAATTTCGTTTGATTTTCATCAGGACGGAATGCAACTGCATCACTTCAAAGCAGTATCAGTTTTCTGAAATCGTTGTTGTCATGCTGTTTGGAAAAAAAAAACAGTAGTTAGGCCGCACAGGCATTTTTTTACAACTTTTTTATCAGATAAGCCGCGGCGTTACTACCGTAAATTACGGTAAGCCTTCTGACTTAATGAATTTTTACTAATAGGAAGAAAATCTTAAAAGGCTTAATGTGCTTGTGAGAGCTGGTATTTCTAATGAAGATCAAGGTTTACTACTAAAAGGAATATTGGAGAAACTGATAAATGACTGCAGGTAAGCAAACTAGAGACACAGCCCACTTCTTTTTTTTTTTTCTTTTACAATGAAGAGGCCCATGCTTTTGGTATTTTTTAAAATACAGTTAAACCCTGTTAATACATAACCGCTTAATAAGTAATCCCACTTTATACGTGTTTTCCTTTGGTCCCATCCCCTTCTAAGCTATTTCCATATAAATGGATAATACATGTTTTTTTTGCTCGGTCCTTTGAAACACATATTAACGGGCATCTACTGTATGTCCCTATAAAATTAATAATAAATAAAAGAAGGAATTATTGTATACAAAATTAATTAATAATAAATTAAGAAGGAATTCATTGTATACATATGAAATTAATTGTATTTTGATATACAAAATTAATTTCATATGTATACCATAATTATTGTATTGCACAATAACTGATGAATTCTCCTAACTTAATAATATGCATTATAGACATGATTATTAATTATGGTACATTTTCTTTATAAGGGTGATTCAAAATGAGTTGAACAAAATCTGACAGCTTCTTGTGGAAGTCAGGTTGAGCAGTGGCGGCTCGTAGCTAAAATTTCTGGAGGTGCTTCATCAGAAAATTGTAATTTCTTCACGAACTAGGGAATAACTAGTGACATTAAGCTTAAAGATCATGTAATATACATGTATAAGAATATTATTTAAGAAAAAAAACACATTATATTGAATTTTATCGATATCGAAAGTGAAACTGGGGGTGCCACAGTGCCTATGGATGAACCACCACTGAGATTGAGTAAAAAATGTCATATGAACAGAAGTCAATTTCCAATTAAGTACAGTCGTCCCTCCACAAGTCGGCAACCTCTGTTCCAGGGCCTTGCCGACTTGTGGATTTTTCCGACTTGTAGAATTCCAAGATGGCGGATTCGTTTTCAAATTAAGTTAACCGTAATCACAAATCGCCATTTTAAGTTTTGTAAAGGAAAATGTAGCTGCTTAAGCTCGTTTTCCATTTAGTGACTCTTGGCATCTCATAATGTGTGGTGACTTTTGAGCCTCTTGAAATCGTCGTCTGCAGAAGCGTCATCATTAGCACGCGAACGCGGTCGTTTTTCATTTAGCGACTTTCAACCGTTATCCTGACTCGGGTCTGATCTGATTGGTCGAGTCACTGCAAACAATTGTTGCTCTCTCAAGGTGATGGAAAAAGAGGATATCGATCTCACCGATCACGTTCACGCTTTGAATTTATTACTATATCATTTTTACTTAATAAATAAATGATTCACCAAATTTTTATAACCTGTCTATTAATAAATTCACGAGGGAAAAGTCACGAGAACCCGTGTCAGCGAACCGCAGCTACAGCAGCCATGATTCTCCATCTGAATCGGCGAAGATAACTACCCAGAATCCATAGCGAAGTAGACTGCACCTGATTGGCTAGATCAAAAAGACGCCTAAAAATCTAGCCATTCCAGATCTTGAAAAGACGCGTGACTGACGTCGGACCGACGCCGAACAGACGCAGACGCTAATTGGAAAACGAGTGTGTTTTTTAAAAATTCCAAAAAAAAAAAGACGCAAATGCCTAACAAATGCCAAACCGACACTAAATGGAAACTGGCCTTTAGGGGAACCATAAAATTAGTCATATTTTAATCGTAATAACCGCCAACAAAAATCCCCAACTGGAAGTCATTGTCTGCCATCTTGGCTTGGTAAAAGTTGCCGACTTGTGGAATTTTCTGACTTGTAGAATACCGATTTGCGGAGGGATGACTGTATAGAGTTACAACAGATCAAAGTTTTATCAGTGTGTTAGCAAATAGATAAACAAAACGTATGTTATGAACCTATAATTAACATGTTAATTTAAAAGCATAAAGGAGTATACAATTTAGTATGACAAGTGCTTAAAATGTGTTTCTTGAGCCTGAATACAAGCACAACACCTACGAATCATTGAATCATAAACACAAACTATGGCATCGTTATTGTGAATTTGATTGGCCACATTAATTATGTGTTGGAGCAAATGTTCATGATTATTGATGTCAACCCTGTAGACTAGCTATGTGATCGTGAACTATTAATGGATTGTAGATGTATTTGTGTTTTAATGGTAACTATCTGTATGTTTTACAACTACACTTTCAAAAAGATGATCTCTTATAGTTATGCAACCAAGTGAAACAGGACCTAAGTTAATATACCAGTTATCACTTAAAATAACCTCCTCAACAAAATGTAGAAGTTTGTTATGCTCATTGTGAATCACTTTGTATAGAAAAATTTCATTTCTCTGATTAAAAGATACAAAAATAATATGTATGCATTAGTGTACTTGAGTCTTATATTGTATTTACTTTGGCAGTTATTAATTAAACTGTTATTTCACCCAGTACTCACGGGACCAAAAGAAAATTTATTATGTGATGTGTTGTTTGCTATACAACAATGAGTAGTATAGTTGGGGTTTCACAATTTATGATATTGCCCAAACACACTCCTCCACAGCAAAAAACAATCATTAAATACTTATGAGATAACAGTTACAATACACCCATGTAACAGATGCTTAGTCTAAATTCTCTTATTAGTATCACTTGTGAAGATTTTCTAAGTCTATGTCATTTTTTTTATGTGTTGTGCCCGCAATAATCTTTCTTACTTATTCTTATCATTTAATTATTTAACTACTGCAGTATCAATATCCTTTATGATCAGTTATAACAAATAAATGCATCATAATTTAAAGATTGGAACTAATTACTTTAAGAAAGAAAACAATCAATTATGATGATTCAAATTGTATCATTTTATTTATTCAAGGATTCAATTTAGCCAACTTAGATTGTTAGTCAAATATATATGAATATAGCATGTAAACAATTCGCAATACTTCTGAATTTCCAAGAATTGAAATTTTATGATAATTAGCTATACTTATTTAAAAGCTTTCCCAAGACTATCATTTAAACGTGCAAATGCAATAGTTCAATTTAAGTTCTATGGTCTCTCTCTTATAGAATCGAAGTGAGCTCATTTTAATTGTAAATAGGAAATATATGTTCACTTATCACTTATCTGTGTATTATGCTGTCACAGATTTAGACAGTATGTTGAGGAATCTGATGAACTTGTTCAATGATGATGACATTCGTTGGGGCCCATATGATGAATCATCGTTTACTCTCCCTTGTTGTGGTGTTGCTTTGTCACCCGTTGAGATCTTGATCCGATCCGCTTCCTTTCTCGTAAACCTTGGCCGTCGCTGCTCCTCCACCCCACGGCTACCACCGCCGTTACCTCGCGGATTCAACAGCTTGCTCTCAGCTTAATCACTTGCAAGAGACCTGGTTGATCCTTGCACCATGTCGTGGATAATTGTCACCCGGTTGAACCGCTTTCATTTGCATTTGTTCAATGCCTTTGAAATCTGGTTGATCTGCCTAGCTTGATTTTCAATGTCGCCAAAGCTCCGATGCTTTGGTCTCGATTTCGCCATTCAACAGCAACAGTTCCATGCGTGTGTCATTTTAAATGAAAACGTTCATGTCGAATCATTTGATATTCACAATTGTTCATCATAGATAATTGAGAAATCAAATATGCTACTTTGCATTGGAATCATTATTGAAAGAGCACCTTTGACATAGGAATCATAGTGACAGGACTCAGTTGAGAGACCTCCCTCGAAGGAATGCACACGTGCGAGAGAGATGAGAACAAAACACAGAGAGAGAGAGAGAGAGAGAGAGAGAGTTCCGCTTTTTCCCCTTTTATAAACAATGCTCGCTGCGCGGGAAAGCTTCAAACCGACCAATCATTGCCCTCACTGCACCAAGGATAAGAAAAGTTCGTTTGTGAGAAACTTTCGTTTCTTTCTTTTGCACATGATACAAGAGACACTCTGAAACCTGGCGGGTCGGAACAATGAGAGATAGGCTTAATTATATTTTAAGACTAAATGTATTAAAAATGTAAACAAGAGAAAAGAACGCATAATGATATTGAATAAAAGATAATTGCAAAAGAAGTGAAACTGACAGGAACTGATCATAAAGTCAAGTTCAAAACAAATTCAAATGAATATATTTGCATTTGTATTCGTGTGACATATCAGATATGTCACAATTATGAAGCACTAAATTCGAGCAGTATTCACTTCAACTGGTTACATGGCACTCTAAATTAAATAAAATCTTACAAACAATCCAAGAAGGAGCTTAATCTGAAGCACAGAAGTAAATTTAAATTCGAGAATTTAAAGTTTAGCTATAGTTCCTAATAAACAATGGAAATTCATTAATTCTCTCCAAATTTCCATCTATCTTATTGCTCAATGCAGTACAATTGTTAGTATAACATAAGTATTTGAGTAATTGTGCCTTGACAAAGCGATCACCATGTGTGTGTACTTACGTCAATAATGCCTAAAAGATAAACACAAAGTAACATTGTATTCATTTTTGACTCTTCCCTACCAATCAACTATTATATGAATTTCATTATCTTGGTATTTTGAAAGGTCACTGTTAGACCATGTGACCTGAAGTGGTCCATGAAAAACCCTGAATAGTTGATACAGCTGAGCTAAGACCTTGATAATCATATCGTTGAAAACAGAATTTGAAAATCTGTTTTCAAGTTATCATGCAAATGGCAGACAGCTGGAGGGATAAATGTACAGATCAAACATGCATTCTTATAAGTAGCTTTTAGCTAAAGCTCCTAATAAAGGGTTTTCCAAAAATGACTTTAGGATGTCGTTTTTTTACTAAAAAAATAAATTGGAAGAAAAAATTTTAATTTCCTTATTTCAATTTAATTAAAGTAACATTGAATGCAATTAAATGGTTACTACTTATTACATTTGGTCACAATCTGGCTGTGTTTACTTCCAATGCACATCTGACAGTTGATAATCAGACTGCCATTACTGTTATGGGACACTCTTAATTATTATTGTTAAGACATGAAGCTTCATACTGTTTGCAGATATGCACAATCATCATTTTACAGTTTACATAAAATGTTCAGAACAAGATACAGTATGGAAAGACTGTACCTGAATGGAAATTCATTAAGTTAGGTGTACATGGGCTCTTAAAAATTTAATGTGAGAATGTAAATAATGGTTAAAAATTTTAAAAGTTAATAATGCTTGATACATCAAAGTTTAAAACAAATCAAAACAAAAAATGGAGGGGGGGGGGGAAATAAAGAAAAGAATGAACTATGGAATGGAGAAGAAATAAGCAAAATTTGACAATACCTCTTTATGGATTAAGAAACATTGTCCAATTTCATCTTCCTGTCAACGTTTAAGTTAAAAAAGCAATGATATAATGAACTTCTTTTATATTTTTTCTGTATTAGCAGTACAGCCGGACCTCGAACATTCACGCTTCATGATCCACAAATTCACAGATCCGCAAAAATTTCAATGGAACTGAACTTATTTGCATCTGCGATTTTTTCACACATCCGCGTTTGTTTACTTATTTTACCTTACCGTGAATGCAAAATAAAATGGCAGCCAATGCCTGATCCATGAATTAGTAGGGGTAACTTTAGTATACTCTACTGTAAATGTGATAGTGTAACACATTTGTTATTTTTTTTTTAACGGTAATGAATTAAGCTAACTTTTAAATGAAATTAAAGTGTTTTGGACCATGACTGGGGTCATATTTAGGGTTTCAACTATAGAAATAAGCATGCCATTTTTAATGACTATACTGAACATCCGCGAATCCTCTTCATTCGCGACAGGTTCTGGAACCTAACTCGCAAATGTTCGAGATCTGACTGTACTCCTCATGATTGCAAGTAGTAATTAAAACATAACTTTACAATACTCAAGATAATCTTTTCTATTATAAGTTACAATGACTGATACGAGGCACGTTTTTTTAAATAGGTACTGTTTTGATATGTTTTGATATAAAGAGTATGATCTAAAACTTGGGGGAAACCAAGTCTTAACTCCTATTCTACTTTTTTTTTATTTTTATTATTTATTTAATAATTTTTTTTGTTATTATTAACATTAAGGCAATGATAAGTTTAATATTGAATAGTATAAACTCAATATTTGTAAAAGATTTATAAGAAATTGAGAATATAAATGAAATAATTAATTTTAATGGATACATTTTCAAGAACAAAATTACCAGAACCTGAAGATGGGCGCCATGTAACAACAGAATTGGACAAGTTAATGAATGCTTTACGGAAGAAAAAGCTGCAAGAACTAATTGATCAGGCAGAGGAGTTACAAATGTCTACAAAAACTGCAGAAAGTATTTTAGAAGAATTTCAAATCTTTAAAAAAATTCTTCAGAAATTGGCTGTAGAAGTAAGAATGAATAATGCATAATAATCACGTCATTTCCTTGAGTTTTCTTTTCCATTGTTTTTAAGTTTTTGGTTGATTTCTTATATTTAGGCACAAAACAGTATGCCAGATGTTATAATTTCAATGCTGACAGGGAAGAAGCTTATTGCATATTATCGCATTCCAGCTCATACAATATTATTTTCACCAAATAAAAATTTTCAAGGTCAATTTTGTGATGAAATTCAGACACTATGCTTAAAGGTATGATTGCAAAATTATTAAACAAAAGATATTTTTCTGTTTATACATTCAAATACAAAATTACAGTAACAATTTATCTTGCTATATACTTCATAAATTAGCAACTCATAAATTTTTTCTTGCGGAGTGCATTATGATTTGAGATCATATAACTTGCATTCTCAGTGAGCATGCCTTTAGGAAGAGGGCTATTTGCATGATGAATATTTTTTTCAATAGGAAGTAATTTTAAATTGAACAAAATGGTTCTTCATTTACGATGACTGTTCAATAGAAACATATTTGGAGTGTACAGTGACAAAGATATCACCTAGACAACAGAAAGCAGTTGTTTATATCCATTGTTAAGTACTTGTGAGGCATCTGTCACACATATCATATGCTCGGAAAAAATCTGGTAAATTTTAAAGGGTGGTAGAGGGGACCAAAATAAGCATTATCCATCAAATAATGTGTGTTTTTGTTCAAGTGCTGGTGACAAAGAAACATGTGAAAGGTGAAAGATAGTTAACAAAATTTTTATTGAGCGCTGTTTTACAACAGATACTCAAACAAGCAACCACCAACATGAACACATGCTTCATACCCCATCGGCGCATGGATAACCGCAGATTTTCAAAGATGCCAGGCATCTCCTTAACATCTCCAGCAGCAAGACAGTCTGGCAACGAGATCTTGCATGGAGTCAATGGGGGTATCGTAGATGGTGTTTTTCAAATGCCCTCACAAGAAGAAATCCAAATATGACAAATCAGGTGAGCGTGGTTGCCAGCAAACAGGTCCATCTCAACCTTTCCATCGGTTTGCATACGTGGCATCCAGGTAATCCCTGACATTGGTGCAAATATGTGCAGGAGCACCATCATGCTAGAACCACATTCTGTTTCGAATACATGCAGGAATGTCAGCCAGAAATACACATTGCAGGAAGATAGACGGATATATGAGAGAAGGATGAGACACAAAACCCTGGAATACAATAAATAATAGTTATTAATTAAAAAATTAAAAAAAGATAAAAAAATAAAATAATAAATAAATAATGATTAATAAATAATAAATAAAATGAAAATAAAATGCTGATGTTTCAGATAGATCAAAGCAAAAAGGATAGTCTATCCGAAACATCAGCTTTTTATTTTGATTTTATTTATTATTTATTAATTACTATTTATTTATTTTTTTTAATTTTTTAATTAATAACTACAATACTCATTTCCAAAAAAGTTGGGACAGTGCAAAATATATAGAAAAAACAAAAAGGGATGATGTAACAAAACTTTCTCGCGAATACAAAATAGCAGATATGTTTATGAAATGACATAAATATACTGTGTGCACCAAAACATTTTGTATCGTGGCCGGGACGTTCATTTTGAATGGGGGTGTTGCAACACGTTCCAAAATAGTAGGGACATACGTTGTAGAAAGCGCCGTTAGTAGTGGAACCTTCCGAATTGTTCGGGAATAATCTAGAATGATGACGTCGTACTACATTCCCTATAAATTACAGTTACCATCCGTCGTTCAGGTAACTTATTCGGAACGATGGGTCGAAGCAAGCCAGTTAGCGAAGATCTTCGTGTTCGAATCATTCAAGAATTCACAAACAACATTTCTCAGCGTGCAATAGCCAGAAGATTTAACCTGTCATCATCTACAGTACGTAATATTATCAAGCGCTACCGAGATAGTGGTGAGATCACAGTTCGGAAAGGCCAAGGTAGAAAACCTATTCTGAATGCTCGAGCTCTTCGGATCCTCCGACGTCACTGCATCACGCATAGGAATGCTGCGATTACGGACATAGCCACGTGGGCCCGCGATTTCTTCCGGAAGCCATTATCGTTGAATACTGTACGCCAGTGCATCCACAAATGCAAACTTAAATTATACTGTGCACAACGGAAGCCATACATCAACAAACGACAGCAACGTCGCCGTCTGATATGGGCTCGAGCCCATCGCAATTGGTCCCAAGCACGCTGGAAGAGCATATTGTGGTCCGATGAATCAACCTTTACGATTGTTTACGGAAATAATGGACGCCGTACACTCCGGACCAAAGACAAAAAGGATATTCCCGCGTGCTACAGGCGTTCGGTACAGAAACCACCGTCTGTCATGGTCTGGGGCTGTATTAGTGGCCATGGAATGGGAAACTTGCACATCTGCAATGGCACCGTCAATGCTGAAGCGTATATGCAGATCCTGGAACAAGCTATGGTGCCATCTAAGAGGCGCCTGTTTGGACGACGTCAATATATATTTCAACAAGACAAAGCCAGACCGCATGCAGCGCGCATAACTTCTGCATGGCTACGTCAGCAGTGCATTCGTATGTTGGATTAGACCCCTTGCAGCCCGGATCTGTCGCCTATAGAAAACGTTTGGCGTATTATTAAACGAAAACTACGACAGCGACGACCCTGGACAGTTGAACAGCTGAAAACCTATATCCAACAGGAATGGGACAGAATTCCGGTTACGGTGTTAGAAAGATTGGTGTCATCGATGCCCAGAAGATTACAGTGTGTCATCAAGAGGAGAGGTGACGCCACACTGTAGTAAACGCCGTGCTGTCCCAACTTTTTTGGGAGTGTGTTGCACGTGCCAAACAGGAAACCCACCTGTATCTTTCTTTAAGCATATAAGACATGTGATCCCATGCCTAATTTATCGTTTATGTATTATAATGCGTTGAAATAAACGGTAATACAATAATCCAAACAAATGTGTTGGAGTTCTTCTTATACGTTGCACTGTCCCAACTTTTTTGGATATGAGTATTGTATTATTTATTGCAGGAAGATGGAATATGTGTGCCCATCCAAGTGATGAGTTAGGACCAGAGGTGCACCAGACCAGCCCACACATTGATTGAAAATCTTCACTGGTATACATGTGGTCTTGTTGCATGTGGATTTTCCTTCTCCTGTAAATGTAGCTTCATCTTTGAATATATTGCTTATGTGGGGAAGTCTGGCTGTAGTGCAGCCTGTTGCAGGTACCAACAGGCGAACTCTACAAGAAGAGGATAGTCTCCCACTGCCAATGCCTACACCCTTTGTAAGTGGAATGGGCGCATGCCTTCATCATGTACCATCTCTCATACGAGTGAACACCTCAGAGCCAGCTCAAGTGCAACAGCTCTCATGCTTGTTGAAGGATTGAGCTCAACTGCTAGCACTGACAGATCCACTTTCACAAAGCTGGTGGTGCACACGCTCAAACGTTTGTCGATTCAACAGTTGTCTCATCACGAATCATTCCCTGTACAACCTCTGAGTAGCTAGACCATTTCCGTTCGCTGCCCATACATCACATGCATATTTGCAAGCTCTGCATGCTGTTGTAAATCCCAGTGAGGAAATAACGCCTTTACTCCCAGATATCATCAACTGCCGTACTTAAATGCATTCTGGACATACAATTCTTATTTTGGTCCTCTCTACCACTCTTTAAAATTTTGCCAGATATTTTCTGAGTACCCTGTATTAGCTGTTTGCTTCTTTCTAAAAGTTATGATCAGGTTGGAAGATGCCATTCATGAAGAACAAGCCATCAAAAGATAATTTGCAACCTGTTATTTAATTTTTGGCCACTGAAGGCATCAGCCAATAGAAATTTTTACAAGAAAGCAAGCTGTCTATGGCAACCATAGTTATTCTCATATGGCAATGGTTGAATGGTGCAAAAATTTATTCTCAAATGGTCTGCCTTCCCTCATGTAGCCTGAAAGATTCAAGGTCTGCTCCCTCACATATATTGGGAAGTCTTAAAACATCCACCTTACAGTCCCAAATTTTCACTAGGTGATTCCCATGGCATTGGCCCTCTAAAATAATCACTAAAAGGATGATGGTTCAATTCCAACACTGATGTAAAGTTTGCTCTTACGCAGTGATTCTGCCAACAACCGCAGGAAGTTTACTAGATGAGACTCTATAGATTAGTGGAACAAAAGGACACATGCCTTAATGTTCATGCAAATTTCTTCTAAATTCTTTGAATGAAAACTGTTCCCAGCCTCTAAACATGTTTCTATTAAACAATCCTCATAATATTAAACTATTCTTAAAATTATCCTATCCTTTACATCCTGTATATAAATGGCTTGCTGCTTAACTGATACTGAATGGTATAGATGGTGAATAAAGAAATGAAAAATTATACGAGTTTTTATTCATGAATAAAATTCTTTATGATATATGAATTCACGAATTAAGATAAGAATGAATAGATGGTAGCACAAGAAGAAAAAGCTCACTGAAAATGATGAGAAATTTGTGTGCAAATCATTTAACTGGTTTTATTAAATTTTCAATCCATAATCTTTCATTGTATTGTTTAGGAAATTTATTTGGTCATGAAAATGAAATATTTTATGGCTAAAAAAAATATACAGTTCTTATAATGCACAGTATAGACCTTTTTTATGTGAGGGCGAGTCAAATGAAAGTTAACCAACACAATTTTTACAGAATGTGAATGAATTTATTCGAAAAAAATTTCCACCGGCATTTAAACATTTATCCCAGTGGCAACAAGGCCAGTTATTCCATGTGCATCAAAGTCTCTGGGTTTCTGCTCCAGAATATCTCTAATCCCTAACTGCTGCCTTCATCGTCTGACAAGAGGTGCTGACCTTTCAGTTGCTTATTACGATGACCAAAAATGTGAGCACAGCCAAGGCATCAATACTATTCTGCTAATTTGCTTGATCAACTCATCAATCTGCACAATTGTGTTTGTGTGATTGCATGTGGACTTTGACATGTCTTGGGTCATCACAACAACTGTTTCTACCTTTGTTTCACAGCAGCCAATGATATGCAGATTGTCATACTGTAAAACATCTTCAGCAGTTAAGAATCTTACAGGACCATGCTAATGAATGTTCAGAGCATCCACACACACAGTTGATTTATCTGTTACAGATTCAATTCATAATCACTTACCTGATGACTGCATGTGACTTCGACACAAGCAAGATGGCATTACTATGCAAACAAGTGCTACTGTTATTGACAAATCACTGTGGCATAGGTTGTGTTGGCTCACTTTCATTTGACTCACCTAATAAAAAAGCTCGTTTTCAGAAATCAAAACAGATCAACTTCATAACTTCAACCTTCTTTTTATGATTAAGTCTAAAAAATTAATTAATAGTATCATCATTAAAGTTTCATTTTTCCCTTTGTTTTTTAAAAGTATCCTGGCAAAGATCAATCAGAATTAATCCCAGCAATGCTAAGAATTAAATTGTGGCTTGGTCTGGAAACACAGCATAACAACTGTGCACAAAGTAATGAAGAGGCTGAATTGTGCATTTTTGCAGAAACAGTTAGTAAAATAAAATCTTTCAGAAATTTTTAATCTCGCTAATTTCTCACATATTTTGCATTTATATATATATTTTGGATTAACAGTATGAAAATCAGGTCAACATTCTGGGAAAATGGACCACAAGAGGTCCTATGATGACTAGAGCAACATGGTCGGATTCTTATGGACAGGTAACTAAAAAGAGGAAAGAAAAGATATCTCCTATCCACAAGAAATTTTAATTTCTGGAACACATGCTGTGTATTTCAATCACCCTATGACCATCTGTCAGTGTAATATAGTACACTATATGATCACAAATATCCGGACACATGCACGTTTGCGCTCTAGCCACGATTTCATGGAAATCAATAGGGTGTTGCACATCCCTTTGCCCGAATCACAGCTTCCACCCTTCGGGGAAGACTTTCCACCAAATGTTGGTAGGTACTTTCCGGAATGTTCCTCCATTCCTCCCGAAGAGCGAGAATCAGTTCAGGCACAGAAGTTGGCCGATGTGATCTGGCCCGCAAGCGTCTTTCCAATTCATCCCACAGACTCTCTATAGGATTGAGGTCGGGACTTTGTGCCGGCCAACCCATTTCTTCGACCCCTGAGCCCGCAAACCACTGCTGTACACGCCTCGCTTTGTGGCACGGAGCATTGTCGTGTTGGTAGAGAAATGGCCCGTTTCCGAAAAATTGCCACAACGTTGGAAGTGCACAGTTGTCCAAAACATTCAGATAACGGTCGGAGTTCATGATTCCTTGCACAGGAACGAGCTGGCCCAGTCCGTACCATGAAAATGAGCCCCACACCATGACTCCTCCTCCTCCGAACTTGACTGTGGGCTCTGTGCACTCAGGTTAGAAGCGTTCTCCAGGTATGCGCCAAACCCAAACTCGTCCATCGGATTGCCAGAGTGTGTAGCGAGATTCGTCTGTCCACATTACACGTTTCCATTGGTCCATTGTCCAGTTTCTGTGGGCTTTGCACCACTCCAGACGTCGCTTGGCGTCGACCCTGCTGATGTGGGGCTTGTGGGCAGCAGCACGGCCATGGAATCCCATCGTGTGCACTTCCTGACGTATTGTCATGGTACTGGCATCATTTGCAGAGGCGTTTCGAAACTCTGTGGCAATTTTTTCCGCCGAGGACTTCCGGTTGCTGCGGGTGACACGACGAAACACTCGACGGTCTCTGTCCGTTAGTTTCTTGGGTCTACCGGTTCGTTGTTGAACTGTTGTTGATCCCCGGGTCTTCCATTTCATAATGACATCGCCTACTGTCGACTTGGGTATCTGAAGAAGGCTGGAAATGTCACGCACGGACTTGCCGCATAGGTGACATCCAACGATGGTTCCACGTTGGAACTCACTGAGCTCTGCCGAACGACCCATTCTTGCCAATGTCCAAGCAGAGTTGTGTCTGAAGGTGTGGGAAGCTATTTAAATGATGTACAAGTCATTATCATGTGACATTGGGCCAATCGATGATCTGTGAGGGGTGTCCGGATATTTTTGATCATATAGTGTATATCAGTATTACCCTGAAAGTCGATTACATTTTCTTACCATTTCTAGATTTCCAGTTTCTTACCTCACTTGGAATATACACTGTCCTATCAAAAGTCATGGGACACCATCACTTTAATAGAAACACTCAAAAATATACATATTTTAGTATCTTGTTGGTCCAGCTTTTGCTGCTATCACAGCTTCTACTCTCTAGGGCATACTGTCCACAAGTTTTTGATACGTTTCGACAGGTAATTTTCGCCATTCTGCCATAAGTGTCTTGGACAGTTCGGTCACGGATTTTGGGGGTTCCGCACAAGCGTGCAATCGACGTTCCAACACGTCGCGCAGAAGTTTGATGGGGTTCAGATCGGGGCTCTGGGCAGGCCAGTCAAGTTCTCGAACCCCCTTTTCACCAAACCATGTGCCTACAGCCCTTGCTTTATGGCAAGGTGCGTTATCGTGCTGAAACAGAAAAGGGCCATTGCCAAAGCACCCCCACAGAAACGGTTGCACCCAACCCATTCTAAGAAACTCACCCCCACACCATCACCGACCCTCCGCCGAACTTCACCGTGGGCACAACACAGCTTGGCAGATAACGTTCGCCGGGCTGTAGAGATTGTGCCAAGATGGTGTAGTGGGACTCATCACTCCATTCAACCATTCGCCATTGATCCAGAGTCCAATGTCGTCACTCTTTGCACCACTGTAATCTCCTCGTTGCGTTGCTGGTGCTCTGATGTGAGGTTTGCGAGCTGCTGCTCTGCCATAAAAACCCATCGCATGCAGTTCCCTGTGAACATCAGGGTGCTCACAGTTGTTTCCGTCGACTCTATGAACGATCTTGTCAGTCCATCAAGCGATGTGTGACGGTTTGCAGTGACCACTTTATGAAGAGCCCTTTGGTCTCTGGTGGACATGATCTTGGGTCTTCCAGTCTTAGGTGGAACACTTGTGGTGCCTTTCTCTTTACATGCCCGGATGACGTTGTGAACGGTCGATTTTGGGATGTTTAGGAGGGTTGACATCTCTAACAGTTTTGCCTGCGAGATGGCACCCAACAATTGTATCCCTTTGGAAGTCTGAAAGCACTTTTGATTGTACCAACAGTCAAAATTTTTTTAGATCAGCGGCTTAACCAATTCTTGCTTTAATTTATTAGATACTCCCTCTCGTGCCTCCGTCCACAGAAGCGGTTTCTCCTTTCTTAGCAATTGAAAGGGCTGGTTCTGCTATTTTAGAGTATCTTGAAATGAAATACTGGTATGCTGTGCCTACTAGACGTTGTTCAACACGTATTAACGGACCCAACGCATGCCAGGAAAACATTCCCCAGACAATAACACTGCCCGCACCGGCCTGAAGGGTTGTACTCATGCATGCGGGGTCCATGCTTTCGGATTTACATTTTCGTGCACACTTTTGGCAAATGTTCATGATTTTCACCGAAAGTCATCCAAATGGGTGGATTTACAGTTTCGTGAACACATATTGCCAAACTTTCATGATTTTCACCGAAAGTCACCCAAATGGGTGGGTCACGTAAGCATCTTCTCATAATAGCATACTCTCTGTTATGTAGTGCTGGGAAGAATGATGACAGTGAAATTGCAAAGGAATGTCCCATTTTCATGCAAATCAGGGTTGTCCCATGACTTTTGATAGGGTAGTGTGTTATTGGTTATATGGTGACTGAAATATCAGGTGGTGCAAAAAGCACTGTCAATTCTTTTGGCATCATCATTTCAATAGGCAATAACCACAGGAATTCAAAATTTAAGTCGTACAGAAATGATTGACACAAGCCCTCTCATGCCATAAACAAACTCCATATGACAGCATAACACCAATAAATTTAGAGCAGGGGTGTTGAGAAATGTGAAATACACAGATGGTGCTACCAACTGGTTAAAGGATTAAGGTGGGCGGCTGTTCTTTCCATCTCTAGAGACAACAAAGATGGAAGGTGATTATCATGGGCAGTGATGGATGGTGTGGTTTTTGTGGAAATAAGGGGTTTCAGGAGGTGATATCCATTGTTGTATGGTATCGGTGTGCGGAGACAAGGCACAGTCATGGCGAACTATGTTCTGCTGGTTGGCCAAGTTCAACAGTGGACAGGGAACTGCAGCCAAAGATGTGAGCATAGGATGACCTTCAACATGCAAAATGTGGACTCCTTGTTATGTTTGATTTTGGTGAACACGTATATAATATTAGATGACCTGCAGAACAAAACAGGGGAATTGCGGACTATTGTCCATTGATTGTGATCCAACACACCCAAATTACAGGGTTAGCAAGAAATAAGTTTCCCATGATGCGCTTGACATTTATTAAATAAAAAGTTTTAGTACAAAAATCTGCCAATAGATGGCACTCTAACACAAATGGTATTTCTTCGCATATATGGAAAATGTGAAACATCATGTGCATTACAGCGCATGCCTATTAGCATTATTCTTCGGATAAAAAGACAAAGGATTCTGCACGAGCATTAGTTACTGCTCTGCACAGCTGTTGTAGGTGTAAAGAAATTCTGTCGTATGAAGTGGATATGAAGAGGTCCAATGACTCCATGTACGCAAGATGATACAGGAAGATGAAATGGATTTATGTGTATTATAGCGCCACCTATCGGCGGATTTTTGTACTAAAAATTTTTATTTAATAAATGTCAAGCGCTTCGTTTGAATTATCTGTAGTTCAAATTTTATCTCATTTGGACCAATAGAACACATTCTACAGCCCTCTGAAGAGGGAAATTATTTCTTGCTAACCCTGTATGATTCACCACAGCCATTTGGAAACTTCCAGGCAAGTGGCTGAAGTGCGCACTTGAATGGAGAGTATGTTAATTAATTTAACATGCAGTTTTTGTGAATAAAATATTTTCCATCCTGTGACTGTATTTCTTTATGATCCTAGTATTATTACAACCTCAATGCATATCATTTAAAACTAGAAATATTTGTCTTTGAAAAAGAGGTAATAAAATGCTTGAGGCTTTTTCTGTTAGCAAGATACCGACATTTGCAATGGCCTCAGTTGAAGTAAAAATTCATGCGGCTCTACTTTAGGCATTTAAATTAAGGTATAAAGGGACGGAGGCAGCCAGAAACATCCATCAAGCATTTGGTTTACCAAGTTCTGCATTGAAGAGAGACACTTGAAGTTGATCCTTGTTCTGGAAATCTTTATTGAGTTTGAACCTCACAAAACTTGTCAGGAACTGGGGAAATAGGCTCAGTCTTATCAATGGTTTTCAAAAAATGAACCATCGAAGAAGGTCAGTAAATAAAACTTCTACCCCAAGAAGGTAATGCTTTCCACCACAGGCAGAGTAACATAATGAGCTCCTCGAACTTGGCAAAACCATCACTGCACGAGAATAGTGTGAGATGCTGCAGTGTACACTTTACATGTAATGCAGCCAGCACTGGTTAACAGAAAAGGTGCTCTGTTGCTCAGGATAATGCTCATCCACATGGCACAAAAATGAATCTGGAAAAAATTCTGCAGTTGTGAGTGGAGGTTTTGCCTTCTTTTAAGTCTAAAGTTTTACAGCGAGGGCACCAAAAAAGTTGATAGAATGTTGGGAGAAGATCATTGTGTAAGAGAATTAGGCGGAGATTATTTTGATGAATAAAAATATTAGGTAATAAAAAAATTAGGTAATGAAGCTGTTCAATAATTCTTTTAATTGTTCTAAAAACAACAGAACTTTCTGAGCCGGCTGATACATATACACCCATACATCCTTGTTCTCTGACGAATCCTGCTTCAGCCTGGAAAGCTATTCTCATTGTCTTTATGTCTGTATAGAGCAAGTACTAAGTTGACACTTAGTAAAATCATCAAATGGAGTCAGCCGTTATATAATAGTCGTCCAGGTCTACTGCTGTGACATCTTGCAACAATACATGTGACTTTTCTGGGGAGTACTCAGACCAGAGTTACTCTACATGGATGATAACATCCGTCCACACAGTACAACATCGTGGAAGAGTACAGAGGGTTGATTCAGATAAAATGAGACAACTTTAAACGCCGCATATGACCTTGACAGAATGTGATTTGCATGACTCGTCCACTATTCATGGGGATTAGCTTTGTATACACTTGTTGCTGTTATTTGGGACATTTCGTGCTGAAACATGGCTTCCAAAATCACAGCTTTTTGGGAAGGGTATATGTTTGGCCTTTCCGACACTAACTTCAGTCTTTCGTGCATTGTGGAATTATGCAAACGAAATGGTATTGTGGTATCCAAAGCTACTGTGGGTCAAATAATCAAAAAGAACAAATTGCAACCATCTAATGAACGTGGACGAGCAGAGAAGCAGACCAGAAACAAGCCCCAGCCAACATGCCCAGCTCAGATGGTGCGAGAAATCCGGTCTGAAGTGCTGAAAGAAAATCCCCACACACAGAGAAGTCTAGCCCAAAGGAAAGGTATTTCACAGGCAACAGTCTCCAGAATAATTCATGACAATCTTGGGCTGGAGCGACGTCATAAAGCGCGCGGTCACTGACTGCATCAAGCCACACTGCCAAGTCATCTGTGGCTTACTACAGGAAGATGGAACAGGAGACGGGCATACGAGTTATTCCCTTCTCTCATGTGCCTGTAAAATCTCCTGACGCATCACTGATGGATTTCTGTGGTTTTGGTCTCCTGAAACGACGGCTCGGAAGTCGCCGACCAAAACCGTTGATGGACTATGGAAAGTGTGTCAGCAGGTGTGGAACGAACTTCCCATGGAGTCGCTCAAACTCAGCCTACTTCAGTGGGAATTATGGTGCCGGGCAATAGTCCAACAACGTGGCTCTCACATCGAACACAACCGATGGTGGCACCATGGTATTACACCATCGTAACAGAACTGCAAAGTCGTCTCATTTTATCTGAATCAACCCTCTGTATCTTGAACGTGAGGATACCCAACATATGGAGAGACCTTATTACCCGGATATAAATCTCATTGAGCATCCATGGAATGCCCTCAGCAGATGTGTTGCATCTGTACTGTCACTGCCTAGGACTCTCCAAGAAATATATCAAGTGATGGTTTGGGAGTGGAACCTATTGCATTAAAACTGCTGGACAAATTAGTAAGTGGTATGCCATGACTTTGTGCAGTTGTATGGCTTATTGAACATTATATGTGCTTCCCACATGCCATGGAATGGCACTATGGAAGGGGGGGAGGAGTGTTAGTGATAGTTTGTTTGCATACAGTGATGCTGCCACCTTTTTTTTTATTTTCTGCATACATTATGTTGATAATAAAGCTTACTGTATCTCTCTGCAAAGTTCGATAACATTTTATGGACCAGAACAGCCCAATCTTCTAAATCCTTTCTCTCATCATATTATTTAGTCTCTCCAGGTAATTATGAGGATTGTTCAATAGAAACAAATTTAGAGGCAGGAAAGTATTTTTTATTCAAAGAATTTAAAAGAAATCTCCATGAACATATTGCATGAGTCCCATTGGTGCACTAATCTATAGATCCCCATCTGATAAAATTTTCTACAGTTGTTGGTAAAACCATTGCATAACAGCAAATCCTATGTCGGCATCAGAATTGAAATGACATCCTTTTAGTGATTGTTTCAGAGAGCCATATACATGAAATCTCTGGGACAAGTCGGAACTGTAAGGTTGATATTCTAAAACTTCCCAATGTATGTGAACAAGGAGAGCTTGACTCTTTCGGACTACATGAGGGCAGGCATTATCATGCAGAAGGATAACACTGTTTGTGAGTTTCCTGGAATGCTTATTTTTGAAACTGGCAAATAAACATTGTAAGATGCCTGCATATTGATCAGCATTGTTGTTGGTATCAGGTTTCTTAAAGTCTAAGAGCACCTTGGTAATCAAAAATTGAATAACAGCACACATATTATCTTTGGACGGACTGTCTACCATGAACACCATCTTCCATCTTAACCATAACTCTTAGAAAGAAGCATACTTTCCATTATCTAGGCCATATCTTTGTGGCTACGCCAACACGATATAACCACTGTTTCTATTGAACAGTCCTCTAAATACTAAATTAGAGATATTTCATTTTTTCCTGATTTTTTTTATAAATTTTATATTAAATTTGATGATATTTCTGGAATTAAAGATGTCAATCCCACGTGAAAAGTTTACAGCACCTACTGGTTGGACATTTGAAGGAGAGTGGTTCATCAGCCCAGAAATTAGGTTAGACAATTAAACTGTTATAGGTTAGATTAATTCAGAAGTTATAGTTGAATTGCAATGATGATGTTGATATTGGGTGGTTTATAAGTTTTTCTTTGTGAAGATTTCTTGAAGTCATACAGATCGGTTGCTTTCATTTTGCGAGTCTCTTTGACTAATTCCCAATATCAATTATGCAGAATTCACTCATGATTTCTGAACTGACAATATTCTTTTATTAATTTTATGTTAATTATTTATTGCTTTATATGCTGGAAGTTTCTCTTTTTCATTTTTTCAAGTACAGTGCTCACTCTATATAACGGCGCTCTACATAATGCCAAATTTATAATGGTAAGTCCATATAACAAAGTTTTTATTTTCTGGAAATAAAAACTGCAGTCTCGTTCATGTCTACAGTTTTTATTTTCTGGAAAAAAACTTCATTATATGAACTCGCCGTTAGAAATTTGGCATTATGTAGAGTTCTGTTATATAGAGGGAGTATTATGTTTAATATTAATGCTATCTTTTAATACTATAAATGCACTGGCTAATTCCACACCTCACCTAATAAGTGCTCCCCATGTGCCTGCAGAATTGCCTGGACTCTTCTGGGCACTGATTCCACAAGGTGCATTAAGCATTTCACAAAGATACTGCCTGTATAGTAGTCCAAAGTTGCACAGTAGTAATGAGTTGAGGCTATATATTCCAATTCATCCTGAAGATTTTCTATTGGGTTAAGATCAAATGATTATCTCAAGGGGCCCGTGCTGTCACGTAGCTGATGCCAGATCCTAGCAGCCCCTCCACTAGAACAGTTGCAAATGGGACTCATCAGACTGGGGAATCCTTCTCCAATTGTCTACAGTCCCATTTTGGTGGTCACTTGTTACTTAAATGTATTTATTTTGTGTGTGCTTATTATGCTGTTATCCTCCACATGTCCAGCATTGTGCAGCTGTGCTGTATGGTATTGTGCTGTTGTCTGTTATCACATTAGTGACCTTTGATGACCCTAGACATCCTTGCCCACCTTGGCCATCTATAGGTATGTTTTTAGAGGTGTTTTATTTCCTTGATCATGTCATTTGGCAAACATTCTTGAAACAGTGGTATGTGAGAAACCTAAAAGGGTCACTATTGGGTTGGAGCAAGCTGGTAACTGCTCTATCATGTCATGTTCAAAGTCGGTGTGGAATTTTGCCATGCTCATTTTGTTGTTGGAATTGAAGTGAAGGTTCACTATGATGCTTATTGTTCCCCCTATATTCTGTTTGAGCACAACCCATTTGCATGTTGATGGCGCAAATTCCTAAAAAACTAATCACTGACATTGTGAGTGTAAATACAAGGATCGTCCAGAAAGTAAAGAACAATTGGGTGTATCTCAGCAAAAAACAAAAGATATCAAAACAAAAATTTATTTGCAACAATACTAAACCTAACACGACTTTTCTACATAATCACCATTGTTATTGAGGCACTTGTCATTTCAGTGCCAATGTTATACTCATCTGCCAACAATAACTGAATCCAAATGCCAGTCCATGGAGTAGCATCCCACGCATTCTCCTTCAAAAAACGGATACGAACCAGGGACCACAAATATACAGCTCATCGCCTCTATCAGCTAAGCTACCATGGATACATGATGGCAAGATTGTCTCCACATGTCCTAAAGGCTAAAGGTTATAAGGAATCAATGTGGAGTCCCAGTGAAAGGGCAGGTGCCCAGCTCATAGATTGGGAATTCCTCCTTTATAAACAACATCATAAAGCTGCTGAAAACACATAAGAAAGTAATAAATTAGAACTGGACTTAATGCTACAAGCATAAGGTAAAGATACTATATGAAAAAACAGAAGGAAAAAATTTCACAACTTGATTTTGAATCAGGGACCACAAGTATCCATTTCGTTGCCTCTATCATCTGGGCGATTGCGTTCATGTAAAATGGGGCTTGTTTTAGAGCAATGAATAACACTTAATATTGTAGTTGTTATATTCATGCCCAATGCTTTTTCTTTACAAAGGACAATATGATAAAAAAGGAGTTTTACTTAATATTTCATTAATAAAAATCATAAGTCTGACCAGCAGGCTTTGCAGGCTTTACTTTCTTTCTAATAACCTGTATATTAAAAATTCCTTTGGAAATAATCAGCATTTATTATTTAATTTTTTCATATAAAGTAATTTTATGTTATTAATATCACATGTGTTCTTTTTTTAGTAAAGAATATGAACAAGATGCTGAATGTACAGTATTTTTAGAAATAATTGTCGAAAATCAGTGTAGAGGATTTGGTGGTACTTGGCATCCAACCTCCCATCCTTGGACAGACCTTGTAATAGCATATATTTAACTTTAGAATCATGGTTTAATAATTATAAAGTTAAGAGTTAATAAAGACTGAATCTATATTGTACTTTTACCCTTTCTGTGACAAAGCGAGGAAATCCTACAGTATCTTGGGAACAGTTTCAATGCCCAAATGGCTGGGAGTGGAATGATTATTGGCAAGTGGATTTGCAAAGAGCTGTGGACGAAGAAGGTTAATGTGATCAACAAATGCATTTTCATACTCTTAGAATATTTAAATTAAATGAAAAATGAAAATTATAAAATAACACAATCTTTACAGGATGGGAATATGCAATTGATGGAAACTTCGGGGGATTTTCAGCCTGTGAAAAAACTTATCACATGTTTCGTAGTCGGCGATGGACAAGAAGTCGAGCATGGAAAAATCTTCATCAATCACTGGATGTATTTAAAGACAAAATATATAAATTTAAATACTAATTTAATGTGACATAAGCAATAATTATTACATTTCAACAGGACATATCAGAAGCAAGCAGCCAGATAGACGATTCTGAAGGTTGGGAATATGCCACAATGTTCAATAAAAAATTTCATATAACAAAGCAAAAATTGGATCTTGTTCGCAGACGGAGATGGCATCGCAAGCTAGTACCCATTTCTCATGGACCACTTCCCGTGTTTCATTTTGCTGACTCGAGAAAACATGATGTATGTAAATCTAAATGTTAAGTAGAAGCACTTTTTGAATTTTAGAAATTTTCGTTATTTTATATTGTTTACTTCATGTATAGAAGCCAATGCTAAATATATTTCAAAATGACAATGGTCCTGTTGAAGAAGACAATCGTATTCAAGCTGTAGCATTTTATACAGTACCCAGAATGCAAATAATATATAAAGGTCTGAATTAGCAATAATAATAGACACCAAAAAACTCACGAATAACAAAGTTGGGATAAGAGACCACTTTACACAAAGATAGGTGTTTTACTTCCACAAATGTACATTTCTACAACAAGCTATCTTCTTCAGCATGTCAAGAAGACAGCTTAACTGTATAAATGTACATTCGTGGGAAGTAAAATATCCCTTTTTTATTTTGGAAAAGTGGTCTCTTATCCTAGCTTTGTTGATTTTTGAATTGTCAAAAACAGAAAAAAAAAATCATCTCTAAAATTATTTTTTGAACATTTTTTCTCAATTCTAGAGGAATATAAATTTGATCTTCGAGTTTACGTTTATCAAGCACGAGATCTTATAGCAGCAGATAAGACAGGTTTTTCAGGTGAAGTTCAAAAATCCATTGTGAAATATTGTACCTCTCTAATTGAAGATTCCGTGGCCTACTTTATCTGGGTTTCTCTCCTCCCTATTTCCTGCCATTACTTACTGTCTTGATTTATTTATTTTGCTTTCTCTAAAACCATTAAAATGTACACAAATAGCTTTTTTTAAACTTCTACATATTTTCATATGTCAAAACTGTAAAATTGCATGACATAAATAAGCCTGTGGAAACAAGGATCCAAAAAAAAAACAAACAAAAAAAAAAAACAAGAGAAATTTAGATTTCTTGAATTAGAAATCTTTGTCTACAACTCCACAGCCATGGAAACATATTTTGGTTCTTTAACAATAATACGCTGGCTCAGAAAATTTTCTGGTTAGGAATGAGTCAAATTATATCCTCAACTCAGGGAGATACAATGTAGTCAATTGTTCTTTTTTATAAGAATTTTGTTTCTTCTTTTTTCACCAACATCATTAATTTGTCAATTGCAGATCCATTTACTTATGTATGTTTCCAGAACAGGAGTCAGAAATCAGAGATTATAAAGCAAACTCTTTGCCCAACATGGGATCAGACATTAATTTTTACACAACTTAGTTTATATGGTCAAAGGGAAACAATATTGAAGAATATTCCCAAGATTAATGTCGAAATATATGATTATGACAATATTGTGAGAAACTTTTATACTATTAATGAAATCCAGTAATCTTGCTAACATAATTAGAGAGCAAGGTTAATAAATTTACTTTAAATTTCATCTAGGGTCCTCCTGAATTCCTTGGTCGGACAATGATAGACCCTAAAGTTCACAAAAGTAACAGATTTGCTCCTCCAAAACTACAATGGTTTCCTGTGAAATTAGCTAACAAACCAGCTGGTGAATTGCTTGCAGCAGCAGAAATTTTTCAGGTAGAGTTGCCTTTAAAATATGTCCTTTTTAAATCTCTAATATAAGCCAATAAAGCCAATCTTATCTATGATGTATTCAAATAATAATGATTCATATTAAGATTCATCCCCAACTTTTCACACAAAAATAAAAAATTTTAAATAGAGGGGGGGGGGGAACTTATATACCATAAATATATAAATTAATTAAGATATAGTAATTAAGGTCTCTATTTGCTCAGGAAATTGCTGTGACAGATATAAATGCTGTAAAATACACACCTTCTGGAAAAGTTAAGAGATTTTTACAGGGCGTTTCTAAATGAAAGGACATAATTACATAGTGTGATTCCATGAATAATTTAAGCAAAAAAGTTCCTTATTGAAAATGTCTAAAACTCAAACTTTAGGGTCTAAAAAATATTGTATCGTTATGTCATTTATGAACTTCTTGCACCTATGTCACATAATGAACTATGCTATGCCATGAGAAAATTGCAATAATTGTTGAGATTAAATGACATATTCTGCCAACTTTTTAGCAAACTTTGTGCAACATTTAGACCCTTAATATTTGAGTTTTGAACATTTTGCATAAGGATCTGCTTCAAGTTCATATCCTAGAAGTTTGTTCAGCCCTTTCAGAAACACCCTGTAGATACAAGTTTTTGTTCAAATGAAAAATGCCTCTAGAAGGTGATAAAAAGATCAGAAAGTGTCCTTCCTTAAAATTAAATTGGAAATACAGTATAATGTCAAGTAGTTGGGAATCTACTTGACATTCATTCAAAATAAACAGACCCACTGTTCACTCATTTATAAAAAATTATGAAAGTAAATTAAAGAATATAACTTTAACTTATTTAGATCAAATTAAAGCGGTAAGAGAGCCTGCTATCAAGAAAATGGAACTACCCTTATTATCTGGATTGAGGATCACAAGTAATGGAGGATACCTTTAAGCTTATCTTATGAAAGAAAAGGCAAGACATGGTCATTTTAATCAGGGATCATCTTTTAATCAACTACATCTCTTATTTCACATATCTGATAGCTGGCTTAACAAGTTTAAGACAAGAAAATCTTTATATTCAGTAAAAATTGTGTTTGAAGCAACATCTTCAGATACATGAAGATGCTTCTGTACTTCAGGATGAATTAAAAACAATTTTACTGGTACATGATTTCAAGGTAGAAGTTTTCAATCAGGAAGTGTATGAGAAACAGAAGTTTGCATATCAAGGAGAAAAAGTGAGCTCTAAGATTAAGATTAGTAGAGAAAGCATCACTTTATTACTTGGACTGCATTGTGACAATAGTATCACTTGGGTTCTCATGAGAACATTTACTTTGGTCTTTTTTATTTATATTCTTTTCCTCTGGCCATTTAAAAATTTTTATATGTAAGGGAACTTGTGATAGTGAACACAAAAGGGGCATTTGTAATTGAATCATCAGATATAGGTGAAAAAGGATTTCATAAGCATGTAATCACTGAGGCATGCAGCCAGGAGAGCAGTTTGAGGAACTTTGCTTACAACTTTTGAACCATAAAGAATGTGAAATGATACTCACATATTGAGATGTAGTTGATCTCTAAAGTAGTGACCTGTTATTCAGACAGATACCATCGCTGGAGTCACCCTACAGAAGATGAACGATTTTGTGCCATACAAATAAATATAAATACTTGGTATAAATTGCATATAAGTGCACAAAAAATATATAGCCAACAGCCTGAAAAGCTGTTTTATGAGAATGTCGAAATAACGTAAATACCAAAATTGATACATGTAAAAAAGTAACATAAGCTATATAATAATAATATTTTACAGTAATTTATTTTCTCAGGAAGATAAAAAGAAACAATAATATCTTGTGAACATGTATGTACATTGTGGTTTAAAAAAAAAGTATAATAAAAACTCTTTTTTGTTATTGTTATACAGGATTATTACCAATGATTCATTAAGTTTCAAAAATGATGCATTTCACAAAGTAGTAGTAAAATTTATTAGGGTGTCCTTTTTTTTTGTTGTTGTTTTATAACCAGTTTCAATTGAACATACAATTCCAAATGTCACTGTACATTATGATTTTTGAAAGATTTGCTATTTCATATATGTTCTTTCCTAAATTTGTGAAGGTAATCTGAGGTGCCATTGTTACAACTAATCAATATTATCTGTTTTATAGTAGGGTGTTTACAAATGATTGCAATGGTTTGATAACATCATAGTGGTTTGATAGGATGGTGTTCCAGGAGTTATGGACTTGGCAGTGGAAATGTGGCAGAATAGCATCCTGTTGAAATATGAAGTTTTGCGCTGTCAGCAGTTTTCCAACTTTGGAATGAATGAATTTTCAAGCATGTCCAGATAGGTGTACACTGTCATGATCTCTTCACAGAGAAAAACAAGCTAAACATTTTAAATTTGAGATGGTAGGCAATCCAAACAAAACTTCAAGAAATGCTTGTTCAACATACACAAATTCATCTTCACAATGTTAATAGAAAAGAAGCAAGAAATTCGAAAAAACTGCTGCAAATATTTGTAAACTGCCTGTAAGACATAAAATAAAAAAAAAAAGTAAATCATAGTAAAGCCTAATGAGATTTTATTAAGTCTCAAACCTTGCCATTGAGAATGAAGGCATAGCCTTTGAAATACAGGGGTTGGACAAAATACATGTATGAGGGCCGGCCGAAAAGTAATGCCTTCATGGATGTAACTTTTTTTTATTTGTTAACCGATTTTCAAAATTCTTTTTATATCTGATAATTACATTTGTCCTCTATGTAATGCACTATTCACTTTTCAACATAGTCCCCATCCGTTTTCACACATTGCGCCAATGCATGACTAGTCGAGTGAACCTGTCGGAGAAGAATTCTGGGGTTGTTGTCAACACCAGGACTGAATGGCAGTTTTGGACCCTATTCTGCAGCATGAAAATGCCCACCTGCACATAATTGCCACACACCAGAGGCAATGCAGTGCCTAGAGTTCAAAGATAAAAGACTTTGCACCTTGTGACTTTCACCACTTCCCAAAGAAGTCTGAAGGTACACAACACGTGTCAGCACCTAAGGGACACGAGTTGCGTTCTGACGACAAGGTGAAAGAAGCCATTGAATCCTCTGTCGACAACAACCTTGGAATTCCTCTCTGACGAGTTCACCTGACTAAAGTCTATCCAGTGAGAGTTTGCTCCTGATGTAAACAAAAGAACGTTGCATATCCCTCCGCAAGCTCCTGTGACTGGAGGAATCAATTCAGCTTTTCCCTGACCCCCTGACTTGGGGATACCATGTCAATCCCCATCTTTTCATCTATTAATCCAATAATCCCTTCTAACTCTCAAGAGATACAGTGGGGTTGATTACTATTTAGATTTAAAAAAACAACAAGGAAAGTACTAATTTTAAGGAAACGCGAGCCAGAAAAATATTTACAATACATAAAACATTTATTTCATAAACAATATTCGATACATTATTTAATGAATAAATATTGAAACGTATATTTTAAAAAGATGTTTAATGTTCATTGACAATATTTTATGAAAATTATGACAAATTATCTAATTATCAACCAAGAAATATATTGAATTAAATGAAGTACAATTATAACAGGAAAGCAAAATTTTTTTATTTTTGTTTTCTATCAGAATTCATCTTCAAAGGTCTCAGATGTTGAAATTAGAGACCTTTGGAAATTAACAATGAAGGTAAAATGATTGTTAACAGCGGTATATGATGACATAGTCAACAATGATAACATGTTATCTTTGTTGGCTATGATGATGATTAACATTGTGGCTATTTTGATTGTTGGAATATGATTTATGGAGAATATTGATCCTTTCAAACAACCTAATGTGATGTAAACAACCTGCAAATAATATACTCTCCTAGAAAAAAAAACAAACTTCTAATAACGGAAGCAGTCAGTCTCCGTATAAAAGGAGATGCGGACTGAAACAACAACAACAACAACAGACTATTGATCAAAATAAAAAAAAAAAAAAAAAACTTCAGAAAAGAAAATAATAAATGTCAAACTTAAGTATGACACACAGATCTTATCAGATGAAATAAAGTGCGACTGTCATACTTTAAATTTTAAAATTTATTAAGTTTCTTTGATCGAAATATATATAAAAAACGTGAGAAAAGAAAATAATAAATGTCAAAATTATTGGAATCAGGCAAAATGTCACAGGACAAAACGCAATTGTGCAGATTTTATTTTTTTAAAAAATCGTTGTTTTGTCAATAAATTATGTGCAGAGTTTATTTAAAATAAAAAGATACGAAAAAATAGGAAAAAGGCTGTTTTTATTATGTCTTCTCATCGAATACAGCAAGGCAGGTTTTCTATCAATCTCTTAATCCTGCACAGGGTACTTAATTTCTTAATCCCTTGGTGTGATTTCTGTTCTCTCACGAGAGTTCTCCGTGTTCTCTGTTTTAGTGTCTATTTTTTCTATATTTTCTTAAAAATTGAACAATTTTTGTGTAATTTATTCAGTTTTCGTTGTTATAAACATCATAAAATGTTTTAAGTTGAATTTAGTAACTGATTGTTAAAGTTTTAAGTCAGTTTTCCAGTTTTGCGAACTACATTTTCATGTTCGCTCTGGACATGGAAGTTGCAAAGCTCAATCAGCCAATGAAATCTAACGCCACCACGTGCTTTTGTCAGGAACAAACTCTCGCTGGATAGACTATAGTCACGCATTGGCGCAATGCGTGGAAAGGGATGGGGACTATGTCGAAAAATGAATATTCCATTACATAGAGGACAAATGTAAGTATCAGGTACAATTAGAATTTTGAAAATTGGTAATTTTATAAAAAAGTTACAGCCATGGACTGTAATATGAACACATTACTTTTTGACCAACCCTCGTAATATGAATACCTTTGAATTTTAGACGTTTTGTCGAATATCTAGAAAAATACTTCGACGAATTATCCTGAAACTTCAGGGGTGTAAAGAGCATGTTGCACCTTATATATGTCAATATACACTGTCATATCACTGAATTATGACCACCTGCTTAGTAATGGGAGTAGCCACCCTTTGCCGCTATAACTGCTGCTAGGCGTCGTAACATGGACGCAAGAAGTGCGTGGTATGTGTCCGATGGTATGACAGTTCATTCCGCTTGAAGCGCTGTCCACAGAGCTTCGAGAGTCATAGGTGGAGGGCCCAGCTGCCGTACATGGTGATCAAGGTGCTTCCATAGATGTTCGATTGGATTGATGTCCGGTGAATTAGCGGGCCAAAGGAGCACTCAAAAGTCAGTAGAGTGTTCCTCGAACCAATCCAGAAGGAGACGTGTCTTGTGGCAGGGTGCATTGTCCTGCTGAAACACACCATCACATTGGGGGAACATCGTGAACTTGTACGATTGCCCCTGGTCTGCTACGATTGACAGATAGCCACAGGCATTTAAATTGCCCTCTAGACGAATCAGTGGACCTAACTGCTCCCAACAGAAGATCTCCCACCAGCCTGTTTCCGGCCCATAATAGCCTCCTGCAGTCTCTTTTCATGGCGTTCACGATGCACTCGCCATCACCCATCAATCTTATGGAGCAAAAACCTTGACTCATCGGAGAAGGCGACCTTAGCCCACTAGTCTGTGGTCCAATGGCGGTGCTCACGTGCAAAGTCTAGGCGTCGTTGAAGATGACCCCTAGTCAACGAGGGTGTAGCAACCATGCGTCGACTGTTCAGACCCATCCGTAGCAGGGTGCGTTCAACGGTAATGTCGGATACACATCTGTTGGCACCACTATTGAATCTGGTGGTCAGTTGATGGACTGTGGCTCTCCTGTCACCTTTTACGAGTCGTCGTAAACGCTGCTCACCCCGTTGGTCAATGGCTCGTGACCATGGAAAAAAGTGGAATTTAGATGGGCCGGACGGTAATGCTTCCTACTGACATGATATAAGACAAGAACAGGAGGCATTTTACAGCAGACAACAAGGAGGTGGAGGTGTGATGGTTACAGTGATGGCGTTGTGACGCGATTTCTGTCCCTGTTGTCCACTCTTTGTACACCTTCACTACAGCGGACCGTGAACAGTTCACAAAGCACGCCGTTTCGAAGATGGTGCCACCCTTACTGCGATAGCCTATTATCATCCCTTTTTGGATGTCCGTTAAATCCATACGTTTACCCATCTTGAGGCTCGTGCACCTGCCGTTTCATGCATCAGCTTTTAAGCTTTCTCAGACTATTATGCAAATTTTGCAATGTGCAATCATTGTTGGGGCGAAACATGCATGTGCCTTGAAGGGGTGATGGTCATAATTCATTGATATGACAGTGTATGTCCCCAAGGCAAATAAGGGACCAGCAACAAATTGAACAAAAAAAATAATGTTTGGGATCACTCTGTAAAAAAATAATGCTTGAAATGTGTTGTAGCTGTCGCATATGATTATGAGACTTCTTTTACTTATCTGTGTTCATTTGTATGAGAATAGCATGTATATTCATGGAGATACTGTATAAGGTTTACTTAAAAAAATAAAAAAATTGTAAGTTTTTTGTTTATGACATGCAGGGTTTTCAACCCAATGCAATGCCATTTTTAGGAATCTTGACAAAGTATAGTACAGACAACACCCTGCAATCAGAATATAAGAATATTAAATATTTGAAGAAATATGAACATTTTTACTAAATAATGTTTAACTGCCGTGCGCAAGAGTTACCAAAATGTTTTTTTGTATAATTTATTAGCCAAATGTATAGAGCTACTCTTATAAAAAGCCCAAGCAAATATCGTGAAAATTCAGAAAGATATCACTGATATGAAAGAATTCTGACTTCATATCAGCATAAGGAGAAAATCCCTTATTGTTTTGTTTATTTTTGAGAGCAACTGAAATTCGACTCATTTTATTGACGATATCTTTCTGAATGTTCACAATCTTTGCTTGGGCTTTTTATAAGAGTAGCTCTATACATTTGGTTAATAAATTACGCAAAAGACATTTTGATAACGCTTGTGCACGCGCAGTTAAACATTATTTAGTAAAAAAATTCTCCTATTTCATCATATTTCATGTATTTATTTGTTGCTGGTCCCTTATTTGCCTTGGGGACAAAACCTTCATTGAGATGTATGAGGTGTAACTTGCTCTTTACACCCCTGAAGTTTCAGGATAATTCGTCAAGTATTTTTCTAGATATTCGACAAAACGTCTAAAATCAAAGGTGTTCATATTTTGTCCAAGCCCTGTATGTATCCAGTGTTTCATGTGTCAAATATTATTTGTGGTTAGAGGTTTTTCCTTCCTTTACAGGCAATTTCACCACACAGTTCCTTCTTATATTTTTCTTATTTTTATGAATAAGACAAGTAAGAGGATCAAGACATCTTGGCATTTCAGGTATCTTCATTAAAATATTATTATCACCCTTATAGCACAAGTGTAAATGGCCAGAAACTGTGGACAAGGAGTAAATACAAAGAACAAATAAAGAAATAAACCACTATTCCACAACAAGAGTTTTTAATTATCTCGTATGTATATTTCACTGATAATGCCAGCTTCTTCAGTGAACATATCCTACAAGAAGGACCCAATTATTCACGTGAAAACTTCAAAATCATTCATTCTAGTAAAGACCCTAGATTGTTGCTGTTTCTTGAATCTATGGAAACAGATAAAAATAAACCTTCTAACCAGCTACTTAATAGTGATGATGGGCCAATGTCTGTAATAGATTGGTTGTCTTTGGCAGATTGTATTGTAAAAAAATAACTGAGTGCTGGACTGTTTCACTATCCTTGCCGATGGGGCTTTTGTCCATCACACTTTATTGGTTACAAACCGGGACTCAGGAATTTTTAGTTTATGTTTGTCCCGGATTGGTCATTCATTCTAGGCCATTTTATATATATTAGCTTTTCACATTGTTCATTTCGGCTCTAGTTTATCGATTGTCCAAACTCTCGCTGAAGAAGCTGATATTGTCAGTGAAATGTACATACGAGGTAATTATAAAACTCTTGCTGTGGAATAGGTTTCTTTATTTATTTGTTCTTTGAGGTCACACTTATAACAGACAAAGTGTGATTCATAAGAAAAAAATTCCTCATAACACCTAAAAAATGGTAAGACAATTTTGTCCAATTAAAATTATTTGTTATAAATTCTAGGCTGATAATGAAAATGCACCACCTTTTCCTCCCCGTTATGGAAATTTATACAAGATACCTCCAAATATTAAGCCATTAATGCAGCGAACAGCAATTGAGGTTAGCCAGACATTAATTTGTTTGTTTTTTTCCTTCATTAAAATACCATATATGATGGCATATAAGTCAATCAGGTAATAAATTGACTCTTAAATTCTAAGTTAATGTAAGTTTATAAGTCGACCTTCGGCATAAAGCATCTCCTCTTCCATCAATCAAGCTTTTGGTGTATTTTCGTCTTTTCATGTAAACACTAGACCTTCCACAAAGATGAACAGTACCAGTCATACCACAGATGATGATGAGACTCTCTTTATGGTAGCCACCACACTTTTGCTAGGGTATGACAGTTTGAAGGGTTGAGTGGTATTGGTGATAGCACTGACTGCTATTTATTCAGCATAAAAGTTGACCCTTAGTTTTGGAGAGATTCTTTTTAAGCTCAACTTATATGTCACCATATAGGGTAATATAAAATGTAAAAGGAACTTGTACAATGTTTATCTTACAATATCTTATTTTGTATGAATTTTATGTAGATCCTTTGTTGGGGCCTAAGAAACATCAAACCATTTGAATTTCTTTCTGTTAATCATCCTTCTGTTATTTTTGAGATGGGAGAAAGTAGTATTGAATCTGCAACAATCAAAAGTTTAAAATCAACTCCCAACTTCCAAGAACCACTGCTGTTCATAGACATGGTAATATATTTTAACTTTATGCTTAACTCTCTATATGAATGAAAAACAGCATATTATAATAAGGTCATGGCTTGGATCGTGTTTTTTGCATAATAATAAATATGGATTCACATTAATAAAGTTCATTTTAATGTAATCAGAGAAATCTTGGCAACTGTAGCAAAAATGCAGTATAAAGGGTCTGTTGTTGTTACAAAGTCTCAGTGCTTTTTACTTTGTAACAGGTTTGATTGATTAAAGAATTTTACAAAGTAAAAAGCACCGAACATGTTTGATTGATATGATGCTCTTTTTAAAATGGAAGAAATTTTGCTTTGTAACATGTTAAATTTGCTCAATGTTAAGAAAATAATCAATTTTGTTATTAGTAAGAATTGTTTGCAGTTCATATGCTTCATTGTTGAATGATTAAAATGCATTTAAAGAGAAAATATTGTATATAGATTATATCTACCAGGTATGTAAATATGAAATCAGAATTTTTGAATAGAAAATACACGTTTATTGTAAGAAAAGGATAAAAAAATTTTTATTCAAAGTATTGCCCATCACTGGCTATACATTTCCCCCACTGTCTGATAATTTATGGATGCCACGCCAAATAAACTGTTGCTCTTTTGAGGCAAACCAGTCATCGAGCCATTTTCATACATTTTCATAAGAAGTGAAACGCTACTCAGCAAGTGCATGTCCTATCAATCCAAATAAGTAGTAATCAGATGGAGCCAAGTCTGGTGAGTAAGTCACATATGAAAGTATTTCCCAACTAAACACCTCAATCGTTTCCTTGACCAGTTTTGCTGTGTGTGATGATGCATTATCATGAAGCAAAATCACTTTGTGTTGCCTTTTTTGATATTCTGGTCATTTTTCATGCAAAGCTTGATTCAAATTGATCATGTGTTGTCGGTAGCATTCAGTATTAACAGTTTCACCAGGTTTCAGCAGCCCATAATAGACCCACCCTTCTGATCTCACCAAACACAAAGCATTTCTCACGTCAAAATCGCTAAACTTTTGAATTTTTTAAACCACTCAAAGCACTGTGATTTACCAAGAGCATGCTCACCATAAGCTTTGACAAGCATTCGATGTGATTCTGCAGCAGTTTTCTTCAAATGGTAACAGAAAATCAATGATCTCCGCAAATCGTAGTTTCCAGGCACAAAATTCGACATGTTCAATCAACACCTCCTAGAAAGAAAGCCTCACAACTGAAAAGTCATACATTGTTACATCATCATAATTAGACCAAATTTAAGGCTTCTTATTGGTAGAAATACGCTTAACAATGGTCCAAACATGAGGATGTAACAATGTATGACGTTTCAGTTGTTTGGCTTTCTTTCTAGGAGGTGTTGGCTCAATGCTATTACAAACTATGCCTTTATATGGAACTTGTATTGTTTTGAGTTGAAAATCTTTATGAGATGTCAGAGTAAGAAAATGGCACCAACGATGTGGCTTGACAGTAAATACATTGACAGCTAGGGCCATCTATGGGCAAAGGCAAGTTTTTCCTGTTTACAGACCTGGTATACATTTGTAACAAATGTCGGAGGGTGATTTCTGGGATCAAAACAAGAAAGAATGTCTCTATGAACATATCTCCTACAAAGCATTTGTTTTCGTTCATGCCATCAGCATGACATTTACAGGGGAGTTAACTCAGTCCTGCGAAGCCAGTGAGTAGTGAACAGTGCAACAACAGGGCATCTCCTGTCATGTGGGAGTTAATCCATTAGGCTTTTATCTGCGGGGTTATTTGAAAAGTATGGTGTAGCTACTCAAGTCAATGACATCAAGGATCTGAAAGAGCACATTAATAATGCTTATGTAGCTGTTCGGCAGGTTGCAAGTACATGTTGAGCGTCTTTGCCAGTCCATGTTGAGGCATTGCCACATATGCATTGCTATTTATGGTGGACACTTTGAACATCTCCTGTGACGTGGCCAATGTAAATCCTGTAATGCCGTCACATGTAACTCTGTAATAATGTTTTGTAGGATATATGTTCATGGGGACATTCTTTCTTGTTTTGATCCCAGGAGTCCCCCCCCCCATTGTTTGTTACAGATACTCCCTGTATATTATCAGATTACTTGACTTCTGAATTTTTCTTTACAATTGTGTCATTAAATTGAATGTGTAATTAAATAATCTGCCAGTAACTGTATAACTTAGTAATCATCAAGGCAGCCAGTTAGAGACATTTTAGCAACTAAAGAGACATTTTAAAGGGAAAGAGGAATTCAATCCTTGCCATTAACATTCAATAAACCCACTGTTTAAACATTGGTGAAATTTTGTGAGGCCAGTTTGAAGCATTAATACAGGGCTATTAAAATAAAGTATAGTGTATTTCTGTTCAAAGCACTCTGGAGAGGAAACCATTTCAAAGGTAACAATGTCAAACATGACTGATATGCGTTTCAGATCATCTGGAAATGATAAGTGAAAGAAAAAAAATATGGTCTGAAACATGTACCAGCCAACTTTGATATTATTACACCCACTGGATTCCTCTCTGGAGTGCTTTGAATAGGGATATTTTATTTTGAATCATCTTGTATACAAGGTGGTCCAGAAATAGTTGGTCAAAGTCTGGGATTGAATTGGGTTCATCATAGGAATGAAAAAAGTCCATAAACGTTAATCCAAAAACACATCCTTCAGGATCACCTATGCTAGGTAGATACATACAGAGAAGTATTATATTCTTCATCTCAGAAAGTTCTTTTAACAGATGGTATATTAGAAGTCGAAACACTATAGTTGGCTAATATTAACCATATCAAAATAGAATCTGGAGAGCTGTGTGGCATCTCAATTAGAAGAGTATTATCGGCCAGGGATAATTTTCAACAAGATGGTGTGCCACACATTGGGCATTATCTGCATGTGCATTCCTGAATTCAACGTTTCCTAACCAATGTTTTGGAAGGGATGATCCTACACCACAGCCTCTATGTTCTCCGGATATTAACTCCTTTAGACTTTTTCCTATGGGGATATGTTTTCTACACCAGTCTTCAACATGTACTCGTGCGCTTCAAAAAAATGGAATATTCACCTGGGTATTGTGCGTGTTGTAAAATAGTCTCATATTAAGTCTGAATAAATTGGTCAAATGAAACAAAAAATTTATTTCTAAACGTATAACGGATAAAGTTTAATTTTATATAAAAAGTAAAACAATTCATCAAAAATCAACAAAGTTGTGAGATTTTTCATCACTTCAAAATAATGGAATATAGACTGCACCGCATCAAAATAATGGAATATTCCGATTTACGTATTCTGGAATGGGATATCCCATTTGGTTTTCCAAGCTAAAATACTTTTTATTACTTTATAATATCATTCACATACTTCCTCGGCTGCTAAAGAATTTGAATTCACTATCTGTTGAGACATGCCACCCAAAAAGGATCTGTCATTAATCCAGCGTAAGCTGGTATTCCAATTGCACAAATCAGGTCGCAAACGAAGTGATATTGCTGAAACGGTACATTGCTCATAAAGTGCCGTTTCCAAAGTTTTGAAAAAAACAAATTCCGGCTATGGATTTTTAAACAAATTGGGACAAACGTGGGTGCATACGTGCAACCACGACACTTGAAGATAGAAGGGTGCGCAAAATTGTACCTAATCAATCGATTTAAATCATCAAAAGTTATTAACACATTGTGGCGTAAGGATGGAACTGATGTATCCCAAAGTACAACACTCAGGCGCTTATCTGAATTTGGAATGAACATCTGTGTGTCAAACAAGACACCTATGTTGAACAAAACTCAACGCAAAGCACGACTTAAGTGGTGTAAAGCTCATGCCAATTGGACTCCTGAGAACTTCAGCAATGTCATCTTCAGCGGTGAATCCCGATTCTGTCTACGTTCGGTGACAAGGAATCAGGGTATGGCGAACTGAAGACCAGGCACACTACCCCCGAACCATGAACATAAACATCAAGTTTCCAAGTAGCATTATCGTGTGGTGCTGCATGAGCTCCATGGGTTCGGGAGAGCTTGTAATCGTCAGAGGAATGATTAATTCATTGGCCTACAGGAAATACTGGATGCGTTTCTTATCTCATCATGTGAAAATTTATAGAGAGACAGAATTTTTTCTTTCACCAAGATAACGCCCTAGCTCACACATCGCGCCCAACTAAGAACTGGCTACAGGAACAGAATATTCACACAAAGCCCTGGCCTCCTAACTCCCCAGACCTGAACTCCATAGAAGTTTTATGGAAAATTATGAAACACAAACTAGCAAATGATAATCACTCACAATTCAACAACTAAAACAGAAGGTTTGGTCGAACACTGATGTCGACAACTGATTCATTCTCTTCCAAAAGGAATTCGCGCTGTCATTGATGCCAATGGCGACCCTATCAGGTATTAGTGTTAGTTTGATAGTTTTGCTCTTTGTTACATTCTTTTTTATTATTTATATTAATATTCCATTATTTTGATGCAGTGCTGTCAATATTCCATTATTTTGAAGTGATGAAAACACTCATAACACTGTTGATTTTTGATGAATTGTTTTACTTTTTGTATAGAATTAAACTTTATTCATTATAAGTTTAGAAATAAAATTTTTGTTTCATTTGACCAATTTAATCACACTTAATATGAGACTATTTTACAACACGGATCACACTCAGCTGAATATTCCATTTTTTTGAAGCGCACGAGTACATCTTGTGGGCAAGAATAATCGATGTGATAATGTTGATAAGAGGAGACATTCTAGTGAATACTTGGCAAGAAATTAATTATCGTCTGGATGTTCTCCAAGTAACAAAAGAAGCGCATATTAAGTTTATTAAAGATATGAAAAATAATTCTGAGATGAAGAGAATAATACAAAAAACTGTGTAGCTATTTGATATGGGTTTTGTTTTATTCAATTTCTTTATCAGTGAGAGACTTTTTGATCACCCTATGTTACTTTCTTACATAATTTGTTTTGCCATCATTATAATCAAGGACTTGTGTTTTCTTTAATTTCATATCTTATATGATTTATATGCTTTTTATGTAAGATAAAATATTGGATTTTTGACAGATGTTGCCCATGGAAGAACTTTATATGCCAGCAATTAACATAAAAGTGCTGGATCATCGTCAGTTTGGTCGAACACCAGTAGTAGGTACCCATGTCATTACCAATTTACGGCCATTTTTTTGTGAATCCTTACAGGACAATTATGAAGAGGAGCCTGAGTTAGGTGAAGTTTTATGAAATGGAGATGTTTTTAAAATTATATAGTAATAAATTATTGTTATAAAACGTCCTTCTCATGATCAGACTTTCATTTTAGATGAAGAACCTATATTATCTGAAACAGAGAGAATAACTATTGATGTAGATTCAGAGGTAAAACTGCTATTTTAAAATTATAAATGGAATTACAAGTAATATGCTAATTTAAATTCAATCCTTTAAATCTCAAAAGCAAGCACAGGACACTGAAGATGAATTAGACTGGTGGGCCAAGTATTATGCTTCAAATGGTGAAGTTCATAAGAGTGGTGACTACTTACAGAGTGGATTTGAAACCATACAGGTAAAATCAAAGGGAAAAAAAAACAAAAAAACTTTAAAACTTATCCTTAGAGTTTGTGAACTTTAAAATTTAGAATTATCTCGTTAAGAGCTGAACTGCTAAGATTACATATATTTCATGTCAATAAATTCCCAGGTTTTAAATTTGTAGAGATTTATTTTTGAGTACTAACTTTTTAATCAGATCCGATTATTCAGTTGTAGCAAATTATTTAGAATATACAGAATTTAAAATACCCAATATTTAAAATTGATTGTGAAATTAATTTACTAGAACCATAACTCCTGTATTTACGAGGAGAATCAAAGAGTAATGCACAACAATTCTTTTTGGCAATGTTTTTAATAATAAGCAAAAATGAAACAATGAGCAAGAAAGCTGCAATTTTACCTATTTTTCAACAATTGCACTAGATCTATCGACACATTTCTCCCATCATGGCACAAGATTCAATACCCCTCTTTCATAAAACTCCATTTTTTGGTTGTATAGCCACCTGCACAAGGCTGATTTTATCTGTTCATCCAAACCCAAAGCATTGGCCTCCAAGGAATTTCTTCATTGGTCTGAAGAGGTAATAGTTAGATGGTGCAAGGTCTAGACTATAGGGTGGATGTTTGAGCACCTCCCAGTTAAATTTCCCAATTTTTTTACAAACAGGTTTTCTCAGCCCTCTTCGAAGAATCTGCACCACCTGGAGATGTTGCTACAGTCTGGATAATCATAACCATACACCTCCAACATTTCCCTGAGGATTTCATTTGCATATTTTCCTTTGGCCCACAAAAACATGGACTACACCTTGCTGTTCTTCACAAGTTGATGATGCTCAGTAGATATTGGTCTTTCCACTAGGATGACACCTGATCAAGCCATTGCTATCTATAGCAAAAGATTCAAACTATCAGTTTGCCAATTTTGAACATCTGGACTAAAATCATACCCCATAAAAAATTGTTGTGCATTATTTTTCGATCCTCCCATGTACATTAAATTTTATATGGTAATGCATTTGATTACAGAACTTGAATATGCTTGTATGAGGCATATTCAATAAGTTTCAGGGTGCAGGTTTGTACAGACAATTGGTGTTCAGGATCTTAGTGAATTTTATGGAGGACACACAAAAGTAAATGGTGAAGATGTTGTATATGTCATGTGCACTAGAGGGTGTAGTGTCACGTCTGGTTGTGTGATAAGAAGTTGCAAAAGGGAACACACTGTCCAATATCACTGCAGAGGTTGATGTGACTGTCAGAACTGTTTACCCATTATCACAGAAACATTACAATACACTGTACCACAAAGTGTGTGCGAAATGGGTGCCCCATCATTTGGAACCAGCACAAAAAGCCTTCCGCATGGCCATGTCATTGGACTTTTTGGAGCACTATAATGATGATGAGGATTTCTTGTCAAGAATTGTCATAAGGGGCGAGAACAGGTGCCATCATTATGAACCTGAACCCAAGTGCCAAAATCTGCAATGGAAACACCCAGGATCACCACCACCCAAAAAATCAAAGTTAATCTACAGTAGTGACGCAGATTTCATACAGACAGGGAAGTGCAAGAGGCACTTCGGAATTAGTGCAAACAACAACCCAACTATGAGAAAGGTATTTTGGACCTGGTATCATAGTGGGATATTCCTTGAAACACCACAGTTAATATTTTTGAATTACATTCATGTATTTAGTCCCATTGCGTTTGGATAGTTACTTATCGAATACACCTCATATTTAGGAAACTTAAATGTAATAAGGGGTTATTCAAAGACGAAGCATATTTCAATCTAGCTGATATAATGTACCCGGCGTTGCTCAGACTCCTTTTTGATGAAATTTTGAATATCTGAATGTGAATATACAGTGAAAATGAACACATGAAAAAAGGTTAGAATTAATACAGTAAAAATCATATTGAAAAACCGAAAAAAATTCTTTTAAAATGCTCCCACTACATGGCGCTCTCTAACTATGGCCTTCTAGCAGTTCTACCACAGATTAAAAAAAACATGTTTTCTCTATTTCTTAAATCTGAGATTCTATCCGACTTCTACATATGTGTAGAATAATGCATGTGGTTTCAAAACAGGAAGGAATAGAATGAAAATAAAACAATACTTTGATTTGACATTTCTTCAGCCCTGGCTGCGGTTGATCTCCTATTTAGCTCGCCACATACTTGAGTTTGGAAGAGCTTGTGGCAACATGTAGGCTTTGTTTTACCGCAGTCGACCCATGGGAAGAGAAGATATAATAATTTGAAATGTTTATGGTAAATGCCCTTATTTTAAAAAAAAAAATTATATCTAAACTTGCTAATAATCGATATAGAATAAGAAATCATAAAAAATTGACTTTAAAAAATCATTTGTTCATCAAAATATTCAACAATTCCAAAATTCCACGTGAATGACGTTCCTAACTAAATAATTTCTTGGCAACCTAATCATACTTTAGATGTGAACTCGCCCTAATGTGGTGAACTTCGACGATACAATGGATACCCATATTCACCCGTTATACTTTGTTCTACCAGAGTGCTAGGATAGCTTTTAGAGCAATGACTATCTTGCATGTAAGGAGAGTTTCGATTTAATGCATCTACTCCGATGCAACTACATTAACGCGGTTGTTGGCCACTTGGTGAAAATTCGCACGATTTCGAAAACTGCACGGAATCGTGGCCGACTCCTCTTCATCTGGTGCTCGATTCCTTCTATGAGGCTTGGTTTTTTCCTTCATGAATGTATATGATCGTTTGTTTTTTATAAATAATATTTGATTAATTTTCCATTTGTTGATAAAATTATTTATTAGACTTATCTAATTCCATTTTTCCATCGTTTGTGTCTATGTGCTCTGCAATTCCAACAATCTGAGGTGGGTTATTCACTGATTGATAATCTATTGTTGCATTTGCACTTTGTTCTCGATATCTTGAAGCCAAACTTGGGCATTCATCACTTGAAGCAAAACAGTGCGTGGGCGAAACCGATACAGCGCCAAAAGGGACTGCTTTCTCTGCCGTCTTTCCACTATTTCTCATTTACAATCACAAACAGGCAACCGATGTTATACTGTTATAGATATAGATAGTGGTGGATTTAACGGTAGGCGGACTAAGCGGTTGCGTGGGGTCCCGGGATGCGAATGTTGTAAAAAATAGACCGTATGACCCCGAATGTTATAAAAAATAGACAAAAATCATCCTTTAACAGGAAATTAATTAAGTAATTGAAAGTAAGTTAATTTATTTTATGGAAGCCCTCAAATAAAATAGCAGTAAATTTTGAGGGCTCCAAAATTGAGGCTCCTAACTTCAGTTTAAGGGCCAAAAAATTTTTACTGCTTGGGGCATCCACCTAACTTGAGCCATCCTTATTATCATTAATCCCCTTAAAACTTAAAGCCTCCTTAAAGCAAGCATTTAATATCACCGCTTGTTGATGCAACATAGAAACACAAACAGCCAATTGTTGATAAGAAAACAACTTGCTGATTGTTGGCCCAAACTTTACCTTGCCGTAACCATCGAGAGAGAAGGCCTCTGCGATGAAACGTAATACGTTGTTACATCATCATAAATAGGGCATTGTTATTCGTATTTCTACCAATAATAAGCCATAAATTTGCCCTAACTATGATGATGTAACAATGTATACGGCCTTGCTTTGTTGGTCCGTGCATATTGTTGGTGAGATATCTCCTATTTTTTCGATATTGTTGCCATCTGAATGTCGATTAGAAGAGTGTAGGAGGCCAATGGGAGATCGGACGTGAACGGGACCTAGCCTAAGACACTCCCTGGGTCTTCAAGGTTCCCTGTGCAAAATTTCAGCCTCAGGGGTTGCCCGGTTCAGAAGTTATGGAGTAATAAACAATCAAACAAACAAACAAACAGATGGAAAGTGCGCTATATACCGGTATATATATATACATAAAAAGATGTTTATTCCAAACAAACTGTAAAAGATATAAACACATTTCACACATCAGTGAATAGAAGGAGGATTCAAAGTTTAAAATGTATACAACTGTTTGTTATAGAGAGGGCTTGAATTAATTTTCTTAAAATGCCTAGGAAGTCATAGAGATGTATTGCTTTAATGTACAATTTTTATGTATTCTGGTAACTCCTTTGTATCAATATTTATGTCAAAAAGTTGCATTTGCTATTATTAACTTTCACTTGGCCTGGATTTTAAAAGGCCACCTAGAAGTTCCAGTCAGTACCATACACAGCACAGCTGTTTCTTGTTTATAAGAAAACGGCAATACCACAAGAGAAGTCATTAAGCATCCTATTGCTGGAATCCATTTGTACCTTGTAGATTTCAACACTTTTTAGAATAATGATCCTTGATGGTCTTCTAGAAATTTGTAGCATTTTCATGGAATCTTTTGTTGTCATCAAGGGTGGTCTGCTTCAAGTTGAAGTTCAGCATTTTCTTTCTTTGACTGCAATGACATATTTGTGTAGGAAGGTAAATCTATAACCACAAAAATGTATCTAAGATATGATGACAATTATATTTTGCTTTTGTAGTTACTTCTTCTTATATTTTTTTATTAACGATGACATATGTTCCTTGTATTTGGTGACAAAAAAACATGATGTCATTCTAACACAAAGACCGTCACACTATTCGACTGGCCTGTCACCAATATTACCAATAACTGCAACTTATTCTTGTCATCCAATCATGTTGTATCCCCATCCCAAATTTCCCAAATTATATATACAGGGTGTACCTGAATTTCATATACAAACTTGGAGGGAGGGGAGATAGTATGGGTGATTCTAAGCAAAAAAGTTCCTATGAACATGAGTCTGAAATTCAATGATAACTGAAATATGAACAGAAATAAAAATCCCCGGAATTTGGGGGAATAATAGGGTACATAATTGTGTATACCATTAAAATTTCATCGCATTCTAACGAGTAGTTTCCATGTTACGCAGTCAACATCGCAACCCGTGCTCACATGCGAGTACTACCCAGCACATGTTACAATCTTGACTGCGTAACGCGGAAACTACTCATTGGAAATCGATCAAATTTTACCTGCTGAAAGACTACGCCAGGTATGGTGTGCAGAAAGGGCAGTAATACAGGCTGCAGAATCTCTGTGATGTACCGTGCTGCTGTCAGGGTGCCTTGGATGGTGACTGAAGGCGTTCTGGTATCGCAGCCGATGGCACCCCAGATCATGATCCCGGGTGTTGGTCCACGATGGCGATGCCAGATGCATTGCTTATTGGCACGTTCCAATGGTCTGCGCCACACACGTCCGTGTCTGTCGTCTGTGTCCAAACAAAAGCAGGATTCGGCGCTGAAGACCACCGGACGCCATTCCATTCACCAGCCCACTTGTTCACGACATCATTGCAGTCATATTGGGCCGTGCTCAGGTGTCAAAGAAAGACACAGTAATGGACGCCTGGCAGACATTGTCGAGGCGTGCAACAGGCGTGCTATTGTCGCTATTGACACTGGAACAGTACCGGGAATAACGATGTTGTCGCGCAGTTGCCACAGGGTGATGGTTCTGTCTGCTAGTGCTGTTCGCAGTATCCGCCTATCGGTATGAGCTGACGTGTTTCTCCAGGCCCCAGAGCCTGGTCTTCTGGCATATGTGCCTTCCTCTTGCCATTGCCTTTAATATCGGCCTACCGCCCATGCATCCCACGACACATGGACCGCAATCAGTCTGGTTGACCATCCAGCCTCGGAGAGGCCAATAATCCGACCTCGTTCAAAGTCCGTCAGTTGCATGAATGATTATCGTCGTCGTCGTCACAGCATTGAGACCGTTGTGCAGATTACAGTACTGTACGTTCATGAGGCAGTTGCTTCCTCCCTACTGCATGGAACGTCTCACACAGGTGTCTACTGATGAGCCTATACAGGTATCCGGACACTTTGTATTAACCCAAATGGTCATGTCCCGTGAGCATGAATCTAATCGTTTACTAGTCGGAGGTGGACGATTTCATTGCAAAGCAGTGTATAAAAAAATAACTGCACCCACTCTATGCCTTTTCATTGACAGCTTAGGCTTGTCATTTCTCAAAATTGCAGATTTAAATTTCAATATTCTAAATTTTTAAAGAAATATCAAAATTGATTTTTATACAAAATATATAATTAATATTTTAATTACACGTTTTATTTATATCATATTTAAATCTTTTATTCATTCCAAATGTTATTATTATTAAATTCTTTTCCAAGTCTGCATCCCATTGGAATAAGAAAATAAAATGTGTGCAAGTTAATATGGCACGTCATTTAGCGGTGCATTAAGTACTGAGAAATTAAATGTCTAGCATGTAACTCGTGATTGCTACAGTCCGTACATTTACACTCCATTATGTTAAATCTTAGTTGCTCAGGAAATCGGTTCTAAAGTTAATAGTATTTTGTGAAAATAAATTGCTTAACCTAGCAGAATCAGTTCCATGGGAAGTAACAGTTTATATTATGTGACATTAGATCTGAAGAATATTTTTTAGCCAGGATGAAACAAAATGTATCTCTAATATGTTATCTGTTATAGATAATTTAGAAGTATTTAATAGATAACATATCAATATTTTAGAAGAAGAATTTATTTTTGATATTTCTTTGCAGTTTATAGTACTAAATTTTAAACTTGTAAATTTGCAAAATATTTGATCATTTAACATTTTTTTCAAGAAAAATAAAACTTTTATATAAACTTTATCAATTAAAAAGGGTTAATTCTTTTTTATTGTTGAAATAAAGGAATCTTTTTATTTCCTATTTTATCAGCTCTGTCAGGTCATGGCCGATTTTATCTATCATGTCAGCTATGGTCAGATGTTTTATCACGAAGGGGAGGAGGCGATTCTTCGCATCGTAGGCAGCGATGGTACACGCTCATGTGTTTATGTTAGGAATGTCAAGTAAATTTTATACATGAATGTAAAGCTGTTGCTCTCCTTATTATTTGATAATTTTTAATGGGTATATGGCTTTTTAATGCCATATACAATGGTCTGAAACCACTTTCCGCTGCGCATAGATAAGCAAGACGCCATGTTTATTTGAGCTCCACTCCATTTGCCAATGAGCTTCCCTGTAACCTCCACTCCTTTCATAGGTTATCTGTAGCTGCACAAGTCATGAAATGAGCAGAAATCGTTGTGCACATTTCACAAACTGTACAATTTCACAATCTGTGCGTAACATATATTTATAAAGCGACATAACCCTCTTCTTGTCTTTTAATAAAACTGAGAATAAAAGGCAAAACTTATCCGTATATGCTGCCTTATAGTCCTACCAATGAATCATTAGAAATGTCATTTACTGCATTACCACGAAAACCAGCCAGGGTAAAACATAGCTTCGCACTCTGGATGCTATTAAATGAATTATTGTTAAATTGGTGGCTCTTAAAAGGGCCATTTTTTGCAATTAATTTTCCTCAGACGAATAGTAATGCTTTTCTTGTGTAACATTACTTGAGTATGTGGTGAACAAAGCACATTTTAAACAGAAAATATGAATGATAAATAAAAGATCCATGTAATGAGCCCACGACGGCTGCTGATGGGCTGATGAACTCAGCCAATGTCATGGTCACCACAATTTTCATTTTCATGACCTGTCTGTTGGACTATATGAAGTATTCACTTTCTATCAGGTCACTGCATATCAAATGTCAGATTTCAAGGTGGGTTCCGCGTGTCAGCACGGTTTCCACGTTTAGTAGCAAGTACCCATAACAAAGTGGTACATTCCCAGAGATATTTTATCAGCGACCAGCTGCCTGAAATTTGCATGTCTGCGATGATATTTAATAGTGTTTGAACCCAAGCGAAGATAGTCATGACTTCATCACATTACGAGTTCAGGTTGAATCACACTGCATCCAACGCCTCACGAAACATCAATAAGGTATTCGGTGTAGGCACCATAAACGAACATACTGTTCAACGTTAGTTCCGAAAATTCCGGGCGGGAATGACGGACCTGACAAATGAGCCATGCGGCAGACCGCCCTACGTGTTGAATGATCTGTGGAAGAGGACCCGTCATACACTGTTCGGGACCTTGCAGGGGATCATGCTGTATCAGCGTCGACTGTCAGTAGACACCTTAGGGCCATCGGCAAAGCGAAAAAACAAGGACAAATGGATCCCACATGAACTTATGGAAAACCAAAAAGAGCATTGGTTGGAGGTGTGTACGGAATTGCTTTTGCACCATGAAGAAGCGGGGATTCTTGATCGCATTGTCACCTGCGATGAGAAGTGGCTCCTATACGACAATAGGAAACGGTCAGCTCAGTGGCTGGATGCTGATGAACTCCTGCGACAGTTCCCTAAACCCCCGTTGCACCCAGGAAGCTCATGGTTATAGTTTGGTGGAACATCCGTGGTGTAGTGCATTACAGCTTCCTGCAGCAGGGGGAGACGATCACCACTACGACCTACTGTCATGAACTGCATCGTATGCACACAAAACTGTGTCAGCAGCAACCTGCACTTGTGAATCGCAAAGGCATCCTTCTGCTGCATGACAATGTGTGTCCACACATTGCACGCACAACCGTGCAGGCGCTACAGGCTCTGGGCTACGAGCCGCTTCCACACCCTCCGTACTCTCCGGACCTCTCCCCTACTGACTACCATCTTTTCCAGAGCCTGGACAATTTTCTCCGGAGGAAAATATTCCTAACCCAAGCAGACGTCGAAAACGCATTCTGGGAGTTTATTGACTCACGTGACCATGGATTCTATCGGAGAGGGCTCAAGAAGCTGCCAAATCGTTGGCAACAATGTTTGGATTGCAATGGGGGTTATTTCGAATAGCACGTGTGAAGGTGTCCTTTCTAGAGGGCCATTAAAGATGACCACTGCAATCCGACATTTGATATGCACCCATCGTCTAGAAAAAAACAACCATATTTACCGTAATTTTGGGGATATAATACTCACCCCCTTCCCCACTTTGACCCTCTCTCCCGACCCTCCCCCCTCCAAAAATTTTTTTTTAAATCGTATCTTCATTGTGTTTATTATCAGAATATTACTTAATATTTACATTTTATAATAAGTAGTATTGATATTTTTTAACTTTTATTTTTTTTCCCTGCTTATTATATCCCGAAAATTACTCCACGGTACTTATAACTGTGGAGTGGCCAAATAATGAAAATTGATCAACCGCAACTTTTAAACAGTCACACGTATTGAGACATTTGTCCACCTTCATCAATGACCTCTAAACTTCTCAAAAATAATAATAATAATAATAATAATAATAATAATAATAATAATAATAATAATAATAATAATATAAAATAAAGAGAAAAAGCAAAACATATGTTCTCTACATCTGAAGAGTTGTAACATATTGCAAGAGGTTCTATACTTTCTATTTTGTTACCCTAAATTCTCAGCTTGCCATCAACTTCTAGAGTAGGGATAGAAATAAGGCAATCACCTATCCATTCAAATTTTACGCAGTCCAATGAGTCTGAAATTTCTCCTAATAGGTTTAAGATCACTTTTATACATTCATGTGCTGAAGGCGACATTCCATTTCCATTTGTTCTTTATCCAATCACACCATATGTTATTTGAAACAATCTTTCAAATGTGACCTGTCATTTCATGTTCAAATTCTGTGAACTTATGTATCATCACTTATGACAACACATTCTTCTGTGGTGATACCTGTGGTGATCTGAGGTCAATAATTTGTAGCATGTCATTCATGGAATGTTATGTCAGATTACCATTCTTTATACTACATTTACATTTGTTTTACAATACTTTTATGTGCAAAGATAACGAATGGTTTGTGTCCATCCTTTAAATGAAAATGTTATTTAATTCATCATTCTGAAAGTTAAGATTATGTAACATCAGATTCCAATAGCAAATAACATGGCTAATGATAAGTGGCAATTGTATTTTGAGACTAATTAATTTTAGAATTCAAAATCTTAAATTGCTTCGAATACTTTTTAATACATTTAATTCTTTTTTGTTTTCTAGATACATGATACTGAACTTGAAAGAGTAGAACAATTTGAAAATTTTACCGATTTTTTGACTACATTTCCACTAAACCGAGGAAAACTGCTTGGTCAGGATGACGATGGCACCAGTGCAGGAGAATTAAAAGTAATAAATAAATATATAGACAGTATATTCTGCTTAAGTTGAATTATCAGGGGACCAGGAAAAAAAAAATGACTTGTCAGGAATTCGACTTAAATGACATTCCCAAAAGGAGGCAAAAGCCACTTCAGTAAACCTTCGTCGATATCGTTGTGAACTGTTCTCCATATACTTTTTCTTTTTAAATGTTCTGTTAGATTTGAATTGATGCCATATTTTCCCTTCATTTTTTATGATTGGGAGGATATTGGATAGTGTTGATGTGAGGATATTGGATTTTTTTTTAGCAAGATCACCTTTTATAAATGAAGTATCCTGTAGGCAGTCTAAATTTTCCAATTTCATTTCTAATTGAATACCGTTTATATTCAGTTTACGTTTCCTCAAGTTTTGGGCCATGATTTCTGTGGATAAGATGATTACGTGTTCTTAAATACAATCTCATTTCTAAAACAACCCAATCTAAATTATTACCATTGGCTTCACATTAATTTGATTCATGTACCATAACTTGTTTGGCCTCAGTTCATCAATCAAAGAATTTCAATAGCATCTCTGATTGATCATCTCGCATTAATTTATTTTTTTTAATGCTAATGTTTTGTTTTTTGTTTTTTCCTAACATGGCTAAAATGTATTTGACTTATCTGGAATTAATCAAAAGAAATACTTCGACGTAACAGATGAAACATGTATTATAAATTCGTGTAGGGGAGGGGATTTCAATTTAATTTGACTTTAAGCAAAATTTCGCCTTAAGCAGCTTTGACTTATGCTGATTATACTGTATACTAAAATCAACCATAATAAGTAAATACAAGGGTTGGAAATTTAATAATGATCACAGTGATACAGATTATCACAGGAAAAACATATCACAGAGTCTTTTTTACTATTCCTCAATATACGGTAGTTCCCTGCACTTTTGTCCATGACCTTTTTCCATCGTCTTGGTAGCTTCATAATTCCATCAGCAGCCCCAGATCTCTTGATATCACATATGGAATAGTGGACCTCACACATATTGTTGGGAACCAAGTGGAAACAAATGCCATGCAGAGGTTCCTTAAGTTTTGGGAATAAATCAAAGTCCCAGGAGCTAAGATCTGGAGAGTATGATGTCTGGTAATAGCGCTTCCCAATCCCATCTTGCAAGCCACAGATAACACCAGCCACATGACAATGGGCATTGTCATGGAGGATAATGGATGGAGTGATGAGAAAGTGATGTCATTTCCTCCTCAGGGCTGCACAGAGGTTGTTTTGCAAGAAATGTGAATATTATGCCAGCATTTACAGTTTGCCCATTGGGCACTTCATGAGTAGGGATCACACCATTGCAATCATATACAACAGCTGAGTACATTCACTTGCTTCCTTCTGTACTACAGTGATCCCAAACAATGGCCCATGGGCCCACACAAACTGTGAGATATCACGCTGAAGCCTGCTTGGATTTTCTCTTGTTATGCTATTTCTCCCTACACAAAGTGCCAAACAGGTTCACAGGAGGAGTCTATTGCTTGCCAAGGTGAAAATATATCAACTCCTTGCAAGCAATGTCTGCAACATCTGAATGGGCGAGGCTACTGTGCCATCACACCAAAGAGGTGGGGACCATGCCATATTACAGGGTGATTCAGTCAATTTCTGACGATTTCAGTACTATGATTTATTGACCCATTAATGTTTACAAACTTAGCATTTAAGTATGATATTTTAGGCAGTTCGGAGTTTTTATTCCTGTGGAAAAGTCTTGATGATATGCTCAATGTGGCCACCACAAACGTTTTGAACTGCTCGCAGCCGATTGGTGAAGTTGTTCATAACTCTATCCAGGATTTCTGCATCCACAAGGGTGCAGCAGTCGACGATGCTTTGTCGCAGCTGGTCTAGCGTTCTTGGTGCTCTAGTGAACACACTGTCTTCAAGGAACCCCCAGAGATAAAAATCACATGGGTTTAGGTCAGGACTCGTAGGGGGCCAAAGAAAGTCACCCCCGAATCAATCTGGAAACCTGTTTGAAATGACACGATTTCCGAATTTCTAATTGAGAAAGTCTAGCACTTCATTAGTGTTGTGAGGCCTAGTCCCATCCTGTTGAAACCATTGATGTCGAAGCGGTATACGCCTCCTTCGCAGCTCGGGGATGAAGAAGGTTTCCAACATGTTAAAGTAAGCCTGTGATGTTACGGTGCCCTCAAAAAAGAACGGACCAATGATGCCTCTTTTGGACATCGCGCATCAAGCCATAACCTTTCGTGGATGAAGAGGTGACTTATGGATCTCATGAGGGGGCTGGGAACCCCAAAAACGAACATTGTGTTTATTAACGTCACCTGACAGATGGAAGAAGGCTTCATCTGATACCCACAGGTTGTCCACAATGTCCTGATTGGCTTCCATATCTGCTCCAAACTCCATCGCAAATTGTTGTCGCTTCTGTCTTCCAGTGTCTGTTAACTCCTGATAAACATGGATCTTATACGGGAACAGGTGTAAATCCTTTCTCAAAATTCACCAAGTCGTGGTATACGACAGCCCTTCTTCAATGGATAGGCGGCGAACAGATTTTTTGGTAGGGGTATCGTCCAACCTTGTGCGAGCATTTTCGACAACTTTGGCCGTTTGAACACGAGCTTCGCTCCCGCCTTTTTTCTTGCCTTTAACAGATCCAGTGGCACGAAATTGCTTGACAAAATCCATGATTGCTTGCCTGCCTGGTGCGTCTTGACACTTATACTCCTTCCGGAACTTTCTTTGCATGGTTACAGGTGATTTTGTCTCAAAATACCATTCGACAACCTTGCATTTCTGCTCTGTTGATAAAGCGGGCGCCATTTTTCAACAATACGATTTTCATGCAGCGCCGTTGCAACAATACAAACTTCAACTATTTAGAAATTCGATATGGTGCTCATATTCTTTCAATTGTTTATCCCTAATGCACGTCATTCGAGTGAAATGGTCAGAAATTGACTGAATGACCCGGTATTTGGTAATGCATCAGCTCCGCAGGCCTCTAGAAGTCCCTGGTAGCACTCCTTTGCAGTACGACCTCTTGCAATTTCAATTTTAAGCCAGGAATGCTGCTCCAACTTGAAAAATGTATTTCTTAATTGACTTTCTGTTCTGCAATGCCCATTATATCGTGAGGAGGGGAAGATATAGTCTTGCATGTACCAAGACAGTTAGCAGATCACACAGATCACAATTCCCTTCCAGAGCAGCTGTGAGCAGTATTAAATTTCCACCCTTGTATATTTTTTGTAATACAGTATTCCTCTTCTTAAACATATACACTTTGTTTATAGGGAACTTTTAGAATTTATCCTCTTCCTGAAGACGAAGAACAGCCTCTCCCTCCAAAAGTACTTCAGTGGCTTCCAAGTTCAAGCACCGTAGAAGTTTTAGTTCGCGTTTATGTCATCCGAGCTTATGATTTGGTTCCAAAAGACCCTAATGGTTTGGTAAGGTATACTGTATTAAGGTATCTCACTTTAATAGCACAGAAAAAACAATTACCATAAAAACAATTTATATCATTATTTAACTGAAATTATAAATGATAATACTAACAAGTTATTGATCATTAAGTTGTAATTCAAAGTAGCAAGACTTTTGAGAATGTATTCTGGAATTAATGAAAATTAAATAGCCTTGACTTTACTTGCTTTTCAAACCTGCTTATCTGTTAGGGTAGCAGGGGCAGCAGCCTTATGGAGGATCTCCAGTGCTCGCGGTCTTCTGCCATCAGGTGCATGTCCTCAATGGTAATACCCAAGCGACTCGAATCCAGATTTTCCATGTAGCCTAGTCACCTGGTTCTAGGCCGACCCCTTGGTCTCTTAGCCACCGGTTTGGAAAATAGCAACTGCCTAGGAAGACCAGTTTGCGGCATCTGTTTCACGTGGCCATACCAATGCAACTGAGATCTCCCAATGTGGAGAAATAGCAGCTCAACACCTAAAGGCTCCCTTATTGTGCTGCTATGCACTCTATCTATTAGGTTAACACATGACACACTTCATAGGAATCTCATTTCGGCTGCTTGTACCCATGATCACATCTTTCAGTCATTACCTAAGACTCATATCCATAGGCGAGAATGGGGACAGAGATAGATTTGAAAACCAAGAGCTTGGCTTTATTTCCTAGCTCACGTTTCATTATCACGGATTGTCACAGTTCATGTCTGACAAAGCTTGCTGCACTATTCTGAGCATCCAATTCTCTATCCTGCTGCCCATCACTTGTGAATGAAGTCCTGAGATACTTGAACTTGAGCCTTGACTTTATAAAGATAAATATATGGATATATCCTCCACTATCACTTCAATGAACATTTATTTAAATCATTCTCTGGTTCCTTATATAAAGCAATATTTTCTTCTAAATTAGTTGGTGATGATTGAAAAACATTGAATACCATTTAAAATCCTATTTACTGCTGATAACCTCTCCAAATTAAATTTTATAATAGCTCTGCCTTAAAAAAATGGAACTATCGGCCACGGACGTACTCTTCCCTTGATAGTTTTAAAACCTTAGGGTCTTAAATAAAACATACTTTCATGCTTATAAAAGGGGGGGGGGATGTAATGTGATTTTCAACTAACAAAAAAAAAAAAAAAATGAAGGCAGAGTTATGATCTATAAGCAATAGGAAGGGGGGGACAAATAAACTATAGGCCTACAGCATTTAAAACCTCAAAATCCATTTCTCAATTTGAATTGGTGGAAAGTTTTAAATTAAGATTTATTAATTCTTAATCATTAATTTATTCAAAAAATGTAAGTAAAGCTTCATAAACATTATTATTGCCAAAGAACTGAGAGAATGGGAAAGTAAAATAGAAACCCTAAAAACACAATTTCTTAATACAGTGCTCCCTCTATACAGGGTGATTCAAATTGTGTGTAAAACAATTTAAGGGGGTATTATAGAGGTCAAGGTAAACACAAAAAGTCCTATGAACAC